>CM068370.1:141560090-141885090 GCA_034769895.1 Magicicada septendecula
GAAAAAGGTTGGTCAAATGTTATGTGTGGAGCGTTGCTTTATATGGTGCAGAGACATGGACACTGAGGAAAGAGCATAAGAAAAGATTAGAAGCATTTGAGATGTGGGTTTGGCGAGCAATGGAAAAAGTGAGGTGGGTTGATAAAGTAAGCAATGATGAAGTTTTAAGAAGAATAGGGGAAGAGAGAAGAATCTTGAAGGTAATAGAAAATAGGAAAAGGAATTGGTTAGGTCATTGTTTAAGAAGAGACTGCTTGCTTACAACTGCCATGGAGGGTGTCATGGAAGGAGAAAAAAGAAGATGGCGTAGAAGGATGAAGTTAATAGATAGCATTAAAATCAGAGGGTGTTACGAAGAAACGAAAAGACTGGCATGCGATAGGACAGCTTGGAGAGAGCTCTTACCATTTGAAGACCTGCCTTACGGCAGAACACCAAATAAAAAAAAATTGTATACCTATGATGGGCTGTAATCCCTTGACGGAAATAAAGTACCAAATTTATGCCGAGAAATTTTACGTATATAATTTGTATAAAACTCGTCATTATCATCATCATCAACATGAACAACATCGTCGTTGTAGTGTCGCAGATATCATCGTTGATGACACACCGCCATCTTCTTGTTTATCTATTCTAGTCTTGATACTTCATTACCTCACCACATTGTATGTCATCCAAGAGCTTCAGGCTTCCACAGCTTCCTTCTTCTCTTCATCCACTGTTCCTTCAAAATCTATTGTTTGCCCATCAGGGTACGCCCAATACAGTTTCTCTTTCTCCTCGTTTTAAGCCGCAGAACTGTTCACCCTGTTTCACCTCTTCATTGCTTCCGTCGCCATGGCTAATTCACTTCTACTTACTTATTGAGACTGTCCCACTTCCTGTAGTCAGTATACTACCCAAATATCTGAACTTATCTACCAACTCTGCTCTTCTCTTTGATATTCCATCTTCCTCATTTTCTCATCACTTATTCCCATAACTTTCGATGTTTTATGTTTATTTTAATTCCTTAGCGCACTTTCCCATTCCTCAACACTCTTTGTAAAACTATGCACATGTACAGTTCACTTGCCTTCGTCAGATACAAAATTATTGTCTCTGTGTTATGTATTCTTTTAATAATTTGTGGGGCTATTTTATGTTTGTAACAGAATAGCACGAACGCAGCCCATCCGTAGTTAGAAAACGTCTACTAACTTCTGATGCAATGCAATTACATACCTAAAAAAGTTATTCCTTTCGGTTATTCTTCTGTAACATGACCTTCTTTTTTATTGTAAAAAGAAATCATTTAAATCAAATACATATGACGAAAGAATAAAAAAGCAGCTACGTTACTTAAAATATTGAGAATATTGAATTTTGTATGATAAAATATGATGTAAGTAGGGTTTATCATGTTTTGATTGATATTTTTTGTATGATAACAGCAATAATGTAATATTCAGTTTATAATGTAGTTATCTATATCAATAAACTGAAGTTGATAGACAAAATTATTGATCTTACCAATTATTATTTCTTTGTTATTTTACAGTTTAGTTGCCTGTTCTGTTTTTACAGTGCTGTTTACATACCGGTAATTCGAAAACAATAATTTAATGTAAAATACACAATTATGTAATAATCAGAACAGGATAGTATAGCAATGCAGAATAGACAATCCATTCAAACCTTCGTGACTGGATGTTTAGTATCTTAAAGTTTCACAAAGACCAGATTATCAGTTGGCTCAATGTTTAAATTCCGAAAGTGAAGGACCGGATTGTTTTCCGGAGTTTCATCCTTTAACTTCAGCAATTTAACGCCAGCCTGTAAGCCTGATATGGGGCCCTTGCAGGCTACTATCATCCAGGAAAACTGAATTGCGTGTCTGAACAAGTTTTTTAAACTCCTCCTAACTCTACACTTTCCAATTACAAAGGTGAACAGAAGCAGTAGAAATAACTATCTAAAAATATCTGCTTGAACTGGGTACGAAATAATCGTCTTAGAGATGTCGTGAGAATTAAGGAACGTTTAATTCAGACAATTGAACAACATGAATTATATGCCACGTTCAAGAATGGCCTACAGCAGATTACCAAAGGCAGTGTGGGAATGGGCATATCAAGGAGACCAGAAGAACATGGAAAACAATATTACGAGGACTATGAACGAGAGCAGACTAACAGAAGAGCAAGTCCATACGCGTGCGCATAGACATACAGACACAGGCAGTCCCCCCACCACACACACGCGCGCGCTTGTGTGTCTACGTTGTAGTGTGTTTTGTCCTCGACGTTTCGGTATCCTACTTCTCTAATGTTTACTTCAGATGTTTGGTGTTTGTCCGGCTTCTCTCATTTTTATTTTACCCGGCGAACTTCGTTAGTTTCTCCGTTTGGCTCAGGCGCTTCTATAGTGAATGAGATGTTTCTATAGTAAGGGTGTGATTCGTAAGTTGTCTCTGATATGTGACCGTTTATGGATATGTAGAAATGCTCTGATTTTCCGATCCGTTGCCTTGGTGATGGTGCCTAGTTGTCCGCTTTCTGTGTGATGGTGATGGACTAATGCTGACTTGTGTTTCCTTATTTCTCAGATCTGATGTGTTTGTCCCTCCTTTCCATAACAAACACCTTCGGTTCGTATGCTCGAATCACTGAATTCTACACAGACTATTTCATATACGCCTGGTTCTTTGAACATATACATAAGTTCGTTGAGTATGTGCCTGATGATTTCGGTGGATTTGATGTTCGTATAATTTGGCTGATTTTCAGGTGGGTGTTGAATATTGTGCTTATGTTATGTTCTTGACGATCTTACTGATGCTGTCTGTCGTGCCTTTGGTATAGGGAAGAATTGTCTTCTTTCTTTAATGTTTTTGGAGTGCTTCTGCCCACTGTTGTCTGTTTGCTGAAGAAGCCATTTTGCTGGAGTGCATCTGTTAGTAGTTTTGTCATTTTTGTTTTGTTTTGTTTTGTTAGAATGCGTGTCCCCTGGGTAACCGTCTTCAGTATTCAGTTGAGATGAGCTGTTATGTGAAGGTACCTACTTGTGTGCGCTAGATTACTGTGTACTATGTGCGGTGTAAGTCTGAAGCACCACAATAGAGGGTTCCACAATACAATATATTGTGAATACAAGAAACCCCCACGCAAACAAGCAGATTCATGTGTGTGTGTGTGTGTGTGTGTGTGTGTGTGTGTGCGCCCCCCCGTATGGCAATGAGCATGTTTATTAGCCAACAACAATAGAAAATTACATGGAAGAGTACTGTTGAGGAGGCTAAAGTCCACCACAGGCTGTAACACCAGGTAAGAAGAAGAAGAATACAAAATTAAATGTGGTGAGAATATTATTCTCTCAGTTATGTTGAGCGGCCTGATTTGAAGCAAGGGTACCTGATTTGATCCCACTGAGGAACTGACTGTATAAAAAACGTCTGTTGACAGTCCAAATACTAATTTGTATAAATTAGGGAGATATGATTATATAATTTTTTATTATACTGTTGTATATTAGAAAACTCCCAACCCATATTAAAGCAATATTATCAATACTATACATATATGTAAAGTGATTAAGTATAATATATTATCTGTATTATTAAAACTATTTGTAATTATAATACGTAGGTTATGGTACATACATGTATTTACGTTGTCCACTACTTATGTATAACTTATGTATATTGATGCACACTATTTACAGAATACATAGAATCTTCTGTATCAATGAAAAATGCATTTGTGGATGGACATAGTTTGTTCTAGTAGATTCTCGCATTTGCCTAGATTGGTATAGCCTAGACATCTCTAGTATTGTCCAATACTCAAATGATGCATCATTACCAGCCTTTATAAAGAACTGTAAGAGACTGAGTGTATTCAGAATCCCGTAAACCTGAGTCCTAATCCTTTCATAATATGTCTACATTATAATTATTTCAAGCTATTGTGGGCCTACAGGCGAAACTTGGATTCTTATCTAGCCGAATGAAAGAACTTATCCTATAATGCATTTGTCTAAAGTTCCACAGTTTGTTGTTGAATTTATTTTCAGCAAAAAAGTCGCTTAAAAACTATGTGAGAACTAATCTTTCTTATACTGCACTCAGGAAGCTATCTGTTACTATGTGGGAAGATATTTTTTCTTTCGTTCATCATTCTAACGTTTCAAAATGTTTAGTCACTTTACGCTGAAATTCTACAAATCGAAAACTATAAAAAAATAATAGTTTGCAGTTTGATATATGCAACAATAGGATTTAATATTGGATGGAGGTAACATTTTCTATAAATATTAGCCGTAATGAAAAAATCTTATTTTACGAAAAGATATAACGAAAGCAATCACGTTGACTACAAGAGATGGTAAACAGATAAGAGGCAGACTGTTCAGACAGGATTGTTCCATTCAGTGATTGCAATGAATAAAATGACAGTGGAGGATAGCCTTTAAACTGCAAAAGAAGCAACGGATTGTTGTGTAATAGGAGAAATAAGGAAATAAATAAAGGATAGAAAAGTTCGAATCAAATCAACCAAGAGGCTGATATTCATCTCTCTGTTTCTTTTTGAAGACGTTTGAATTGTCATTTAAAGTTCTAAAGATACTTTAAATGAATTCAAAACGTTGCAGTGTAAACCGCGGACACTTTTATAACCGGTAAAGTAAAGCTGTCAATTTTAGTGCCAAATAAATTTAGTTGCACCTCTCTCGCACAGGAATTGAAACTGATATGTAGAAATTGTAAAACGTAAGAGTTTCCGTAAAATAATAAAGTTTTAATGTTTCTTGTGTAACTGATTACATTATGGAGAAAGTTGCGAGAAAATTTAAAAGTCAATTCTATCATACGTAAATAACTACGTGTTTAAAAAATTGTTTGGGAATAAAAATAAGTTTCTACCAACAATCATTAGATGGCAATCCATTCACAAACCAGAAGTGAACTATAAAGTGTATTTATAAAAAGTTTACAAGGGGAAGAAATAAAAGTTATACAGCGATCGTAACGTTTCATTTGATTTAAATAAAACTGTATGTAAGCTGAAATGAAATAGGGGTTTGGGTGAGACTTACAGGCACGTTCGTAAAATAGGAGTAATACTAACCACAGAGTACGTCTGTTTCTTTTATAGCTAATCTGTTACTCTCTTTATGAATGTGCGTATCTTCTTCTTCCCCAAGAAGGATTAGGCCTTGGTGACCTATTCCGGCTTCATATTTATTCTCATCTTTTCTTTAGTCTCTCTACGCTTCTTCTTCCACCTGGTTTGTATGTGCTTCCCTTTTTTGGTAATATTCGATCATCCATACGCTCCACGTGGTCCTTCCAATTTCTTCTATGCAACTCTATTTCCTCATTTAAGTTGTATATTTCCAACTCTTCTCTAATCTCTTAATTTCTAAATCGATCTTGTTTAGAACAACATTTGACCGAGCTTAGAAATTTTGTCTCCCCTGCTCGTATGCGGCTTTTATCTCTCTTTCTCATTACCCATAATCACTTCCATAAAGAAGCATAGAGACAGCCATTACCTTGTAAAATTGAGCTGAGTGTCTTTACGCGTCTTGTTTTTTAGTGTCTTCTTATGGTGCCGCACATCACTTGGAACTTATGTAGTTTATGTCTATGTCTCTATTGTTCTCATATGACATATCATACCCTAGGTAGCTAAAGTAAGAGACTTGTTATTGGCTGTTAATCATTGTGTTGACTCTTACAGGACTGCTTCCCAGGAGAGCCACTGCCTTCGTTTTGCTTGTGGAAATTCTTGAGTTATACTGAATCGAACACTGTTGTAAATTATGTAGCGTTCTTTGCAAACCATTTTCGGTAGTATCTATAAGCAGCAGGTCGTCAGCAAACAGCAGCCTATTAACAAATTTGCTTTGTCCTAGAAAAATACCTGTTGATGTGTAAATGCTCTGCCACCTACGAGTGAATCGTCTAAATATATATTAAACAGCGTTGGCGAGAGACTTCAGTCCTGTCTTACATCTTGATTTATACTTAGAACCTTCTGCTCTCTTCCTCTTTACAGAAGTATCTGTGTGTCCCGATACAATCTCCTTACTGCTGAAATAAGGTGCTTAGGGTACCTATTTCTTTGTAAAATTTCCCATAACATCTTTCTGTCTACCTTGTCGAAAGCCTTTTCAAACTCCACGAACGTGCGTGTAGGCTTTCTATGAACATAAGCGCGTTCTTGTCTATGAATGCAGTAAATCATTAGCATACTTAACAGCCTAGTGACTAATGGTATCCTACTAAAATACGTGCACAGTTTTTCGTCAGGTTGATATAATAAAAAACCATTTAAAAAACGACGGACGTAACATATCCTACTATTTTCTACAATACTTAGCTACTGGTGTAGATTCCACGCTCTCTTACCGCCATTGTCATAAATCAAGGTACATATATGCGTCCCTCATGATTTTTAGTTAGTGAAATGAGTACCTAGGATAATAACCAGATATTGGAAACACAAAGTATAAGCGTGATGCCTATTTATCACACGTTCCTGGGATGTTGTGTGGCTCACGTCAGAAACCTTACTCTGTGAGGGTGTCTTATCCCGCAAAAGCGGTTAATGATTTTTTTATTTTACCTCGCGAAAATTTGCCCGCAATGTCCCTACCGTACAACCTACATGTAGCACTGTATAAGAAATAAACAAAAACCCACTTCTTTCATACTTACTAATTTTTCCTTTATTTCTGAACTAGGTATTAAATATGTAACTGACAATTCACCACGGCAGCAGATGTTCAGACCGCAAAGCATCAGGGTACCGTATGCAAATATTAGCGACTTTTCTTTAAATTATTTAATAATAAACTTAACATACTAACTTAGCCCTAAATGGAAAATCAAAATCTCTGCTAACACGGGTAGCCCAGCTAGGTGTTCGGCTACTGCTCAGATGGAGTCAACTGCATTCGTCATCGGTGTGGGCGCAAAGCAGACCTCTAGACCCACCGGTGAGGCCTGGGTCCTCCAACTGGCTTATACTATTCAGAACTGTCAGCGGGGACCCGGGTCTGATGGCCTGACCATAAACAGGTCCGGTCCGTAGCCGCCAGCCGGCGACCACAGATCCGAACCCTGATCATTCATTTAATTCAATCAAGGAATTTTGTAGTCGCCGACCCGCAGCCGAAGGTAGAAGCCATGAGATTAGGGGGTTCAGCTGGATTCGGGTAAATATTTGGTCGTCAGCCGCCAGCCGGGACCGGACGCCTCATAGCGCCCAACCCAGCCGACGTTGCCCGGCCCGCACCGACGAGAAGGTGACAGTAGGTATGTCCTGGCCTTGGCATCCAGGCAACACAAAGCACTATTCTAGGAAAGATTCAGGTTTGCAACGTCCTGGTCCAGGTTTGCCTCACGACGGGGAGCTAAACCGCCCTTAGAGAGTCGTAGTTATTCCCGCCAGTGCACCATTTCGACACTAGACGTCTGTTATCCCATTATGAATCAGAAACTCTAAGACGGTTGTTAATACATTGTATCTGCTTACTTGCTCACGCGCAATCAGCCCACGCACTTACGTCATCCTTCGCAGTACAGCACGCGTCGCCAGCTGCTGCGATCAGTTTAGTTAATACTCAGCCTTTCATCTGTGCACTGCACTCTTCCTTTTTTTGCTAGCCGCTGCAATGTGTAAATTTATTAATGTAACTTCTCATACAATTGTTTCTCTCTTTATACATTATGTATCTTGGCAATTTACACCACACGTAATTGTATTTTGGCTATGTACGCCGAACGTAATTGCGTGGGCCTGCGCTTCTTCGTAATATTGCCATAAACGCTACTTAACTTAGATCATACAGTCCACTAATTCATTCAAATACATCTACTCCTATGCCAGCAACCCTTAGTTTGCCATACCAACTCTAGAAATTTTCGAGAGCGTTAAGCATTCATCATCTGGTCCTCCGGGCCGCGGATATATAATCCATTTTATGGATGCACAATCCACGCACAATGTATTTCACGGATGTGACTCATTTCATGGACAATTCGTTTCATGGATCAGTTTATTAAGCAGGCCTATCAGCATTTTTTCTTCATGATTTAAGTCAGCAACTCCTTAATTATCACTACAATTGGAGCTCGTATTGCACGACTTGGGGACGTCATATTTCGCAAAACGGAGCATTTGAAGCATCAGTACAGCAGTTGAGCACCATCAGCACGTGGCATTCAGCATGTGGGAAAATCCAGAGCAGCCTATCTGGACAGGATTCGACCGCATCGGACATCACCTGACAGGCAGCGACCGTATCTGCATCATCAATTCATGGGTACCTGACAGGACTACCAAGGTTTCGACAAGCTTCGATGCCTTCTAGAACATGCCGATAAGGTCTCCATATCTCGCATAAATACATACGCAGAAAATTTCGATCACGATACGCATGACCATCATGCACTATAAATAAAGCTTCGCCACCTTATGGAGCTATCAGCCAAATATGGTGAAATTCAAACACAAATTGAGTCTGAGGACTCCGACTTTGCATCCGCGAGCGATAGGGTTCAGACCGAGGATGATTTATGCAGCATAGAATGCAAGCTGCAAAATTTAATAGACCATGCCGAGAAGATGAGCAGGAAGGCAGCAAGTCAATCCGAAGTAGTCACATTTAGCACGCCTCCCATTCAGTTGCAAGCGATTAAGCTACCCTGTTTCGCAGGTGATATAATTGAATGGCAACATTTTTACAATATGTTTTTGGAGTTAGTTCATGTCCGAACGGACCTGACTGGCATCCAAAAACTGCATTACTTACACTTATCATTAAGGGATGAGGCGCTGAATGTCATAAAATCGCTCCCTATCACGCACGAAAATTACACGGTGGCCATTGACTTGTTAAAGGCCCGGTATGACAGTAAATTGATTGTTACCACGTATCATGCGGCTAATGTCTTGGGCATGAGGCACATGCAACGGGAGTCCGTGCTCAGCATTTCTAAATTTATAGATGAGCTCACCGCTAATATAAATGCGCTGAACTCATTGAACCTATCAGTAAACACATTTGAACTCATTTTTGTACATTTTCTCGCCCAAAAGCTTGACGAGCGTACGTGCATATTGTGGAAGGAAACTTTAGATGAAAAACAGCTTCCGATTTATGATAATTTTATTAGATTTTTAAATGCAAGACGTCAGCTGTTGCAAAACGTAAATGCTCCGACTGGTTCGCCTGGCGGCAGACAGGTTAGCGATAATGCTTCTTATCGCAAATCAACTAAACGCGCGGAGTTCACTGGGTCATTAATACACACTCAAACAAACAATAAATTTTGTCAGCTGTGTCGTAGTAATCACAAATTGCTCGAATGCCCACAATTCATAGCTTTACAACCTACGCAACGTAGAGAGGTTTTAATAAGTAACAAACTCTGCCTGAATTGAACACGTTCGGGCCTTGAAAGCTCGCGTTGCCCTTCTAAATTTTCCTGCAAAGCATGCTCGAAAAGGCATCACACCATGATCCACGCTTCAATAAATAACTCGACCAACAGGAGCAATAAGCAATGCTCCCTGAAGCTACAAACTAACAAATCGATTTTATTGTCCACCGCCGTATGCATCACCACCGATCATGCCGGTAACAAGCGCCCGGTAAGAATCCTGCTGGATTCAGGGTCGCAAGCGAATTTTTGTACAATGGGTTTCGCCCGCCGCATGGGCTTAAAACTAAACAAATCCGAGCTGCCTATCACGGGCATAAATAACTCACTATGTCAAGCCAATTTTAGCACACGAGTGCGCCTGAACTCACGCTATAAGGATTTCACTTTAAATGTCCACTGCGCTGTTCTGCCCAGAATCACAAATAACCTCCCAACAGAATCCTTTGACATGGCATCGTTGAAAATTCCGAAGGGGATATTTTTAGCTGACCCGCAACTTAATCATTCGTCACAAATTGACATTTTACTCGGGGCACAGTATTTTTTGCAGTTGATTGAGCCGACTAAATTTGTTGGCAGTCCGCACTTTCCGATAATCCAGGAAACAAAGCTAGGGTTTATACTCGCCGGGAATTTACCCTTCAACGTAGACATGACTAAGCCGGGCTCTTCGTTCATAGCACGCGACGACAATAATACTATCTCGTCGCAATTGAAAACCTTTTGGCAGTTGGAGGATGTTTCGTGCCGTACTCCCTCAGCTCAGGATACGGAGTGTGAAGATCATTTTCTTGCAAACACCTATCGTAACGATAGTGGTAGGTTCGTTGTGTCGCTGCCCCGCAGTACAGAGTGCCTCGGCGATTCTCTTCCCGGAGCGGTTCGTAGGTTTCAAACCCTTGAACTCAAGTTTAGGCAAAACCAGTCTTTGCACAAAGAGTATACTAGTTTTATGCAAGAATATTTAAATCTTGGCCATATGTCTCCGCTCGATTCATATGATTTATCAATTAACAAGTCAAACATTTTTTATTTACCTCACCATGCTGTCTTTAAGACTACTAGCACAACCACCAAACTTCACGTTGTTTTTGACGGTTCGGCCAAAACGTCCAACGATTTGTCGTTAAACGACACCCTTATGGATGGCCCTACGATCCAGCAGGATCTTTTCGCCATTATGGCCAGATTTAGAACCCATCGTTACGCTTTCATTGCTGACATCGAGAAAATGTATCGCCAAATTTTGGTATCCCCGAGGGATTCTAACTTACAAAGAATTGTTTGGCGTGACGCTCCCCACAAGGAACTCAAACACTATGCTCTGAGAACAGTCACATACGGGACTGCCAGCGCATCATTTCTAGCCACTAGATGTTTAAAACAAATCGCCCAGGAAAATAGTACTCAGTACCCCCTGGCCTGCGCGGTCATTGCTAACGATTTTTACGTCGACGATCTCCTTACTGGTTCCGATAGCTCACACGTCTTAACCCAACTCAACACTGACATTTCTGAGTTGTTAAGCCGTTACGGCTTCACTCTTCACAAATGGTCTTCTAATGACCGGAATATAACATCATCGCATACCCACTCGTCCCTGGACTTCAACAAGGACCAAACCGTCCTCACTTTAGGTATTCAGTGGGACGTTCACGCTGACAGCTTTGTATACAATATCCAAAGAAATTTTAAAATTGATGTATTCAACAAAAGAAAGGTATTATCGGTCATCGCTGGAATCTACGACCCATTGGGTCTGATTGGGCCTATTACGTTTTGGTGCAAGCACTTTATGCAGACGCTTTGGTCTTCGGGTACAAACTGGGACGACCCGCTTTCTGACTCATTATCAGTTAAATGGGCCGAGCTTTACGCTCAATTGATTTCAGACACTCATTTTAGGATCCCGAGAGCTATAAAAGATTCATGTAATTCGTCAATCATTTCCTTTCAATTACACGGGTTTACCGAAGCGTCAGTAAAAGGTTACGCATGCTGTATTTATGTGCGCACGGTATATTCCGACAACAGTATTTCATCTCACTTATTGTGTTCTAAATCAAGAGTCGCCCCTTTAAAGCAGATATCTTTACCTCGCCTTGAACTTTGCGCCTGTTTATTATTAGCGCAGCTGGTTTATAAGGTTGTCCACGCTGTGACCTACAATTTCAGCGAGCTGTATTTTTATTCTGATTCCACGATTGCCCTACACTGGATTCACCAACAGCCGTCGAGGTGGAAGGTATTTGTAGCCAACCGCGTTTCGGAGATTCAGCAGCTCACTATCAAGGGCAATTGGTATCATGTCTCGTCGCATGATAATCCCGCGGACATTTTATCCCGCGGCTGTTTACCCCGTTTGTTACACGGCCACCAGCAATGGTGGCATGGTCCTTACTGGTTGTTAAAGGAGTCTTCAGCGTGGCCCATCCGTCCTTTTGATTCCAATTCCTCCTACGCTCATCCAGATTTGGACAAGGAAGAACGTAAACAGGCTCTACTCGCTTTGGCTACTGCTTCGTACTCTTCGAGCTACGTTGAAGATTACTCTTCTCTCTCCAGGCTTCTCCGCGTCTTTGCTTACTGCCTGCGTTTCATTCGGAACGCTAAGTCTCCCGCTTCTAATAGAAACACTTCCTTTTTGACTGCGCAAGAGCTACACAGCGCGCTTTTGGTTTTTATACGCCAAGCCCAGTTTTCGCATTTCCATATCGAAATTAAAGAACTCCAGGCACATCACCCTGTACCTACTAATAGTAAAACCTTTTCACTCAATCCATTTATAGACAACGCTGGTATACTACGTATAGGCGGACGCCTTCAACAGTCTCAGCTAAACTACAATAATATGCACCTAATCATACTTCACCCTCAGGCTCACCTTACTAGACTAATTATCGAATATGATCATATTCGACTACTCCACGCTGGAGTACAACTAACGCAGTGTTCTCTGCGCCAAAGGTATTGGATTATAAACGACAAATCTTACATACGCTCAGTGATTCACAAATGTATCACTTGTTTTCGATTTCGCGCAACTGGTTCAAGCCAACTTTTAGGTCAATTACCTGCTCCCAGGGTCACTCCCTCCAAGCCATTTTCACAATGCGCCGTCGACTACGCCGGTCCTATGTTTCTACGTCAGGGCGGGCAGCGGTCGAAATCTTTTACAAAGGCTTATATTTCTCTTTTCATTTGCATGTCCTCCAAGGCAATTCACCTTGAATTGGTTTCAGATTTGTCTGCAGACGCCTTTTTGGCTGCCTTGAAACGTTTCATATCCCGTAGGGGCATCCCCGCACAAATATTTTCCGATAACGGTACCAATTTCCGTCGTGCTGGCACTATATTACACGAACTGTACCAGCTCTTTCAGCAGGACGAATTCCAAAAAGCCGCTCAAGACTTCGCCAGTCCACGTGGAATTAAGTGGTCTTTCATACCTCCGTCAGCGCCTCATTTCGGCGGTTTGTGGGAGAGCGGTGTCAAAAGCGTTAAGTTCCACTTGCGGCGCGTTATAGGCAGTACGCCCCTCAACTTCGAAGAGTTTTCCACTGTTTTGGCTCAAGTTGAAGCTTGTTTGAATTCGCGTCCCTTGTTCACTATGTCAAATGATGCTGGGGATCCCGAGCCTTTGACTCCAGCGCATTTTTTGGTTGGTTCCCCCCTTACCGCGCTCCCGGAACCCGATTACTCGGATGCAAATATGGGTCGCTTGGGGAGATGGCAGCTTTTGCAGAGATTTACCCGCTCTATATGGAAGAGTTGGTCTAGAGACTATCTGCATCAGCTGCAACAGAGAAATAAATGGAAAACGCATTCTAAAAATTTGTCTACAGGACAGCTAGTCCTCATTTTAGATGACAATACACCACCACTGCAGTGGAAACGTGGTATTGTCACGCAGACTTATGTAGGGCAGGATTCGTTAGTACGCGTTGCGGACGTCCGTACTGCTCACGGCATCCTGCGTAGACCTATTCACAAGCTCTGCCCACTTCCGGTGGCATCAGACTAATTGACATTTCGGTGCTTCATGCCCGGGACATTTCCGGACGAGCACATGCTCTACTTTTACTAAGTACAATGTTAAATGTACTTATTTATGCATTTGTATTTATTTGTATCAATTAATGTACGCTATGTATCTGTGCATTAGTAAACATTTAAACGTTTCTCTTTTTCTTAGTGTGATGTCAGTTGTTGTGTACTGTTTGGTGCAGTGTCTATTATTATAGTAAATTTTTTGGGTATATTTCTAGTGTCTATTATTATAGTGAATTTTTGGGTATATTTCTATTGTATATTATTATAGTAAATTTTTGGGGTATGTTTCTGTTGTCTATTATTATAATGAATTTTTGGATATATTGCCTTTGTATTATTATGTAATACTGCTTATTATGCACTAAGTGTCACGCTGTTATTGTTAAATTTGTTGGATTTCTTTAATTATTGTACGATACTACTTACGATGTCCTTATTGCCATGTATTATTGTTATTATTCTTATTATGTTTTGTCACACATTCAAGCCTTTTGGACTACTATTATATATCATTCGGTGAGCATTAATTAATAATGTATTTACTTTTGTTTATGGTGTATTTGTATTTATGCCAATGTTCATGTATCATGTATTATCACATCTTTCAGATTCGCAACTTATTAACGTATACTTGTGTGTTTTTGAGTAACCTTGTTT
Organism: Magicicada septendecula; assembly: GCA_034769895.1. Lineage (NCBI taxonomy): Eukaryota > Metazoa > Arthropoda > Insecta > Hemiptera > Cicadidae > Magicicada > Magicicada septendecula. Next base: position 141,574,240 of record CM068370.1, read on the forward strand.
TCTTACTGTAAACTATGTCAAAATCGTCCGATTTTGGGCGGGCAGTATGTTAATACATTGTATCTGCTTACTTGCTCACGCGCAATCAGCCCACGCACTTACGTCATCCGTCGCAGTACAGCACGCGTCGCCAGCTGCTGCGATCAGTTTAGTTAATACTCAGCCTTTCATCTGTGCACTGCACTCTTCCTTTTTTTGCTAGCCGCGGCAATGTAAATTTATTAATGTAACTTCTCATACAATTGTTTCTCTCTTTATACATTATGTATCTTGGCAATTTACGCCACACGTATTTGTATTTTGGCTATGTACGCCGAACGTAATTGCGTGGACCTGCGCTTCTTCATAATATTGCAATAAACGCTACTTAACTCAGATCATACAGTCCACTAATTCATTCAAACACATCTACTCCTATGCCAGCAACCCTTAGTTTGCCATACCAACTCTAGAAATTTTCGAGAGCGTTAAGCATTCAACAACGGTGTTGCCAGATCGTGTTACAGAGATGAAACGTAAATACTATGTATTTGTCAGATCATCCACAGAGCGCTCGGTTATATTTGACACTTCATTTCAGACCTTAGATTGTTAGTAAATTCCATCTTCTTTGATTGCAAGTTATCTTCTTTCGACCTATAACAACAGTCTTCATGTCTTCGTTTTTGTTTTCTTCTTTACCGACACCTTCTGCCGTGAAGCGTTTTTGGGGTTCTTCGGATACTTCCTAAACTCCCTTTTTATCACTGGCAAAGCGTTTAGCCTCTAACAAAGTCTTCCCTCTTCTATTAGCCAGTTTTCAATATAATTAACCCATTCCAGTCTTGATCTTACTCTTCCTCTACCTCCGTCTGGATGAGTTTCGGTTTCGTTTAATCTATCCTCATTACACAACTAAACCACTACACTCCTCTTCTCTCTTCTGTCTCCACAACTGACTGTTGCTGAAATAGACTTTTGATGCTCATATTCCTAATACGGGGGTGAGCTGGTTCGTCCTCGTCTTGCCCCTGGATAGCATCTACTAGCTAGCTAGTGGATGTGAACTAAACGCCAGCGTCTTTTTCGGATCTGACTTTGCTTCAACTTGTCTTGGGTGAGATCTTTCTGGTCTTTAATCTTTCCTATCAGCCTCCCTTGGCTAACTCTTGTTCTTTTCGACCCCGACGCTATTAGAGTATTCGAGGACTACGGTGTCTTCCATGTTTTTCATTCTATTTCTTGACACCTTACCTGGCGCGGACCAAAATTGGCAAATGGCAGCGTCTGACCCGTAGCGGGCGGCTGTCAATGGGCAGACTGGGCTCACTAGCTGTAGAGAAAGCAACCGGTCTAAGGAAGGAAACCTGAGTAAACCATAATCTGTTAATAAAGATGAACAGTACAAATAATAAATTTAATATTACTCGGAACCCCAGAACCGGTCGGGGTAGGGAGTGAGCGAGCGGGCTCCCGCCGACCGTCAGCCAGCGACTGCTCAGAACTCACGGTGGATCACCTGGCCGTGAAGTTCAGGTTAGCTACTCGAGAAGTTAATCCATTTCAGAGAAGAGATACCATTTGCAGGTCACCGCCAAGGCCTAGGTCTGCATCGATCTCATCATCAAAAGAAACTGAAATAAATCAGAAACTACAGATCCTAAGGGCAGAACCATCGAAGCAGCTGAACTTGGATGAGAATGATCTGCAAACGGAGATGGAGTTTGCATTGTATGAGGAAATTAAAAAACAACTTGTTCAGAGTGACAAAATGTATGCTATTATTACTTCTTTACAAAAAGAGCTATCAGAAGTTAAGGAAGAACTGGTAGCCCTAAAAGAAGAAAAAGGTTCTCATGCTGTGAACCTGAGAGAAACAAATACTATTTCTGGTCAAACAGATTATTATACAGATGAAGAAGAACTGAGCCGAGAAACAGATTGGATACTAAAAAAAGGTAAAAAGGAAAGAGTTGTGAACAGTTCGAAAAAAAAAGAAAAGCTGAATTCTCTCCAGAAGTAGAACAACCAAGTCTGAGTGAATCAAAAATACACGTCAGAAAAAGAGCACAAATAAAGGAGCAACTGCCTCCTCCAATAAATGTAACTGGGCTAACGGATTATAACAAGTTGCACTCTCTCCTTAAACCCTGGCAGTTATTGTTAGAAAATAGTACTAATCCTCTTAACGGAAACCATGTTTTAATTAAATAGGAAATAGTTATCCTAATTAAACAATGAAATACACAGTTGCTTTTCTTTACTTTCTTCTAGGCGACAGTCAACAAATTCCTTGTGTGCCACTTGCTTACTCTTAAGATTTTCTTCAATTTTCTGTTTCCCAATCAAGTTTAATTTTTTCTTATTGAGATATTTTTTTTCTAACTCGTCAGTAAACGAGCACTTGAATGATAAAAATAATGAAAATTTTTAGCTTTTTTTGAAATAATCTGTACAATTGATTTTTTTCAGTGTAGCGTCGTAGTCACAGTGGGCTACGGGATATATACTGTTGTCAAAACGATGCAGGAAATCAGAGAACTGGATGCAGTGACAGACCATAATGTAACGAACAGTGAAGCAGTCTTGCTTGGCGTTACTAACTGATTTTGTAAGGATTGACTTGGAGAGGAATTCCGGTCTATCCATTCTAACATAAAAAGAGGACACGTCGAAGGAAAACTGTTCGGATAGCAGTCCTATTTACTCACTGGTCTATAGTTAAACGACCTGGATGTCGTGCCGGAGGACGAGAGACTTCTCTTGGTTGGTCATCAGCGCATGGTCTTGCCTCGACGATATATCGAGGCCGCCGTTGTAGAGCTCTCGGGAGTTCCCGTTGGTATTCTGTTTGTTTCGGCGAATAAATTGACCAACTCAAGTTATAGACCACACCTTCGTAATTGTGGCTGATGATTAAGTGCTGTTTGTATTGCGAAGACTTCACTAATGATCTGTTGAATTTCCTGAACACAAAAACAAACTGTGAAATTACTGAGTACTCAATATAAAAATGAAAAGTACTGCTTTTTTGAATTTTTAGTTTTTTTTTAAGTTAAAATTGTAAATATGTTTGTTTAAAAAAAAATAATTTTAAGGAAAGAACACCAAAAAGTAATATTTATGGAAGTCTCAATAATAGTATTAACGCTTATTATTTAATTGAACTCTGTAAAATTATATAACTACATTTGTATCTTCCCACATTATTCTTGTTTTTAATAATAAATAACTTATATTTGTTTTCTCTTACAAGAATATACGTATATATTAAAACTGTTGCAAAAATTTTCAAAAAGCGTTTGTGTATGTGTATAGGACTATGGCCCTTCTTGCTACAGTCAATTTCTTGATACATAAATTATTAAATATTTATTACTATTTTACATCTTTTTTTTTGGCCAAGATGGCTGAGGATGGGAAAAATATTTAATTCCCGAAACATGTCCGAAGTAAGGAAACATTATATCTTGCTTATAAAATAGTACTAATTATTAAATATTTATATATATATATAAAAATAAAATTTATAAAATTGTTATTAACAGCTCTTTTTTAGAAACTATATTTAATCTATGTTTTATGTGTATATAAAAATATGTTATATAAATGAATATAGAAATATAATATAATTAAATAAATATAGAAATATAATATAATTAAATAAGTATAATTATATATAATAAAATAAAATAAAGACAAACTAGAAACATTGGAAAGACGAATTATTAGGAAAATATTAGGCCCACGAAAAACTTCAGAATGTTGGAAATTAAGAAGTAATGATGAAATATATTAAAGTATAGAAAATATAACAGAAGCAGTGAGAAAAATAAGACTAGTATTTTTTGGACATTTATATAGAATGGACGACAATAGGTTAACAAAACAGATCTTCAAATATCTGTGGGGAAAGAAGTCAACATCAAGTTGTATTAAAGGAATCAAAAAGGATTTAGAAAAAATAATAATATAAACGCAGAAGAAGCGGAAAGAAAAGCTTTTCGGGTAAAAGTGTTAAGAATGGAAAGAGTCCAGGGTAGGAGAGAGAAAAACGCTGGTTCAAAGTGGACTGAAGACAGGAAGAAGAGACATAGTGAAAAGATGAAAGAATATTGGAGGAACAGAAAAAAGAACAAGGAATAAAGAATTGAAATTGAATTTGGTCCTCAGATGGCCGATACAAATAGAAAAAATAAATAAAAATTAGAGTAGGCTGTTCTTCAGTATCAACTTGAAAGAAAACAGTCAGCTTGGTGTGGTCCTGTCCAAACCGTATAAGTTAAAAAACTACCGGAAGAAAACTTACAGTGGGTATTTCCGATCTTGTTGAAGCGGAAAGACATAAGAACACCTTTACAGAAAGGATTTGTAACAAATAACGTCAATGAGCTTAAGAGACCTGAGAGAAGGCCAGTGGAATGGCAGAATGGTACAGAAGTTAGAGAACAGACAACGTCGCTTGGCGCTGTAACACTTTAAATATTAAATAGTTCTTACAAGTTTTTTGTTTCCTATACACTGAAATAATTTTAATCGCGAGGTACAGACAAATGTTCTTCTTCTTCTATGGCGTCACAGTTCGAAGTCGAACCTTAGCCTCCATAATCATCTGCCTCCATTTCTCCCTGTCCCTGGCGTCCATGTCCATCGTTTTATTTTAAGTAAATTATCAGCATCTCTCGCCACTGCGTCAATCCAGCGTGTCTTGGGTCTTCCGACAGGCCTTCTACCCTCGATCTGACTAAACAGTACCTTCCTAGGTATTCGGTTGTCTTCCATCCTAATGATGTGTCCTGTCAATTGCAATCTATGCAGTCGGATGGTGGTGGCCAGATCATTGTCTTTATACAGCTTGTATAGCCCCTCATTGTGACGCATTCTCCATATCCCGTTTACTTGGATTGGTCCATACATTCTCCTCAAAATTCTCCTTTCAAAAGTATTGACTATGTTAGCGGCTTGTTTGTTCATAGTCCAAGTCTCGCTGCCATATGTTATCACCGGTCTAAACATAAATTTATATAATGTGACCTTGGACTGACGGTGGATATTCCTTGTCTTTAATATAGATGTCAACGAAGCATATGTTCTATTTGCGGGCTGTATCCTTTCCCTTATTTCAATTATTTCTTCATTGTTTTCTGCCATCCAACATCCCAAATATTTAAACTATTTACAGACAAATATTATTAGAAGGTCAAATCGCGTGTGAAACGAAATATTGCTCGTTATATTTAAAACAAAAAATAAAATAAAAATGTGTGTTACCTCATCCAGTTCTCTGATTTCCTGGGTCGTTTTGACAACAGTGTATATCCCGTAGCCCACTGCGAATGCAACGCTACACTGAAACAAAAAACGAATTGTACAGATTATTTCAAAAAAGCTGAGTCACTGTAAACAGTATTAATAAGCTAATATGTCGCGCGCGCGCGCGCGCACACACACACACACACACACACACACACACACACACGCACACACTCTCGTGTTTCTCCTTAATATTGGCTTTTTTATTGTAAAAATAAAATCAAAAGGGACTACCTACGTATTCTTTGTGATGGGCGAAAGTTGGACAACTAAAGACCGCATTAAAAACTTATTATTACAAGTTTTTTGTGACTAAATATTGTATCTCTTTAAGACAGTGCTTAAAATGTAATTTAATAGATCTTTTAAAATATACTTTTACCCAGGAGAGTTTTAGAGAAGTTACAGAAGTTCCTATAGTACCTTAGAAGAAAGTTTCTAAAATAAACCCATAAGGCTCCAACCAAGGAATCATGTGTGTGTGTGTGTGTGTGTGCCCGATTAGTGTAACTGCGTTAAGAGTTAACAATTATGAAGTCTGTAAAGGTTCTAAAACAGTGATTCTCGACCTTTTTAATTCTGGGACCCACCTTGAAGTATAGGCTACTACACTTCATTGGTCCCCCATAACCATGGGCACCGGCTGAACTATTTGTAGGGGTGTGCACTCAGTTTATAATCATATTTTTGCTAACATCGAGTACTATCAGCAGTTAACCTTTGCTACCGAACAAGGAATGTGGGGACGTATGCCATTCCACTGCACGCATCATTGTAATATTACACATTTAAAATACGTTTAACACAGTTGACTGTCTCTCTCACTAGGTATTTCTTGTAGCGAATAAAAAAAAAAACACTAACAAAATATTCAATAAATTACGCTTACATATAATGTACGAAAGTTCAATCTAATACGCACTCAAAATTACAACTAAATACGTATGAACAATGTTTTCAGAACCAGCATTACCGCACTAACACAAGCACGCGCTATCATTCTTTAGACCCCCCACTCCTCAGGCGTCTCGGCAGCAAAACTGGTGTGCGTCTGTACAGTACTTTCACCCTTATTTTACGCTTAAACAAACTATATGTAGGCCTACTTAGTTCTAGAAAAATAAATATATAATAAATTTTCAGACACAATAAACAAATTTTCGAACGTCCCCTCGGGACCCAGCGGTAGGTCGCGCCTAATAGATTGAGAAACGCTGTTCTAATCACAGTGGTTTCCGATGCACAGTAACTAAAGTTCCATGCACGGTCTCAGGCATTCACCGTCAAGCTATCACTATACACCGTTTGTTATATACTAACTAACTGGTCTTAAAACAATGTGTGAAGCATTTATTTCACTGCAATACGAAAATAACCATAAAAAATCACAGAATTAAATTAAAATGTGTTAAGTGTATAAAATTATTGATAAGCAGTAAGGACATTTCAACAAGTACTTACGGCAAGAGCCGCTTTGCCTACGAAACTCCGGAAATTGGACATTGGTCAGAACATTGATAATTGTAAATAGTCAACTGTACGATAAATTACAAATTTATGTTTTTGGTCAGTAAAATATTAAAATCGGGTCTTCTTATTTACACACGATATCACAATTTTTTATTATTTTTGTAACTGTTGAAATATGTAGTGGTATGTATTTTCATAGAAACGAATATATTGTTTAAGTTTTTTATAATGTTACCAAGATCAATAAGTGATTAATTTTAGTTCATAATATCATCCCGGGCGTTACAATTAAAAACCCAAAATACTTCCTTGCACGCCCATCATATAAAGGTGTCCCGCCCACTTGAACACAATCGCGTTATATCGTGTAAAACTGGCGTTCATCGGACTACAACCCGGGCAACGCACGTATGTTCTCCGGGGTACTAAGACATACTCGCGCTTCAGCCTGCCTAGGATATCCTAATTTGCCATTCCGTAGTACTGTTAAGTCTACATTAAGTGTAAGTACGAATGTATATTGTAGTTCTATGGTTAGTTCTGGATGGCAGACATACTGTTAGCAATTGGAGATTCAAGGATGCATCGTTTAATACTGCATCTAAAAATCTGATAAGTTAGGTAATTAACCAAATCCTGCAGCATATTATTGTGATTCTTACCACAAAAACGGTAAATTCTTATATGCCAACGTTAATGCTGGAAAAAGACCTGTTTTAACTGGGTTAGATATTCTTGGTCGTGAATATAACAAATAAAGATGAGACTATGGTCACTTTGACTTGTGTTCTGTGGTGAAGTATAAATCAACGCAGACAAAAGGAAAGTGTTGGTCATAACCACGAAAACTGAGAAAACCCCATGAATATTAACTGGGAAGAAGGACAGTTGGCGGAGGTCGAGATGTTGCAATGTCTAGGAATAGTACTAACCAGAGATGCAATGTCTGACGAGGAAATTAACCATTGTGCACAGAAGCAAACCAAATAGATTCCTAGATTTCTAGTGTAACTGTACGTAAGAAGAAACTCACATAAGGAGTCAAGTTACGTGTCCACAAGACAGAAAAACTCAACGTGCTAAAGGAGCACAATGCAAATTGTAAGCCAGTGAAGTGAGATTTTGAGACGAGCAGCTGGAAGAATAGAGAAGAACGTATTAGGAATTTTTTTTTTTATTTATTTATTACTACAATTACGTTTGCACTTATCTAGTAGTTTTCATTTCATAAAACTATCACTTATTGTTAGGAATTATTTCACTGAATAACCCTAGTGTCTACACGCACTTTTTACGCGGCATCAATGCTTACTGCACCAGGTCCCAAGGTTTTGTCCTTTTAAGTCTCCGCACTACGTTACTGTTATCCAGCATTTGCAGCACAGCAATATTGTCATGATTGTGAAGTCTGTGTTCATGCTTCACTGCTGTAATTCTTATTTCTTCAAGGACAGTATTCATGTTAAGGTCTTTATGAATATTGTCATTACGAACATACCACGGTGCATTTATTATTTTGCGTAGTACCTTGTTCTGAAAAGTCTGTATAATTTTAGTATTAGTTTTCTTGGTGCAACCCCAGATCTGCGATCCATACGTCCATATTGGTTTCAGCACTTGTTTGTATAAGAGTAGCTTGTTATATATACTTAGCTCACAATGTCGTCCTAGCAGCCAATACATTTTCCTGTACTTAATATCAAGTTCTTGTTTTTTCTTTTTAACATACACCTTCCATTTTAGTTTAGTATCAAGCCACATTCCTAGATACTTAGCTTCATTTTCACATGGGATCACTTGTGAATTGATTGTTATAGGTACTTTCGTCACTTTTTTATTTGTGAAAATTACATAGGTAGATTTACATTCATTGAGCTTCATGCGCCACTTTTTGGTCCAAGCGCTGACTTTATGCACAGATTTTTGCAGATTTATTGTTGCTACTTCAACAGTTTCTGCAACAGCCATAATAGCAGTATCATCTGCAAAGGTGGCCATGGTTGTATCTTCATCTTGTGGTATGTCTCTGGTGTATAGCAAGTATAACATTGGTCCAAGAACACTTCCCTGTGGCTCACCAGCAGATATTTCCTTAAATTTAGATTAGTCGCTACCACATTTGACACGGAAGAGTCTCTCGTTCAGGTACGACTTCAAAATCTCACAATACTGTCTTGGAAGATATTGCTGTAGCTTGTAGTTGAGACCTTTATGCCACACTTTATCGAACGCTTGGGAGACATCAAGGAAAATGGTAGAACATACTTTCTTTTCTTCTAGTGCATCCTCAATTATTCCAGTTATCCTGTGGACCTGGTCTATTGTTGAATGTTTGGTTCTAAATCCAGACTGATGGGTGGGAATCAGCTCTCTCTCCTCTAAAATAAGTTTCAAACGCTTAATCAGTAATTTTTCAAACACCTTGGATATTATCGGCAGCAAAGAGATGGGTCGGAAAGATTTCTTATCGTTTGGATCTTTCCCAGGCTTGACAATCATTATGACTTCTGCCACTTTCCACTGTCTTGGAACATATTTTAAACTAATAGCTGCGTTAATAAGGTGCAACAATTTAATAAAGCCTTTGTTAGGCAATTCTTTCAGTATCTGTCCTGTAATCAAGTCATATCCGGGAGCTTTCTTAGCACTCAAATTGCTTTTGATTACTTGTTTGAGTTCTGTAAGTGATACCTGACTGATTTCTAGACTGTCGTTTCTTGAACTTGGTACAATTATTTCATCAGCCGTTTGCTTAGGGAGTGGTTGGAATGTATTTTCTAAATATTCTGCGAATATCTCTGCTTTTTCTTTATCGCTCTTTGCCCATTCATTATTATCTTTTATAATGGGTGGTGAATGCACTTTAGGTCTTTTAATCCCCTTTGTAACCTTCCAGAGTGAATACTCTGTATCTTTTTCTGCTGTCAATCCCTGGAGATACATGCTAATATTTTGATTTTTAATAGTTTTAAGAAGATCTTTGAGTTTATTACTCAAGCGATTCAGTATTGTCTTATCTTGTGGTGCACGACTTTTGTGCCATTTTTTACGTGCTTTTCTCTTTTCTTTAACCAGCTGATGTACTTCCAGAGGATAATTAAAGTTAACATTATTAAACTTCCTTACTTTATCAGGTGTATTGAGCCAAGCTACTTGCTGTAGATTATCTACAAACAGATTTACTTCCTTTTCTAGCTGTTCTGGTGACCGAAGAGGCACCTGGAGTTCAATAAGGCTTTCAAGCTCAATTCTAAATCCATCCCAGTCAGTTTTACAAGTGGTCAGTCTGGGTTGTGTTTCCTTCTGTATCAGTGTTTCGCTTATTGTCAGGATGACAGGTGTATGGTCTGAAGTAAGATCACTGCAATCAGTAACCTCAACATATTTGTTAGAAACCCCTTTAACGACAAAAAAAGTCAATGAGATCAGGCACTTTCTTCAGGTCAGTTGGCCAGAATGTTGGTTTGCCTGACGAGTAAAAATCACAATTCGCCTCCTTACCTGCAGCATACAGCATTTTGCCTTTTGGGGTACTAAGTCTTGATCCCCAGTAGGTATGTTTCGCGTTAAAGTCACCACCAACAACAAAATGGCTGCCGAGCGATTGTAACAAATCCAGATAATCACTCTTCAACAAATTATAGCGTGGAGGACAATATATAGCTGAAATATTGATCTTTTTATATTTTGTTTGCACACATACTGTAGTCACTTGCATTGTTTCAGTATCAATTTTTACATCTTCAGTGTGCTTAGCTGAATCCTTAATAATCACAGCTGATCCACCCCTAGCTTTATTAGAGGGGTGAGTGCTATGATATATTGCGTATCCTCTTACTTTAACATACGTCTGTTTTGTAAAATGGGTTTCAGATATTAAACATATATCAATTTTTTCTTCCCTTAGAAAGAGTTCCAATTCGTTGATTTTATTAACGAGCCCATTGGCATTCCATATTGCAATTCTGAGGTAGTGGCTCATTTACTCCTGCTTACACTTTTCTTTCCCATATTCTTCTCCAGCTTATTCAGCCTGTCAAATATCATTTTATTCATAGTACTTTGCTCATCCAACCTGCCAAGTATGAGATTAAGCATTTTAGCATTGAAGGAGTTATCATTTTCTTCATTTCCATTACTTGTTATTTGTGCATAAGTTTTTTGTTCGGAGGTACTTAGTTTACTCTCCTTATTGAAACCCGGTTCCTCTTCATTAACTGATCTAGTCTTTGTTGCCAATTGGTGCTTTTCTTTGAGTGGCTTCATAAGAATATTGCGCCTTTTTTGTAGTTCCTTGGCTACTTCACAACCCCTGTAATTAGCCGGATGTGCTCCTTGACAGTTTACGCATTTTGGTACAGATTTCCTATTAATGTTGCAATTTTTAGTTAAATGTTTCCCTGCACAATTTACACAACGTGGCTCCTTCTGACAGTATGCCTGTGTATGATTGGATCCTTGACACTTTTTGCATTGAGGTATCATTTTTGTGTTTTTCCTCACAGGTTTAATTTTAACTACCATATTTAGTATGGTTTTAATCTTATAAATTTCCTCGACATTCTCTTTGTTATCAAAGGTTAGCATGAAGAGCGGGAGTCCATGCTTGGTAATGACTTGTTCCCCTCGTTCATCTTCATGTTTTTGTTTCTTGATGATATTAACAGCGTCCAGTATTTGATAACCTCTATTACGTAGATCTTCTTGTACATCTTCTATTGTGCATGATGCGTGGAGTCCTCGCGCCATTACTCGTATTGGCCTTTCATTTTTATTTTCATATGAATACCACTGAATTTTTTCAGTATTTAGTTTCTGTGCCAATGATCTGTATGTGTCAGAGTCTGAGACGTTGATATTCCAAACATTATTATTTAATGTTGTGACCTTGTGATCTTTTCCTGCGATCGATTTGAGGAGAGAGTGTAACCTGTTATAATCCGTTAGCCCAGTTACATTTATTGGTGGAGCAGTTGCTCCTTTATTTGTGCTCTTTTTCTGACGTGTATTTTTGATTCACTCAGACTTGGTTGTTCTACTTCTGGAGAGAATTCAGCTTTTCTTTTTTTTTCGAACTGTTCACAACTCTTTCCTTTTTACCTTTTTTTAGTATCCAATCTGTTTCTCGGCTCAGTTCTTCTTCATCTGTATAATAATCTATTTGACCAGAAATAGTATTTGTTTCTCTCAGGTTCACAGCATGAGAACCTTTTTCTTCTTTTAGGGCTACCAGTTCTTCCTTAACTTCTGATAGCTCTTTTTGTAAAGAAGTAATAATAATAACATTTTGTCACTCTGAACAAGTTGTTTTTTAATTTTCTCATACAATGCAAACTCCATCTCCGTTTGCAGATCATTCTCATCCAAGTTCAGCTGCTTCGATGGTTCTGCCCTTAGGATCTGTAGTTTCTGATTTATTTCAGTTTCTTTTGTGGATGAGATCGATGCAGACCTAGGCCTTGGCGGTGACCTGCAAATGGTATCTCTTCTCTGAAATGGATTAACTTCTCGAGTAGCTAACCTGAACTTCACGGCCTGGTGATCCACCGTGAGTTCTGAGCAGTCGCTGGCTGACGGTCGGCGGGAGCCCGCTCGCTCACTCCCTACTCCGACCGGTTCTGGGGTTCCGAGCCCCTGTCCCGTAATATTAAATTTATTATTTGTACTGTTCATCTTTATTAACAGATTATGGTTTACTCAGGTTTCCTTCCTTAGACCGGTTGCTTTCTCTACAGCTAGTGAGCCCAGTCTGCCCATTGACAGCCGCCCGCTACGGGTCAGACGCTGCCATTTGCCAATTTTGGTCCGCGCCAGGTAAGGTGTCAAGAAATAGAATGAAAAACATGGAAGCTACCGTAGCCCTCGAATACTCTAATAGCGTCGGGGTCGAAAAGAACAAGAGTTAGCCAAGGGAGGCTGATAGGAAAGATTAAAGACCAGAAAGATCTCACCCAAGACAAGTTGAAGCAAAGTGAGATCCGAAAAAGACGCTGGCGTTTAGTTCACATCCACTAGCTAGCTAGTAGATGCTATACAGGGGCACGACGAGGACGAACCAGCTCACCCCCGTATTAGGAATATGAGCATCAAAAGTCTATTTCAGCAACAGTCAGTTGTGGAGACAGAAGAGAGAAGAGGAGTGTAGTGGTTTAGTTGTGTAATGAGGATAGATTAAACGAAACCGAAACTCATCCAGACGGAGGTAGAGGAAGAGTAAGATCAAGACTGGAATGGGTTAATTATATTGAAAACTGGCTAATAGAAGAGGGAAGACTTTGTTAGAGGCTAAACGCTTTGCCAGTGATAAAAAGGGAGTTTAGGAAGTATCCGAAGAACCCCAAAAACGCTTCACGGCAGAAGGTGTCGGTAAAGAAGAAAACAAAAACGAAGACATGAAGACTGTTGTTATAGGTCGAAAGAAGATAACTTGCAATCAAAGAAGATGGAATTTACTAACAATCTAAGGTCTGAAATGAAGTGTCAAATATAACCGAGCGCTCTGTGGATGATCTGACAAATACATAGTATTTACGTTTCATCTCTGTAACACGATCTGGCAACACCGTTGTTGAATGCTTAACGCTCTCGAAAATTTCTAGAGTTGGTATGGCAAACTAAGGGTTGCTGGCATAGGAGTAGATGTGTTTGAATGAATTAGTGGACTGTATGATCTGAGTTAAGTAGCGTTTATTGCAATATTATGAAGAAGCGCAGGTCCACGCAATTACGTTCGGCGTACATAGCCAAAATACAAATACGTGTGGCGTAAATTGCCAAGATACATAATGTATAAAGAGAGAAACAATTGTATGAGAAGTTACATTAATAAATTTACATTGCCGCGGCTAGCAAAAAAAGGAAGAGTGCAGTGCACAGATGAAAGGCTGAGTATTAACTAAACTGATCGCAGCAGCTGGCGACGCGTGCTGTACTGCGACGGATGACGTAAGTGCGTGGGCTGATTGCGCGTGAGCAAGTAAGCAGATACAATGTATTAACATACTGCCCGCCCAAAATCGGACGATTTTGACATAGTTTACAGTAAGAAAACAAGGTTACTCAAAAACACACAAGTATACGTTAATAAGTTGCGAATCTGAAAGATGTGATAATACATGATACATGAACATTGGCATAAATACAAATACACCATAAACAAATGTAAATACATTATTAATTAATGCTCACCGAATGATATATAATAGTAGTCCAAAAGGCTTGAATGTGTGACAAAACATAATAAGAATAATAACAATAATACATGGCAATAAGGACATCGTAAGTAGCATCGTACAATAATTAAAGAAATCCAACAACTTTAACAATAACAGCGTGACACTTAGTGCATAATAAGCAGTATTACATAATAATACAAAGGCAATATACCCAAAAATTCATTATAATAATAGACAATAGAAACATACCCCAAAAATTTACTATAATAATATACAATAGAAATATACCCAAAAATTCACTATAATAATAGACACTAGAAATATACCCAAAAAATTTACTATAATAATAGACACTGCACCAAACAGTACACAATAACAGACATCACACTAAGAAAAAGAGAAACGTATAAATGTTTACTAATGCACAGATACATAGCGTACATTAATTGATACAAATAAATACAAATGCATAAATAAGTACATTTAACATTGTACTTAGTAAAAGTAGAGCATGTGCTCGTCCGGAAATGTCCCGGGCATGAAGCACCGAAATGTCAATTAGTCTGATGCCACCGGAAGTGGGCAGAGCTTGTGAATAGGTCTACGCAGGATGCCGTGAGCAGTACGGACGTCCGCAACGCGTACTAACGAATCCTGCCCTACATAAGTCTGCGTGACAATACCACGTTTCCACTGCAGTGGTGGTGTATTGTCATCTAAAATGAGGACTAGCTGTCCTGTAGACAAATTTTTAGAATGCGTTTTCCATTTATTTCTCTGTTGCAGCTGATGCAGATAGTCTCTAGACCAACTCTTCCATATAGAGCGGGTAAATCTCTGCAAAAGCTGCCATCTCCCCAAGCGACCCATATTTGCATCCGAGTAATCGGGTTCCGGGAGCGCGGTAAGGGGGGAACCAACCAAAAAATGCGCTGGAGTCAAAGGCTCGGGATCCCCAGCATCATTTGACATAGTGAACAAGGGACGCGAATTCAAACAAGCTTCAACTTGAGCCAAAACAGTGGAAAACTCTTCGAAGTTGAGGGGCATACTGCCTATAACGCGCCGCAAGTGGAACTTAACGCTTTTGACACCGCTCGTCTTTTTGGAATTCGTCCTGCTGAAAGAGCTGGTACAGTTCGTGTAATATAGTGCCAGCACGACGGAAATTGGTACCGTTATCGGAAAATATTTGTGCGGGGATGCCCCTACGGGATATGAAACGTTTCAAGGCAGCCAAAAAGGCGTCTGCAGACAAATCTGAAACCAATTCAAGGTGAATTGCCTTGGAGGACATGCAAATGAAAAGAGAAATATAAGCCTTTGTAAAAGATTTCGACCGCTGCCCGCCCTGAGTAGAAACATAGGACCGGCGTAGTCGACGGCGCATTGTGAAAATGGCTTGGAGGGAGTGACCCTGGGAGCAGGTAATTGACCTAAAAGTTGGCTTGAACCAGTTGCGCGAAATCGAAAACAAGTGATACATTTGTGAATCACTGAGCGTATGTAAGATTTGTCGTTCATAATCCAATACCTTTGGCGCAGAGAACACTGCGTTAGTTGTACTCCAGCGTGGAGTAGTCGAATATGTTCATATTCGATAATTAGTCTAGTAAGGTGAGCCTGAGGGAGAAGTATGATTTGGTGCATATTATTGTAGTTTAGCTGAGACTGTTGAAGGCGTCCGCCTATACGTAGTATACCAGCGTTGTCTATAAATGGATTGAGTGAAAAGATTTTACTATTAGTAGGTACATTGCGATGTGCCTGGAGTTCTCTAATTTCGATATTGAAATGCGAAAACTGGGCTTGGCGTATAAAAACCAAAAGCGCGCTGTGTAGCTCTTGCGCAGTCAAAAAGGAAGTGTTTCTATTAGAAGCGGGAGACTTAACGTTCCGAATGAAACGCAGGCAGTAAGCAAAGACGCGGAGAAGCCTGGAGAGAGAAGAGTAATCTTCAACGTAGCTCGAAGAGTACGAAGCAGTAGCCAAAGCGAGTAGAGCCTGTTTACGTTCTTCCTTGTCCAAATCCGGATGAGCGTAGGAGGAATTGGAATCAAAAGGACGGATGGGCCACGCTGAAGACTCCTTTAACAACCAGTAAGGACCATGCCACCATTGCTGGTGGCCGTGTAACAAACGGGGTAAACAGCCGCGGGATAAAATGTCCGCGGGATTATCATGCGACGAGACATGATACCAATTGCCCTTGATAGTGAGCTGCTGAATCTCCGAAACGCGGTTGGCTACAAATACCTTCCACCTCGACGGCTGTTGGTGAATCCAGTGTAGGGCAATCGTGGAATCAGAATAAAAATACAGCTCGCTGAAATTGTAGGACACAGCGTGGACAACCTTATAAACCAGCTGCGCTAATAATAAACAGGCGCAAAGTTCAAGGCGAGGTAAAGATATCTGCTTTAAAGGGGCGACTCTTGATTTAGAACACAATAAGTGAGATGAAATACTGTTGTCGGAATATACCGTGCGCACATAAATACAGCATGCGTAACCTTTTACTGACGCTTCGGTAAACCCGTGTAATTGAAAGGAAATGATTGACGAATTACATGAATCTTTTATAGCTCTCGGGATCCTAAAATGAGTGTCTGAAATCAATTGAGCGTAAAGCTCGGCCCATTTAACTGATAATGAGTCAGAAAGCGGGTCGCCCCAGTTTGTACCCGAAGACCAAAGCGTCTGCATAAAGTGCTTGCACCAAAACGTAATAGGCCCAATCAGACCCAATGGGTCGTAGATTCCAGCGATGACCGATAATACCTTTCTTTTGTTGAATACATCAATTTTAAAATTTCTTTGGATATTGTATACAAAGCTGTCAGCATGAACGTCCCACTGAATACCTAAAGTGATGACGGTTTGGTCCTTGTTGAAGTCCAGGGACGAGTTGGTATGCGAGGATGTTATATTCCGGTCATTAGAAGACCATTTGTGAAGAGTGAAGCCGTAACGGCTTAACAACTCAGAAATGTCAGTGTTGAGTTGGGTTAGGACGTGTGAGCTATCGGAACCGGTAAGGAGATCGTCGACGTAAAAATCGTTAGCAATGACCGCGCAGGCCTGGGGGTACTGAGTACTATTTTCCTGGGCGATTTGTTTTAAACATCTAGTGGCTAGAAATGATGCGCTGGCAGTCCCGTATGTGACTGTTCTCAGAGCATAGTGTTAGAGTTCCTTGTGGGGAGCGTCACGCCAAACAATTCTTTGTAAGTTAGAATCCCTCGGGGATACCAAAATTTGGCGATACATTTTCTCGATGTCAGCAATGAAAGCGTAACGATGGGTTCTAAATCTGGCCATAATGGCGAAAAGATCCTGCTGGATCGTAGGGCCAACCATAAGGTTGTCGTTTAACGACAAATCGTTGGACGTTTTGGCCGAACCGTCAAAAACAACGTGAAGTTTGGTGGTTGTGCTAGTAGTCTTAAAGACAGCATGGTGAGGTAAATAAAAAATGTTTGACTTGTTAATTGATAAATCATATGAATCGAGCGGAGACATATGGCCAAGATTTAAATATTCTTGCATAAAACTAGTATACTCTTTGTGCAAAGGCTGGTTTTGCCTAAACTTGAGTTCAAGGGTTTGAAACCTACGAACCGCTCCGGGAAGAGAATCGCCGAGGCACTCTGTACTGCGGGGCAGCGACACAACGAACCTACCACTATCGTTACGATAGGTGTTTGCAAGAAAATGATCTTCACACTCCGTATCCTGAGCTGAGGGAGTACGGCACGAAACATCCTCCAACTGCCAAAAGGTTTTCAATTGCGACGAGATAGTATTATTGTCGTCGCGTGCTATGAACGAAGAGACCGGCTTAGTCATGTCTACGTTGAAGGGTAAATTCCCGGCGAGTATAAACCCTAGCTTTGTTTCCTGGATTATCGGAAAGTGCGGACTTTCAAGGCCCGAACGTGTGCAATTCAGGCAGAGTTTGTTACTTATTAAAAGCTCTCTACGTTGCGTAGGTTGTAAAGCTATGATTTGTGGGCATTCGAGCAATTTGTGATTACCACGACACAGCTGACAAAATTTATTGTTTGTTTGAGTGTGTATTAATGACCCAGTGAACTCCGCGCGTTTAGTTGATTTGCGATAAGAAGCATTATCGCTAACCTGTCTGCCGCCAAGCGAACCAGTCGGAGCATTTACGTTTTGCAACAGCTGACGTCTTGCATTTAAAAATCTAATAAAATTATCATAAATCGGAAGCTGTTTTTCATCTAAAGTTTCCTTCCACCATCTGCACGTACGCTCGTCAAGCTTTTGGGCGAGAAAATGTACAAAAATGAGTTCAAATGTGTTTACTGATAGGTTCAATGAGTTCAGCGAATTTATATTAGCGGTGAGCTCATCTATAAATTTAGAAATGCTGAGCACGGACTCCCGTTGCATGTGCCTCATGCCCAAGACATTAGCCGCATGATACGTGGTAACAATCAATTTACTGTCATACCAGGCCTTTAACAAGTCAATGGCCACCGTGTAATTTTCGTGCGTGATAGGGAGCGATTTTATGACATTCAGCGCCTCATCCCTTAATGATAAGTGCAAGTAATGCAGTTTTTGGATGCCAGTCAGGTCCGTTCGGACATGAACTAACTCCAAAAACATATTGTAAAAATGTTGCCATTCAATTATATCACCTGCGAAACAGGGTAGCTTAATCGGTTGCAACTGAATGGGAGGCGTGCTGAATGTGACTACTTCGGATTGACTTGCTGCCTTCCTGCTCATCTCCTCGGCATGGTCTATTAAATTTTGCAGCTTGCATTCTATGCTGCATAAATCATCCTCGGTCTGAACCCTATCGCTCGCGGATGCAAAGTCGGAGTCCTCAGACTCAATTTGTGTTTGAATTTCACCATATTTGGCTGATAGCTCCATAAGGTGGCGAAGCTTTATTTTTAGTGCATGATGGTCATGCGTATCGTGATCGAAATTTTCTGCGTATGTATTTATGCGAGATATGGAGGCCTTGGTCGTGCCACGTTTCTTGATCAGCGCCTTAATATCCGTCATGATTGGGTAGGAGAGAAAATTTAAATGATAATACGAAAGAAGCCAAGTGAATGCAAAGCGATGAGCAAGATCAGGCAGGAAATCCAAATTATAAAGTCACGCAATGACACGGTAACCCTTACTTATCACATCTTAAACTAGTTCTATATGGTAATAAATACTGATCTAGGCAGTACAAACAATATAGCAGTATAATCACTAATAATGCGAATGCTATTTGAAAGGTATGACTTTCAATTACAAAATGCTTGTTGAGTTCACAAAAAATACAAGTTCATATTCAAATGAAACTGATTTAAAAAAGAAAAAAAATTATATTATTATTTTTAATACTTCTTCCTTCACTTTAATAACATTGAAAAATATGCAAGTCATGCAAATTGCAAACTAATTTGAAACATGAGTTTATAGTCACTTGAGATGGTACTTATCGGCATGTTCTAGAAGGCATCGAAGCTTATCGAAACCTTGGTAGTCCTGTCAGGTACCCATGAATTGATGATGCAGATACGGTCGCTGCCTGTCAGGTGATGTCCGATGCGGTCGAATCCTGTCCAGATAGGCTGCTCTGGATTTTCCCACATGCTGAATGCCACGTGCTGATGGTGCTCAACTGCTGTATTGATGCTTCAGATGCTCCGTTTTGCGAAATATGACGTCCCCAAGTCGTGCAATACGAGCTCCAATTGTAGTGATAATTAAGGAGTTGCTGACTTAAATCATGAAGAAAAAATGCTGATAGGCCTGCTTAATAAACTGATCCATGAAACGAATTGTCCATGAAATGAATCACATCCGTGAAATACATTGTGTGTGGATTGTGCATCCATAAAATGAATTATATATCCGCGGCCCGGAGGACCAGATGATGAATGCTTAACGCTCTCGAAAATTTCTAGAGTTGGTATGGCAAACTAAGGGTTGCTGGCATAGGAGTAGATGTGTTTGAATGAATTAGTGGACTGTATGATCTAAGTTAAGTAGCGTTTATTGCAATATTACGAAGAAGCGCAGGCCCACGCAATTACGTTCGGCGTACATAGCCAAAATACAATTACGTGTGGCGTAAATTGCCAAGATACATAATGTATAAAGAGAGAAACAATTGTATGAGAAGTTACATTAATAAATTTACATTGCAGCGGCTAGCAAAAAAAGGAAGAGTGCAGTGCACAGATGAAAGGCTGAGTATTAACTAAACTGATCGCAGCAGCTGGCGACGCGTGCTGTACTGCGACGGATGACGTAAGTGCGTGGGCTGATTGCGCGTGAGCAAGTAAGCAGATACAATGTATTAACAACCGTCTTAGAGTTTCTGATTCATAATGGGATAACAGACGTCTAGTGTCGAAATGGTGCACTGGCGGGAATAACTACGACTCTCTAAGGGCGGTTTAGCTCCCCGTCGTGAGGCAAACCTGGACCAGGACGTTGCAAACCTGAATCTTTCCTAGAATAGTGCTTTGTGTTGCCTGGATGCCAAGGCCAGGACATACCTATTGTCACCTTCTCGTCGGTGCGGGCCGGGCAACGTCGGCTGGGTTGGGCGCTATGGGGCGTCCGGTCCCGGCTGGCGGCTGACGACCAAATATTTACCCGAATCCAGCTGAACCCCCTAATCTCATGGCTTCTACCTTCGGCTGCGGGTCGGCGACTACAAAATTCCTTGACTGAATTAAATGAATGATCAGGGTTCGGATCTGTGGTCGCCGGCTGGCGGCTACGGACCGGACCTGTTTATGGTCAGGCCATCAGACCCGGGTCCCCGCTGACAGTTCTGAATAGTATAAGCCAGTTGGAGGACCCAGGCCTCACCGGTGGGTCTAGAGGGCTGCTTTGCGCCCACACCGATGACGAATGCAGTTGACTCCATCTGAGCAGTAGCCGAACACCTAGCTGGGCTACCCGTGTTAGCAGAGATTTTGATTTTCCATTTAGGGCTAACAGTAACTAATTCGAATTGCTTACTATAAATTGTCGTAAACGTTTTCGTACTGATGACTAACAAAATTTTTTCATGAAGGTATGCAGCAATTGTTGTCAGATGTGGTACTATCAAGGAGAACTATGTAATAACAGACATCACCTGCCTTGTTCTTGTGTATAATACGCACACAATGCAGCTGAAGACATAACACGCAGTCCTGTTCGAATAAACAAACTCGTATTCATTCAGTGTATACACTTTAAATTTACAATACACATTGTTTTTTATTCAATTTGTATTTTTATTGGCAAAATTTTTAAGTACAATTAATAAGACAAAACTGCAGTGACTATTTACTTACCTAATGCAATTATGTTTTTTCTTAACATTTCTTTGTAATCTTCATAGGCAATTAAAAATATTTCGTTCCAGGACTGTTGTTTTATTATTTTATTACTCTTATCTTTACAAGAACAATACCATATAGCTGGACTATTGCGAATTTCTTCAATAAAGGATTCGACATCGATAGTATGAATGACTTTTTCCATTCGGAAGAGGCAGACGTCTGCTCATGTGAAAAGGTTCTAAGGATTTGCACTTGTTAACTAGCAACTGGCCTGCCCGACGAGTTGAATTCAACTGTCGGGGAGAGAACGAGCCGGCAGACGTCTGCGTCTCGTGGCTCACTTGCACCCTCGTGTGAAAAGCTATGCATTGTATCAACGGGATTTCTGTCCCTAGCAGACGTCTGCCACAGATGTCTGCCTCGTGTGAAAGGGCTAACAGTTAGAACGTAGCCTAAGAGCGTTTACCTAAGGACTTGTTCACGAAAATGCGCTGTAGGGCGAGTAGAGATACAAAGGCATCGTCTCGTTCCATTATTGTATATATTTTCGATCTGATGATGAGCTGTGAAGCTTAAAAGCGCTAAGCGCGAATTTTTGACTATTGTGGTGTGGAACACTGTAATTTCTGTTATTAGTTATGATTATTATTAGTTTGGCATTTACGAAGTATAGGCCTACTACACACTAAACCACAACAGCATTTTGACACGTCTTTATGAAAAACTCAAAGATTGCCTAGGATCTCTGTAATTATACCTGTACTCTGTGTGTGTGTGTGTGTGTGTGTGTGCGTGTGCGTGCGCGCGTGCGCGCTCGCGTGCATGTGTACTATCTTATGTACACATGCCATCTACAGTTTAAAATCTGGTCATGACCGGCTAAATACAGTGAAGCAGTAATACTATCAACAGGCAGTGATAACAGAACTGAGCAAGCCTATTACATAGGGTATGCTGAAATGAATTCGTAGAATAACTGGGTTTAAAAACTAGGACAATCCCGTGCAAACCCTCTATTAAAAAAAATCCGAAGTGTCATTAGAATGTCATTTATAATAAAGTGACTATGTGAAATATTGGAAAGACGGATTATTAGGAAAATATTAGGCCCACGGAAAACTTCAGAAGGTTGGAAATTAAGAAGTAATGATGAAATATATCAAAGTATAGAAAATATAACAGAAACAATGAGAAAAAGAAGACTATTATTTTTGGACATTTATATAAAATGGACGACAATTGGTTAACAAAGCAGATCTTCAAATATCTGTGGGGAAAGAAGTCAACATCAAGTTGGATTAAAGAAGTCCAAAAGGATTTAGAAAAAAATAATATACACGCAGAAGAAGGAACTGAAAGAGACGTTTTTCGGGCAAAAGTGTTAAAAATGGAAGGAGTCCAGGGTAGGAGAGAGAAAAACGCAGGTTCAAAGTGAACTGAACACAGGAAGAAGAGACACAGTGAAAAGATGAAAGAATATTGAAGAAAAAGAAAAGAAAAAAGAATAAAGAATTTAAATTACCATGTGGTCCTTAGATAGCCGATACAAAAAAATTGACTAAGTAGTTGAAAAATAATAATGATTTTCTAACTGATCTTTTCATTTGAAAAAAAGAAAAAAATTTTAGCTTGCGAAATACATTTAATATTTATTAATCATAAAAAAATGTGCACATACAAAATATGTAAAATAGTTGTATACATTCTTATGAAAATTCTATTTGTTACGAGATTTCTGTCCCGAAAATAACTATTCCTCGATAACATCCAGATAAGTCCTTATAACATACCACGTGCCTGAGAAATCTCATGGCGGCCACTTGAATACGATTGGCCTGGGATTCCGAAGTCCAGTTCTCACACCATATAGCAGTGTGGGGAGACCATCACATTGTAGAACTTCATGTGTGTTTCTTGACTCGTTGATTTTAGAGTTCGATTGATGGTCCCACACGTATGGTTGAACTTGTGCAGCTTGAACTTGTAATTTGTAATAATAAATCAATTAATTGGTGGTGACACTATTGACGTGTGAAAGAAACAAGATCAGGGAGTGAGAAGGATTTTTGAAGAACAAATTGAGAAGGATAACAAAAGGAAACACTAGAGAAATACGGTACCGAGCAATTGCAAAGATTTTGTAAGGAAAGGGAGCACATAAGCAGAAGCGAAGAGACACGCAAAGAAGAAGAAAGAGCGAAAGAAATTTGTGCAAGATTGAAATGTAGTAAACACTATTGTATGGTAAACAGTGTTGCAGGGAGAAAGGGAAAAAGGGAGAGAGGGGAGCGATAGGGAAGGAGAGTGAGTGAGTGAATGATTGAGCGGGAGGGAGAGAGAGAGAGAGAGAGAGAGAGAGAGAGAGAGAGAGAGAGAGAGAGAGAGTGTGATAAATTTGATAGGCAGAATAAATTGACACGTTGCTGGCCGGAGCGTGTTGAATTATCTGTATTGGTGTAATTCCAGTCTAGTTGCAGTACAGAACGGCGGGTCGCATTACTTCAAAGTGTTGTCATCAAACGATGACCGTCAAATGTGCAGCTTCATAAAACGTTAACGTCAATAACATCGCGGTCTCCTCGCGTCATTACGTCCCGATTAAAATATCGGGGTTGAAAATGCCACCATATCTACAAATATGCCAACATTTTTTGTAGTTAATTTTATTTTAATATGGTGGCTATAGCATAACGATCAGTGTTTTCAAATATTAGTCTGTCCGTCTTTTCCTACAATCCTCCCATACTTCTTCTTACCAAAATGATTCTCTTGTGTCTCTACTTTTATTCTACCGATTAATGAGTACTCATTCAACATTCATACTTATTAAAATAACGCTATCTCTGAGGCCTCAATTTTGTGTTGTTTACCCTTAATGCTCCACGTTTCCATGTGGCCGAAACGTTTAGCGACGGCAATTTGAGCAGTCGACCACGACCCAACGTGTTAAGAATAAGTACAGCCAAAGTAATATTTCCGAGACAAATATTTAGAATGACGGTTTATTAAAAATGAATTCAGCAATAGTTAAAAATAAAAATGTTTTATTCTTGACTTAATTTACGAATTAGGCTGTCGATCAACAAACATCTGTCAATCAAAGTGCTAGAAAGCGTTCAGTATATCACCTACTCTTTTAAACATTGACGTTTATATCGACGATGCAGTAAGGAAATGGAAACATCTAGTGCACCCTGGTATTAAGATATCACGAGACAGATATTTGAATGTGCTGTTGTGCTGTTGCTGGTAATTCAAAATATAGAAGCTGCTTTACAGAAATCTGTTTTTAAGCTTCATCAGATTTGCAAAGAATACAATATAAAAATCTTCACAACAAAAACGAAGGTAATTAATTAATTGTATTTTGAGGCAAGAAACCACCAATCAGACAAAAAAAATTAATGAACAAATTGTAGAATAGGTGAGCCAATTTAGCTATTTGGGAAATGATATTGGCTATGATAACAATTTTGATATTGACGTTAAGTTAGGTAAGTTCCAGACGACCTGTGGGAAAATCGATCGTATTTTTAGAAACAAGGTACGTTGACAAAACAAATTAAAGTTTTACAAAGTTTTGGCGGACCACTATATTGTCTTATAGATGTAACGGAGTTGTTATTTGTTTATTACTCCGTTTCAGAAACAATTAAGGAGTAAATAAAAACACTCTCACGACAGTGGAATTTGTTACGGAACAAAAACAAGTATTCTATTTGCCAAGAGTGTTCTACAGACGATAAAAATCACCAAAAGAGGGACATATTTTTTATATTGTTGAAAGTGAAAGCCTGCTGTATCACTCCTTGACAGGACCAGGACTGCTTAATCGATCTTGAACAAGTAAGGAATGACAGGCCTCTCTATAATCAAGCACGGTAAACCTTACTCTATCTCTTCTAAACCAGATCGTCAGTGGTGAATGTCGCGTGTTTCGCGGCTCGGGAGCGCGTGCTGTCGAGACGTCTGACAAGGCTAGACAACATACACTCACGCACACGCAACCTTCAGGAGGACCGCCACACACCAGGCTCGACAGCATAGGGTGAGGATGAACTGACTTATTGATATGTAAAAAACCGGTATGGAGAACCATTCATGACTTCCAAGTTTTAAGATTTATATTGTAATGGTACATATCTTCACCTAACCATAATGAAGAAGACATGACCAGATAATTTATTTAGTCATTGACACTAGAGTAAAAAGGGATGAATTATAATAGAAGAATGGGTGAATCAGAATAATAAAACGATCAGACATATCAAGGTAGTCAGAACAGTAACATATATTAATTCTTAGTAGTAACAAACAAACAAGTCAAAATGGTAAATACTGAAACAAGACGATTTAACCCGAATAGCCCAATAGATGGTAACTGAGAGAGTAGAACTAGCCCCAAAGGACCAAGAACAACCTGATGATGACAACTACAAACAGAATAGAAATAGCCATCGCACCAACACAAGTGTAAATAAGAAGAATAGTGACTCAAAGACAATTAACCTATAAGTATAGTGAAATAATCAGCCACAACACTAAGGAAGTGACGGATAATGTAGGACAAAAGAAAATGAACTAAGAAAGAACACCAAACTTGTATTAAACCAAAGAAAATTGTATATCATATTAATAATTGTAAGGACAGACAAACTAGAGATACTAATTATTAAGTAAATAAAATATAGAAGGGCACAGTAAACCCCAAACAGATAGAGTAAACTATGACAAATCACATTAGCACAATACTAACATATTTGTGATACAATAAACCAACATGAACTTGTTAATATTATAGATAAACCTTGTAAAGTGAGAGGTAGAGAGTTAGAGAGGTAGTGAACATAGTAGAGTGAGAAAGAGAATTTAAAGTTAGGTAATACCCACTAGTAACACTTAAATTAAACATATAAAGTGCAAAGTGATAGTGTGAAAACCCCAAATTAACTAGAACCCTATTGATAGGGATTGACACCAAATAATCAGTGTTAAAACCATTAGTAAAGAGTTAAGAGTGATCGAAGACCATCAGTGAGTGGTAAAATAATAAGTGAAGGCTGATAATGGCTAGTCGCAGAAAGGACTGTGACACTTAATAGCAATTATCCAGTGAACACAAGTGTATTAATAACAAGATGAAACAAAGTGTAACAGACTAGATAATAAGTAGATTTTAGATAATAGTAGTACTTACTACTTGCCACATTTTAGTTTGCAAGTTTTAATATTAGGGAATAAGTTGTTAATTAGTATTGTTAATCATGTATTCAAGAACGAATGACTATCAGTGTGTTAATACACCAAGATATATGAGTTTATCCACAGAAATAAGAAACCAATATCATTAATTTAAAATGATACATTAAAGAATATTTTTCATGACAAACTGATAATAATAAAAACAAGATATTAACGTTAGATAATAAACAGTTGTTGAGAAGTCAGTTATGGCTTAATGTCATTTAGAGTTAGTCATAACAATATATCATTGTATTAATAATTAATCCATGTTTATGTCTTTATTTTTTTTTATGTCAAGTAATAATTATAATTTATCAAAGAGTATGAAGAGTATGAGTGAATAATATGTCTCAAATAATTATGTTTAAATGGGTAAGAATTGTGTTTTAATGACTAAGGTTTATGTTCCAATAATGATGTTTAAATGATAAGAATTATGGCTATGAGAATAATTAAAACCATTAGATGTTATGCCATATGTTATAAGAAATAAGATTTAAAAACCATCAGACACCAGTAAACAAGAAACAAACTATACATTGTAATGTCACAGAACGTTCCATAAAGGAAACCATTTACATAGCAAATTATCATAAGAGCAAAGTGAGGTGAACAGTATCGAACCCAAGTAGTCCTAAAAAATTGTGTAATTTTGTCTAATAATTATTTCTACTAACATGAAACACGACCAGACTTTGACTAAGACACAAACCCCATATATATTATTAAAGTGAATAACAGTGAAAAAACCATAAGACACTATAAGAGAGAGAAATAATGTCAGAATCAACCAAAATGAAGTCATTAATTATTAAGTTTTATAACTCTGAATAGAGTATTAAGAACTATTTTTTGTGTATGAATGGGCATGATCCATTATTATATTATGTAATGTAAATAAAATAAATGTATTAAATGACTTAAATACATTATTAGAAAGAGTAAAATAAAAATTATATATTTGTTATGACAAAAAATATTAATGTGTTGGATTTGAGACCAAGCACCCAGATTTCATGAAAAAATTAATTATTATCAGATTGAAATAAAAACTATATGTAATTGTCAAGCAGACAAAAGTGAACAATTTATCTTAAATAAAGAAAGCTGTCAAATGAATAAAAAGCAGTCAAAATAGCCAAAAACAGTATTAACTAAAAACATGTGGTAGGCATATAATATTGTATAATTTATGGATTTAATGTTGCCAAAATGCAACCAAATTGCATTAGAAAGTTGAAATATGATATAAAGCGACTATACTAATGTATCTGACTAACTTTAACATTGTAATAATCGAGTTAGCAACATATTTACCTATACCATATATGGCTGGAGCCAATCAACCAGTACAAAAATAATTATATCTGGCTAAATATTTACAAAATGCTAACAAAAATAAAATAGAATGGTACAATACTTCAGTATACCTTAAAGAGCGAACAAACTCAGTTGAAAATAAAGTCAATTATAAAAGAATTTAACTTATAAGAGTGAGATTTGTCACACCATAAAAAAAAGGACATCTCAAGACCAATCAATGATGCTATGTCATCCTGTAATAAAAATAATGTATGTGAAGAGTAACCAGGTATCACAAAAGACAGACAATATAATAAACTCTGAGTGTACACTAGTGAAATACTACATATATTAAAGAAAGAGACTAATTATTGTGTTATAACATTAACAAAAAAATCTAGGCCATGACAGAGGCCATGTAAAATTGTAATTATTTATGTATAATCTATGTTAAAATTTGTTTGTTTTGTTATAGGAAGGTAGTAATGTTGGATGTTCAGAGTGTGGAAGAGACATAATGCTTTCACAACAATTTTTTTGTTATAAAAATTGAATTTTCATGACAACAACCCAAGGTGGGAGTTGCATATTGTGTTACTTATTAGACTTAATTTAATTAAAAACCAATCATATTTAGTATCGCTAGATTCAGTAAAAAACAAGGAACCTAAATACATTAATGGCATACAAATTGTAAGTACTAATGTGAAACTGTTTGATAAATACCAGTGTAATTTTTGAAATATCCTTAGTATGAAGAATAAGAAATTCGTTCTAAAAGCTTCTACGGAAGTGAAAATTGTTCCATGACATTCCATTTCGTTTATTCTCGAACAATCTAGAAAGAATTTTTACACAAATATACCGGAAGTCGATGAAAACGATCAGCCTGAATTAGTATAAAAGAAAGACCAAATTCGACCCAAAAAACACTTGAAACTTGAACTCCAGAACTGATGCATCACCCACGACACTGATCAACGCAGCTAAGGCGAAACCGAGAGGCGAGAAATCGACAAGACGAAGAAAGGCTTTTCCCGTACATAGACAAACAGACTGACATAACCTCTACAAGAATCTACGCAAAGTGTTGCTGAAATAGAGCAGCGACACGGCAAATTTTAATAGAAATCACGCAGCCAGAACGTCAACGGCCCAGGAGGGACCAAAACTTTAAATAGAGAACCAATTCTGCTGTGTTCGCATAGACTGACTAACTTGACAATAATCCCCTTAACGTAAACAAACATACACACAAAGCCTTTCTCTCGACACTGCATGGGAATCAGCGCTACGGCGGCCAATTTCTGAATCAACGCGAAACAGATGATTCGTAGTGGCGGCATTTGAACGAGAATCTACTGCCAAACGTTTTTACAAAAAGTGCGGAAATAGTAAATGATCGCAATTTTGACTTAAAATAGATTCAGTGCATACAAGAAGAGGCGAGATTGAAAAACTACCCGAGAGGAGTGTCCAGTGCGAGAATAATTAACCATTGGAACGTGAGTTACCAAAATTAAAGTCATTTTTTACCTGGTTACATTTATCACACAGTTGTACTTCACATGCCACATACACACCTTCAAATCACTTAATTTTTCTTGTAAAGCGTCTTATTGATATGTCTTGGTAGTTCAAAGGAGTCACGTCCTGAGAGTAAAGATTTTTTCACGTATTAAACTCATGCTTTTCAACTGAGTAAAAAATTGAAAACACTAGCCGATACTTGATTGGATATATAAAAATTGTCAATAATAATAATAATAATAATAACTTGTAAAATTTTTCTCTTTAATAACTCTGCAACTGTATAATTTTTTTATGAATGTTAGTCCTTCAGACGATTTGTTTGTTTTTTGAAGAATCATTAAACTTACCTGATTTTTCCAAGCTAAACTGACTTGTTTATATTTTTTCATAGAAGCAAGATTTAAAAATTTTAATTTCTTTCATAATCACATTTTATTCTTGGAACAAACGTTTCCAAGTGGCGCCCACAAAAAACATAGTATTAAGTTGTGTTACAGGACTACATCACCGCAGAGGATCCAGTCAACAGTAAGTAACAAAAGTGCGCGGAGGTAACGCCCGACATTTTACAACACAATTACAACACACTTTTTCTTTTGTTATAAATTGACGACTCCGACAGTGGGGTTGAAAGGAGAGCATATTATTCTATTCGTTATAACATTCAAACACAATGACACCAAAAATGAATTATCACAGCAGACAAGTTAATGTAGGGAAACAATAAAATTATACGCAATTACAAGAACCGACTTAAACATTGAATAAATAAACAAAATCTTGTATTCAAACAATTATAACCCATTACAACGAAAATAGTCAATTGCTGTTTGAGCCTATGCAAATTCTCAACTGTCAACTACCAAAAAACGTCAATTTATAGAATTAAACACTGACATTAGGAAGACTAAACCACATAAACTATGAAATACAAATAGACAATCATTATAAGACAGAAATATTATGATAATAATGTAAACTGAGAAAACAGTATAATTAAATAAGATTCACAAAACTGTCAAAATGTTGATACCTAAGTGAACACTATAATATTGGATGTCAAATTAATCCTTGGGCAAAAATATGAACAGTGGTGATAATATTTACTACTAAAAAGGGAGTACTGAAGATTAATTACATTTAGAAGATCTGTAACCAGTTTGAATACAAATTCAAATAATAATTAACCAATTTCAGCCAATCAAAAGACTTTGAGTAACCATGACAACAACCGAATATTGACAAAATTCAGTTAGGAACAATGACTTTATGTAGTGACGCCAAACTGAAGAGACGCCACA
This sequence comes from Magicicada septendecula, assembly GCA_034769895.1. NCBI lineage: Eukaryota > Metazoa > Arthropoda > Insecta > Hemiptera > Cicadidae > Magicicada > Magicicada septendecula. The sequence goes on from CM068370.1 coordinate 141,604,879, forward strand.
CGATGAAGGGCCCAAATTTTCATTAGAAAAAACGTATTAGTGCCCATAATTTGGAGAAGGAATAGCAGTACATCAGATGAGAGGCCTTTACAACCAATATCTATCTACCAAGGACCAGCCGAAATTAATCCAGATGACCGGAAAATCCCAATAATCCAATCTGAAGAAGATGACAACCCAATTTTGAATCCAGGATCAGAAGTAGGAAGAATCTACATTGACACATTACTTCATATGGACGAATGACTATGCCCATCATAACTACTAACGTTGAGTATTGCTGAAGTTATTTGATTATTATTATAAAACAAATTCTCTTTCCAAAATTTTTAACTATAAAAAATAAAACTCTCACTATAACTGAATATTTTCAAGGATTAATAAACCAAAGAAATAACTTTGTAAGCATTGAATGAACACATGATAACCTATGTTACACAAAGACACTGTCACACTTCAACACCACAATATTCAATTTATAACAAACCTTGTATAATTTTAATGATCACAAACTCTTAATTATATGTTCTAATTTTGTTATCTTGTTATGTAAACCTCTGTTTCGTACTTAAAAGAACCCATTTGGCAGATTTATTTTGTGAAATAATAACCAGAGTCATTTGTAAACATTGCACTGCCAACCCAGCGCTACGCTGAGCGAGAGATTATATTGCCGAGGCTAAAACTTTTATTATAACAGACATTATTTTCATGAAGCTTTAACGATAATTAACAAGCAAACGTATAATAAAAAAGTGCATACTGATAACAAACTGTCCAGTATTTATTTGTAGAATATATTATGTATGTTTTGTTTGCTAGCAGTGGGTCGACATAACCAACACTAATTCAAGTTGGCAACACGTGTTCCCCCACTCACACGAGAATCAGTCACAAGCCAGACGGCGAACTATTTGAATTTTCGATAACAAAAATCAACATACTACACAAACGTTAAACTTTAATCATATTATTCACCACAAGAGAAACTTCTTAATTATTACAATATTTAAAATCATTTACTTGAATTCGGTTCGATAATTTCTAAAACAATATCCCCCACCCTCAAACTATTTTCACTATTTATAGATATTTTTGTTATTATGGGGTAGTCGTTTAATACAATCAGAATCAGCCTTTATCTCGAACACGATTTTTTCGCGATCACTGTACTAAAAAACGACAGTATAAACAGGGACAATAAGGGTAGATTAAGGCAAACATCTGAAAGTAGTTTGTATAACTTTTAAGTAATATAATTGATATAGTTTTATTTAAAAATACAGAACAAGAAATTTGTTATGAAGATTTAATTAAACACACTAAACTTTAAAATTTTTCTGGTGAACGTTTTTCCTATCAGAATTATTTTCTTTCAAAAATATTTATATAAGAATTTTAAATTGTTAGTCAAATTGGAAATTGTTAATTCTCTAAGGAGCCCAAAGCAAAATAAATTTTATTTTATTATTTTTTATATCATAATGAGGTTTACAATTATAAATATGATGATTATAAATACAATTATACGTTATAAAAATGATGATTGTTATACTACGAGAATAATACTTATGCGGAGGGGAATACATTTAAACATTTTTAGTTTTGGTTTTAAATAAGACGAAAATTGTAATCCTTTCCAGATTCATCTTAATTATTTCATTTCGCAACAGTCTGTCCTCTCTACAAAATTAATCTTTATATGTGTCACAGTGTTTGGACTAACTAAAATAAGCTCAAATGCCATCGCCTGGTAGGGTCTGTAAATGTATTTGAGATACGTTCAAATACACACACCCACGCGCGCGCGCACACCCACAGAGCAAATTATTGAGTTTGTTATGTATAGCTCTGTCGTACTCGTAGATTGTTACGACGATAGCACGAATCGCCTGTTTGAACAGTGGAAACGGAATAATTGACACCAGAGAAATCACTAATTACAACGTTGATTACGTTAAAAAAAGACTACAATAGACACTCGTATGAAACAATTCTTCAAGTTCACGATTGTCCAACACACACACACACACACACACACACACACACACACACACACACACACACACACACACACACACACACACACACACACACACACACACACACACACACACACACACACACACACACACACACACACACACACACACACACACACACACACACACACACACAATAAATGTGACAACAGATCGTACTGAATAATACAAGTCACCATTTATAGAGGTCCGCACACAACAATTCAAAATTACCGCTTTACACTAAACCGCTATAAAACACGTGGAGAACAACTCAACTTCTTATCTCTCATAAAGCCTCACTCGCCGATTCCGAAACGTGCCATTGTTCCATATTTCGTCTGTATGCTGCAGTACCTGACAAGATGACCTCGATACCTGTAAAATAATCGACCGACGCGTCCCGGAACCCGCATCTGCAGAGATCTAGACAGGCTTACGCAATCCTGTCGCGCACACAATACACATGCAAAAGTGTCACGTTATCTATTGCCACAGCATAGCGATATTGTATCTTCCCAAAGTAATTGAAATAAGTGACTATGACTAAGCTAACTGCTCACGTAACCGCTTCGGTGCATCAATCCTACAGGTAGTTCTGTGTATAGGACGATACCATGTAGGCCTTATGTCCAAATGCACGTGGCGGGAGTCCAACGTGACGCTCGCACGATACCGTACGGGTACCTTCAGTGGGTTTGTCAGTCGCCTTGTACAATCGTCGATGTTTTATAAACTATTAGTAGGCTGGTTACCTACATAGTCTGAATTATACGTTATTTACAATTTTACGCTTTATTTACTTACTGCAGTCACATGGTTCAAGTAGTTTTATATTTAAAACACACGCACGCGCGCGCGCACACACACACACACACACACACCTTATATATCTGAATACCTTTTATATATATTATATAAACACGGAGTGCGCACGCGTGTTCCGTAACAATTATTATACAGTACATGCATATACCTACATATATTGCGTTTAATATTCACATATATTTGCACAGGCACGGTCTTTAACTGTAACGCTATCCATCAAATTTGCATTACATGCGTTGCTCTGATATTTGCAAAGTTCACTTTGCGTTAAAATAGCTCTATGTTTCTACAACGTGACTTATATTCAGTCTTGTTTTTTATCAACATTACCATTATTCTGTAGACAGAAGTACTAAAAAAACAATAGGACTCTGTAGTGTAAAAGTGTGGATACGCGTCCCGCATTTTACGTTGATTCATCTTGCCGCAAAAGTTATCGTGAGACATACCCCGAAAAGACAGACACACAAATGTCAAACGGTCAAGTTAAAACTGAGAACTCGCTGCCATAGTTCAGTTATAACTATTATACTCCCTGAGAACTCGCTCACTATTTTCAACGTGCATTTATTATTAGGCTACATAAATTTCAGTATTAGATAACTTTCCAATAATAGTGTTACGACGGTCTACTGATCGTCGTATGGTACAGTGGAAAACTAAATACAAGACACCAATGAAGTCACTAATCACCAGCGTTAATTATCACAATTAAACAGTTTGTAATCAGCAAGATAGTCTCTTACAACAAATCAAACAAAAGTTGTTCACACGCAATACAAACGTCAACTAATATAAAACACAATTGTATTACAATTGTCCCGCACAAACACATAACACTTTGCCACAATATTTCGAACCGCAATGTGTAAATCGCCCGGCAGTACTAACTGCTAAGCGCAGCTGTCGTCGCTTAAATAGATAGCAGAATTGTTCCAGAATAGTCGATACTACGCATCAGGAATTCATTAAAGGAAAACCTTAAAGCGTAATTGATTCCGGCCTTGAAACAGTGCGTGCGGCCGGAAGTTTAGCTAACGCGTTGAGAATCACGTACGCACACAACGTTACAGCCGGATTCTACTGGAATAGTCTAGAAACACGTAGAAGGTTCTGTACTGGCGTACACTAGAAAAAGTTTCAAGAATATCGACTACTCTATTTTACTCTATTTTTGTAGTAATTTAACAGTTGTAGAGCACACAATCATACAATAAACACTAAAATTCGGATTCGGGTTTAAATTCGTTTTAGCGTGACACCTTGCTGGAATTTCCCAACTTTGTTCTCTTTTTTAGGTCCTGCGGTCCCAAAATTTTGAAATTTTCCTAAATTTAACACTACATTCATCATCATTATTTTCGCAACACGACATAGGCAAGGTGCTCTCTGTTCCGCCTTTAAAGATCCTCCAGCCATCTCTTCCTGGTCTACCCATACACCTGTGTCCTATATATTTGTATTTCCAGACTTGTTTGTACAGTCTGGAATCTCACATTCTTTCTAAGTGTTCTTTCCACCGTTGTTTGTAATACACTACCATACCATGTTTGTTTCCCACTACATTCATATGTTAGTTAAATTATTGTAATTACATATGTTGTAGTGGTACCTCCTATAATTTTTTGTGGTCTAACAAAAATTTCACTTATTTTTTGGGCTCTGGCTTCAATAACTTTAAAATTTTCAAAAATGATCATTATATTCAGATTATGGTTAAAAGTTGGTTTTAATTTGATAGCTCACATGGACTTTTGCGATTTTAAAAATAATTTTAACCTCTTCAAAGTTTGCCTTCCGCCCCCTATTTTTTTTTTTTTTTTGAAGGATGAGTCTAAAAATCAATAGGGTTCTGAAGGGTAAAGGTATTGACACACATGCCAAGTTTTAAGAAACTTGGTTGTAAGAAAGTTGGTAAGAAATTTGGTTCAAAAGTTGTCGTGAGACATCCCAGTTAGACAGAGAGACAAATGATAAACGGTCGAGTTAAAACTGAGCTTCGCTCACTTCGCTTGTGTTGTGTTTTTCAACTTTAAAAGAATATTAAAAGTGAGCTCTGCATTTGCATTAAACTCATGCGTTATAGGAGTAAAACAATTTTCCAATAACAAGGTTTGCTGCACAGAGTGTTAGTATCCACGCAGAGCGGACACCGTTGACTGATTACTGTAAAGACATTTACGTTTCACGTTACACATTTTATATTCTTCATATTGTAATACAATCGAGATAAATCAGTTGCCAGCGAGCGCGCGCGCGCTCCTGTCAGCGTCGTGCACGCGACACGCTACTGTGTGGCCTATGTTATTGTTATTGGGCTTACCAAGGCGATCACGGAATCCACACATAATGCTGACCGGGGACGGCAAACCAAATGCCATGCACGCCCGTGCTTATACCAAACAAGGCGTTCTTCTGATAATTAATAAGTAACGAACGCGTTTACAGTTTTCTCTGTGCCTGCTTCGTTTTAATTTGTCACTTGGAATATGTCAAGGAAAGTAAATTTAATTGGCGTTTAATTGCATGGTACATCCCAAAGAAAAGTTGGTTCTGTTACAGAAAAACATAAGTTGTACGCCCCCACGAAACATTTTATCGTAAATAACATATATCATCCCCCCAGTAAAAACTCAACCCGTGATAACGAAAACTTCAAGCAAAGTCAAGATGGTTAAAACGATTCCACGTCAAAATGAAAATTTCCCCGCGATAAAACGTCAGTAAAGTCGCGATACAATATGTCGTCGCGTCAAAAACGTCCTAAATTATATCCTGATTAAAAATGTCGGCATAAGTTTGTGCAGGTTTGTTTTTCATTCATTTTTGGAAAGCACGAATATATTTGCTGTTAAATTTTCACTGAGAAAAACTTCGTCGTATCGTCTTATCGTATTATTAAGCACTCTGTTTGATTTATCTTTGTTGATTTTTTTTCATAGCATTGTTATACTAAATATTAATGCTTTAAATAAAAGATTATATATTGAGGCAACAACTGGAAAGCAATTTTGAGTACGAAACGAAGGATGACAAAGATATTTTTGTGTTATACAACGTTTGAAATTGTTATTGTCATTTTGAGGATGTCAGTACACCTGACATCATCGAACCTCATATTGCTTCCTTATAGTGTCTGATATGCTTCGTCATATTGATTTTATTGTTTAAAAATCAATAAAATAAACTATACAATAAGCATCGTGTCTTCTTAGCTTGCACATTTTGTACATTGATATGTAGAAAATGAGAACAAAAAATAATGTTGCTATAAAGAACAAAAATAACAAAAATTGCTTTTAGTAAACATCAATTAAAAAAGAAACACATTTTGAGCTACAGTCCTGTGTTTAGCAATGACGTTTAAAACAGAGATGTTTTTGAGAGTGACGTTATTTGAATATTTTGGCATGACACAGGCTGAGGCATATTGCTAATCTGGCCATCCTTGCTGGATAAAACACTATTTTAGGTACGTAGTATGGTATCAGGTGGAGCGTCAATTTTAGTTTGAAATAAACAGCCCTACTTAAAGCATAATTTTGGTAGAAAATAGGATAGCACAAAGACCTCATTGGATCATACGAGAGCCGTTGCATATCTGAAATCTTGAGTACGTATAGCAAAAGAAAAAGGATAAACCGTTTTACTTGTTAATAGATGCGATCCAAATATTTTGAATATGACGTTACAGTTCTTAATCCTTGGTGAACTGAACTTGGTACGTACTTTCTGAAACTATTTGGTAAATTACTAATAATTTTAAATGTAATATAATATAATTCGACAGTTCGTTATCAACTAAATAAATACGAGTCAAGCTGGCCCTATCAGCTAAGTTCATTAATAACCTTCATTTTTTTGATAGTCTGTGATCTAGTTTTAAACTAATCAGCAATTCAATTCTAACCTGAACTGTTAAAATTGTTCCAACTGAGGGATCTCACTTAATTACAAACGTTTGTTTAATTTTTACAGTAGTATCTATGTGTAGCCTATACATTTAATCGCTCACTGCACTTCTCCTCTGTACTTGTGATACTTAACAACAATTCGATTGATTTCTTACCTGGAAGCTCCCACAATGTTTACTTGTCAAGGACCTGTATGCCGTCCATACTGACAGGGTGATGGAATCCCTTTTCATGTAGCCTATCTGAATGACGTTCTTCACATCAGTGTCTACGAATTCATCTCCAGATCATGCAGTGCAGGTTGTAGTGAGTGTGGAAGAGTCACGCAGATTGCGTCGAAGAATGAGCGAGTCGACGATAAATGTGTCATCGCGATGAAGAATTTCTGATCCAAGTCTCAGGGTAGCTCTTGCCATGGGACTGAAATCGATTGTCTTTGCTGATAATCACACACCTTACCACTGGTCACGTGTGTCACGAAACCTGACGGTCCTAACGGATCTTATCAATTAATCGGGGGGGGGGGGAGCCGAGTTCTTTTAGTGGTAAAGACAAATGTGCAAGTGCTGAATCCGGGAAAGATGATTATGAGCGAGAAGCAGGATGAAGACGAATTTTAGAAGGAAGGAGAGAATGAAGATGAGAACGAAACCAGATTAAAATATCAGTATGGAGAACCACACAAGACTTCCATGTTCTAAGATTTATATTTAAAATCATTTTCGAAACGAAATATTTCCATAGAAACTACTTCTTTCTTCAGCCTTAACCACAGTACTGTGGTAACTAACGTATACCACCGCACGTTAGCGCACTCGATTTTTACTGATGATGGCAGTCGATGGCACTGCCGAAACGTCTGGTTTTGGAGAAAACATAGGACCACGGTCAAACAGCCCGGGAGGGAATTTTAACAACAAACTACTTCTTTGTTGCCGATAATTTAGTACGCATATAAAAAATTATCCCCTCTCCCTTCAACTAACATTTTAATTTATAGAAAATTACCACCTCCCCTTCAACTACCGGTATCCTTTTTATTTATAGATATTTCATCTATCTTTCTACAATGGGTTATTATGACCTTCTTTTCAGGATACTTTATTTATCAAAATTAAGTACTTTACTCTTGGTAAAATATAAAACGGTGCAGGTAAACTACCCCTTCCCCTTAACCGATCTTCACCAAAATCAATAGGCCTTGAGCCCTCTACAACTCAGGGTGATATGCAAAAAGTTATTTGATTCTGCCAGTTATCGTTCGCCATATATAACATTCTACACAAACACTGACACACAGACACTTTTCGGAAAATGACTTTTCTTCATGTTTTACAATCAGAATCAGCGTTTATTTTGAACACGATTTTTTTCGCCATCACCATACTTCCATTTCCTTATGGAACATGGAAGTCAAATTGGATGCGTAAGTAAACTTGCTTACTCTAACTTTGCTCCCAGTTAAGAATTTTACATCACCAATTTCCCCAGGGCTTATGATACAATCAAGTATAAAAAGTACTGTGAATATTTGTGAAATCCCATAGGCCTACATATCCTTTATGAATAAACTGCTTTATTCCAGTTATTACATAGCGAGTACATCGTTTGTCTGACCGACTTGGCTGCGACAGTTGCATTTGTCAGAAACAATTGCTTTGTCGTGTACGCGGTGTGTGTGTGTAATTATGCAATGAATGTGCAATAAGGGAACCTTGTTGTTTGTTTGTAAGTGTATAGGAGACCATTAGACTCACCAAGTTACTGCCTACAGGCACGACATGTACTCCGCGCGCGCGCGCGCACACACACACACACACACACACACACACAGAGCTGCACTGCTGTGATATAATTTTTCCCTGTGATATGATAAGATCAAATCGTTACCTGCCTTTCAGCCAACGTAATATTCAATATTCATATCGTCCACTTTTATTCGCCGCGATGGTTATCGAAATTCTAAGTGTTTACTCGCAAGGAGACAATATTATGGAGCCGCGCGTGCCGACGTACAAGTGTCGGTAATAACAACGTCGTCAGTTGGGCTCGGAACTGGGTCACCTAATATACAGCGCTGGTTACTTCCAGTCGCTTTTCTAAACTTTATTATAACCAGTTATTTATAACATTTTTATAACAAAGAATGTCACAAATTTAGAGAGTAGATTTAAGGTTATGGAATTAAAGTGAATGTAGGAGAAAGGAAAATGTTGTGATAACCGATTATACCCTGATTAACGAAAGAAAGTGACTGGCGGAGCGGCCGCGCGGCGACCGAGTTTGTAGTAAAAACATTCCACTTTATAACCTCGTGGAAACGTAAAATACAGGGCGAGAAATGTCTAATGAACTGTATTTTAATCATCAATTAAAGACGTTTTTAACAAACTTTTCTAATTTTTAAAATCTCTTTTCAATAAATTTACATTGTGAGTTAAAGAAAAAAATACACGAATTTGAATTAAAAAATTAGGGTTTATCGTTTTTATTACGTAAGAACTCAGAGGTTAAGCATCGGAAAAAAATTTCTTGTAGAGAAATGGTAGTCCACCTTCTTTAGTACAATATATCAAAAATTGAGATTCCTACGATTAAAATTAACGACGTTATTAATTTTTTCCGAATGTCCTGTTAACTCAGTTGTTAAAAGTTGTACACGAATGAGATTTGCGTGACGCTCTCTTTAGATAACTAAATGTAAGACATATACAACTTACACCTTGTACGTGATAGGAATACTACAATGGATTAATATATAAAGTGAATTTCACAGAGAGCAATGCGTGGCGCTCTGCGGCGGAAGTACAGTCAGAACCTATTGGACCCATTTTATTCGCGCGCTACCGTCATTCCCGTACAGCGTCTCGGCCTCTCCTTTATGTCTACAAATAGCACACGCTTCCAGGAAAACTGAACCGTTATACGCACACTAAGGGTAAGGGAAATTTCCAGCTTTCAGTTTAGTTGATGTGGTGGTTGAGTGATGTCCGGTTGTTGGTTATCTTGATTTTAAGTGTTAGTTTCTTGTGCTTTCATTATAAATTGACGTGTTTTTAAGTTATTTTGTGTGAATATACTTCGGTGGCTGAGCATGGAGCAACGTAACGAGGCTGAACCAAGGAAACATAGGGGAAGACCTAGGACTCGAACTCCAAAGAAAAGACAAACTTCGGGCCGAGGCGTACCTATGAAAGGACAGTCAAGAGAAATTGTGTGCAAAGTGCGGGAATATTTTGATAGAGAAAAGGCGAACAAAGGTCCTTTGATTCCGGTTAATAATGCAATACAGCGAACTGCAGATGCTCTGAAAATACATAAAAATACAGTTCTGCGAGTTTGCAAGGAAAAAGAATTGAAAGAAATACAAGATGACAGTAATAGCCAACTTTCAACTCCGGGCAAACAGAGGAAACGGGAGAAAACTGTGACAAAACTTGACACTTTTCAGGAAGACGCTATACGAAGACACGTATATCAATATTACATAAGAAAAGAATATCCCACTTTGAAAAACTTTTATCATCGTTGGAAAATGAAGAGCTGTTTAATGGCAGTCTGTCTTCGCTTAGAAACGTGCTAAAAGGTTTAGGATTTACGTGGAGAAAATTTTCGGGCAGAAAAGTGATTATGGAGAGAAGCGATGTCGCTGCCTGGAGGTGTCGTTTTCTTCGCCAAATCAAAGACGAGAATTTCGATAATATAATTTGGCTCGATGAGACCTGGGTCAATGCTGGGCATTGTTTGAAACAAGGATGGACTGATGAGTCACTTCAGGGGACAATGTTAACACCTATAGGGAAAGGTGAACGATTAATAATATGTCATGCAGGTTCTTCAAAAGGGTTTGTTCCAAATTCCCTTCTACTATTTAAATCGAAAAAAACCGGTGACTACCATGAAGATATGGATCACGACAAATTCTTCGGTTGGTGTTCTGAAACTTTGCTAAATAACCTAGAAGAGCCTGCAGTAATAGTCATGGACAATACTCCCTACCATTCTAAGCAAATTGATAAAGCTCCCACAAGCAAAGATAAAAAAGCTGACATACTTGCATGGCTGGATAGGAAAAATATTCAATCTACAACCGACTTGAAAAAATCAGAACTTTTGGAATTAGTGAAATGGCACAAGCCCCAGAACAAAAGGTATTTTGTTGATGAATTGATAGAGAGCAGAGGTCACAAAGTGATAAGGCTACCACCTTACCATTGCCATCTTAACGCCATTGAGCTTATATGGGCTCAGGTTAAGGGGTATGTTGCCGAAAACAACAAAATGTTTACTTTAAAAGAAGTTGAACGACTGACTAAAGACGGATTTAATCGAATTACTGCTGAGAGGTGGGAGCAAGTAGTGGACCACACCAAAAAAGTTATTATCGATGCATGGAATAACGAAGGACTAATGGAAGAAGCTGTGGAGGAAATGATTATATCCGTGGAAGACAGCAGTAGCTCCGAGGATGATAATTGTTCAGAAGATGATAATAGTGATGACGATCCAATGGAGGGTATCAGAGAACTTTCGTTTGAAGACTACTAACTCACAGCTATAAGTGTTTTTTATAGAGTGTTTTAATAGTGTATTTTTATGATTTATACACATATTTTATGAGCGGATTCCATAAAAGCTGAAGAACACTACAATACTTGTAAGTACCGTACTGTATTTATTATTTATTTGTCAATGCTAATAACAAGTAATTTACTAATTGTTTTTACATTTCAATTACATTATAACAGTAAAATACTGTTATAATTATGCAATATCTGGTAGACCGAGCTTTGCTCGGTAGTTTTAAACTGTAAACTATATTTCATAGTTAAATAATTAGTTATTGAGAAATTTGAATGGCATTAACAATTTCCCAGTAATTACATTGCACTTCAATTAGTAGTATTAAAGCTGATCACAAAACAAAAACAGTTTATTAACAAGAAAACAATAAATACCGTACCGCAAAAGAGTAATAAACAATCATTCAAGACTGTTATAAAAAGCATGTAGTTCAACTAAACCACAAAAGTCTGGTCAGATGTACGTTTTTGACAGATCTCCAGGTAGAAGATTAGATTAAATAAGTAGACAGATAACTAAGTGTATACTTATGAGAGATTGGTGACTCGTAGTAAGTTGGCTATGTGTCAATGTGTGAGCCGTGAGCGTATGCACCACTTTCTTTGGGCTGTTACTGTACCTTGACTCGATCGCGCGCCGTTGAGCGATGTTAGTTCTAATTTTCCTATATTAACTGATTGCGGTTATATTTCGTAATATTTGAAGGTTACATACCACTTTGTATTGATGAATACAATTTTGTTATGTTTATTGTGAAAAAACACAATGAAAAAAATTATTAATAACGGAGTTAACAGTACATTCGGAAAAAATTAATAACGTCGTTAATATTAATCGTAGGAATCTCAATTCTTGATATATTGTACTAAAGAAGGTGGACTACCATTTGTCTACAAGAAATTTTTTTCCGATGCTTAACCTCTGAGTTCTTACGTAATAAAAACGATAAACCCTAATTTTTTAATTCAAATTCGTGTATTTTTTTCTTTAACTCACAATGTAAATTTATTGAAAAGAGATTTTAAAAATTAGAAAAGTTTGTTAAAAACGTCTTTAATTGATGATTAAAATACAGTTCATTAGACATTTCTCGCCCTGTATTTTACGTTTCCACGAGGTTATAAAGTGGAATGTTTTTACTACAAACTCGGTCGCCGCGCGGCCGCTCCGCCAGTCACTTTCTTTCGTTAATCAGGGTATAGGAAGATGTGGGAGTAGAAACTTCAAAAAGGAGAACATAGCAGGAAGAGCCATCCGAACTTGGTGTGCGTACTTAATGAGCGTGTTGGTTAAGCCATGCACCAGTGAGCAAAAGATTAGGAGGTGAATAGTGTAACGTTCCTCTTATTACAAAATAAATTTATAAAATATAATAATAAAGAATTTAAAAACAAATGTTGTTTTCTGAAAAATATTTTTTGTTTTCGTGTTTTTTACTGTAATGTTGGTTTAATGTTTGTGTTGTAATCTGTGTCGGGCGTTACCTCCGCGCACTTTTGTTACTTACTCTGTTGACTGGATCCTCTGCAGTGATGTAGTCCTGTAACACAACTTAAAACTATGCTTTTTGTGGGCGCCAGTTGGAAACGTTTGTTCCAAGAAAAAATTAAATGTGATTGATACAATTTTTAAATCTACGAACAAATTTAAACAAGTCAGTTTAGCTTTGAAAAATCAGTTAAGTTTAATGGTTCTTTAAAAACAACAAACAAATCGTCTGAAGGACTATCATTCATAAAAATTATAAAATTGCAGAGAAAAAATTTTACAAGTGATTATTATTGACAATTTTTTATATATCCAATCAAGTATCGGCTAGTATTTCAGATTCTGACTCAGTTGACAAGCATGAATTTAATATATGAAAAATCTTTACTCTCAGGACGTGACTCCTTTGAACTACCAAGACATATCAATTAGATGCCTTACAAGAAAAAACTAAGTGATTTGAAGGTGTATGTGTGGCGTGTAAAGTACAACTGTGTGATAAATGTAACCAGGTAACAAATGACTTTAATTTTGGTAACTCACGTTCCAATGGTCGTTTATTCTCTCACTGGACACTTCCTTCGGGTAGTTTCTCGATCTCGCCTCTTCGGGTGTACACTGAATCTATTTAAAGTCAAATTTTGCGATCATTACTTTTTCCGCACTTTTTGTCAAAACGTTTGGCAGTAAAATCTCGTTCAAACGCCGCCACTACGAATCATCTGTTTAGCGTTGATTCAGAAATCTGCCACCGCAGCGCTGATTCCCATGCAGTGTTGAGGAAGGCTCAGTGTATTGTTTTGTTTACGTTCGGGGGAATTATTTGTCACGTTAGTCAGTCAATGCGAACACAGCAGAATCCGTTCTCTATTAAATGTTGGGACCCTCCTGGGCCGTCGACGTTCTGGCTGCGTGCTTTCTATTAAAATTTGCCGTATCGCTGCTCTATTTCAGCGATACTTTTTGGCGACTCTCGTTGAGGTTAAGTCAGTCGGGTATGTCTATGTACGGGAAAAAAGCCTTCCTGCCGTGTCTTGTCGATTTCTCGCCTCTCGGTTTCGCCTTAGCTGCGTTGATCAGTGTTGTGTGAGATGCATCAGTTCTGGAGTTCAATCTTCAAGTGTTTTTTGGGTCGAATTTGGTCTCGCTTTTATACTAAATCGGGATGACTGTTTTCGTCGACTTCCGGTATATTTGTGTAAAAATTCTTTCTAGATTGTTCGAGAATAAACGAAATGGAATGTCATAGAACAATTTTCACTTCCGTAGAAGCTTTTAGAACGAATTTCTTATTCTTCATACAATGGATATTTCAAAATTTACACTGGTATTTATCAAACAGTTTCACATTAGTACTTACAATTTGTATGCCATTAATGTATTTAGGTTCCTTGTTTTTTACTGAATCTAGCGATACTAAATATGATTGGTATCTAATTAACTTAAGTCTAACAAACATTACAATTTACAACCCTCACCTTGAGTTGTAGTCATTAAAAACTCAATATTTATAACAAAAATTGTTGTGGAGTTATAAAGTTCCCTTCACAAGCTGGACATCTACTACTACTACTCTCCTACAACAAAATAAACAAATTTTAACATCAATAAAACACAAATAAATACAATTTTATATGGCCTCTGCTCATGGCCTAGGTTCTTGTCAGTTTTCTAATACAATGATTAGTCTTTTTCCTTAATATATGTGTTATTTCACCACTATACACACAGAGTTTATTATTTTGTCTATCTTTTGTGATACCTGGTTACTTTGTACATATATTATATTTATCACAAGATGACATAGCATCATTGATTGTTCTTGAGATGTCATTTTTTATGGTGTGACAAATCTCACTCTAATTAGTTAAATTCTTTTAGAATTGACTTTACTTTCAACTGAGTTTGCTTCTTATTAAGGTATTCTGATGTATTGTACCTTTCTATCTCATTTTTGTTAGTATCATGTAAGTATTTAGCCAGATATGATTATTTTTGTACTGGATAATTGGCTTCAGCCATACGTGGTATAAGTAAATATTTTGCTGACTTGACTATTACAATGTTAAAGTTGGTCAGGTATATTAGTATAGTTGCTTTATATCATATTACAGCTTTCTAATACAGTTTGGTTGCATTTTGGCAACATTAAATTCATAAATTATACAATATTAGATGCCTATTACATGTTTTTAGTTAACACTGTTTTTGGCTATTTTGGCTGCTTTTTATTCATTTGACAGCTTCCTTTATTTAAGATAAATTGTTCACTATTGTCTGCTTGACAATTACATATAGTTTTTATTTAAATCTGATAATAATTAATTTTTTCTTGAAATCTTGGTGTATGGTCTCAAATCCAACACATTAATATTTTTTGTCATTGCAAATATACAATTTTTATTTTAACTTAAACTCTTTCTAACAATGTATTTAAGTCATTTAATACATTTATTATATTTACATCACATAATATAATAATGGATCATGTCCATTTATTCACAAAAAATAGTTTTTAATACCATATTCATAGTTATAAAACTTAATAATTATTGACTTTATTCTGGTGGATTCTGACATTATTTCTCTCTCTTATAGTGTCTTATGGTTTTTTTCACTCTTATTCACTTTAATAATATATATGGGGTTTTGTCTTAGTCATAGTTTGGTCGTTTTTTCAAGTTGATAGAAATAATTATTATACAAAATTACACAATTTTTTGGGACTACTTGGGTTCGATACTGTTCACTTCACTTTCCTCCTATGCTAACTTACTATATAAATGATTTCTTTTTATGGAACGTTCTGTGACGTTACATATGCCTCACCGTTAAAGTTGATAATTTTGGAAAAACATATCTTTGGTTTTGATGAAATTATCATCTCTATAATAACCCTTTATTATTAGCTTCTTTATATTTCATTCTTTTATCTTATAATTAAATTCCTGTACTACTCCTTTAATATATTAATCCAACTCAATATTCCTAGTTCGTTCTTTGTCATATCACCTATTCCTTTCCTTTTTACCTTGATGTTTTATAATTAATCTTTGATATAATTCCCTATCAATTCCCTAACTTACATAGAGGGTTGGGAGTCAGAGTGGCTCGCTATGGCATACATTCTCTGTCCCTTCCTGTCTATAACTACTGAAATCAGAGGCAACACATCCCTGTTCAGAAAATAATAATTGCACCTTTGCAACAAATAATAATAATAATAAAAAAATACAATATTCAAAGATCATAGGCTCCTACACATAAATTCCCTTTCTTAAACTCTTCTGATTAATTCACAATTATATTAATATATCGTTCTCCGCAGGTTAAAATTATCGTTTAAAATCATTCAATGTTAATAGCTATATTCATATTCATCATTATCTCCTTATGTAACACACTGTTTTCCTTTCCTTTTTTTTCCATTTATCATTTATCATTTCCATTTAGTATCAAATATATGACAGTATTTCTCCTTTTTTTTTTTTCCTTTACTAAGTGTCCATCTTGTAGTATTTATTAATAATAATCTCTCTCCTTCTCTAAGTACGGGTAAGCTGGTAAATATACGTTGACTTGGCTATTGGAAATAAATCTATATTTTATATATATCTTTATGCCTTTGGTGTAAGGTGTCCTTCTCGTAATATTAATTAATAATAATCTCTCTCCTTCTCTAAGTACGGGTAAGCTGGTAAATATACGTTGACTTGGCTATTGGAAATAAATCTATATTTTATATATATCTTTATGCCTTTGGTGTAAGGTGTCCTTCTCGTAATATTAATTAATAATAATCTCTCTCCTTCTCTAAGTACGGGTAAGCTGGTAAATTTACGTTGACTTGGCTATTGGAAATAAATCTTGCCTATGGTGGAATGTGTCCATCTCGTAATATTAATTAATAATAATCTCTCTCCTTCTCTAAGTACGGGTAAGCTGGTAAATTTACGTTGACTTGGCTATTGGAAATAAATCTTGCCTATGGTGGAATGTGTCCATCTCGTAGTATTTATTAATAATAATCATAATACAATAATATTTGTATATTATATATTTAAAATACAATAATAAATTGTATTATATATATTATAATACAATAATATTTAAAAATCTCTACCTCCTTTCTAATTATGGCTAAGTTAAAAAATTCACGTTGACATGTTTAGTCAAGGTACCAGTTGCCAGAGCTGTTGGGTTGTGCGTCGTGAGACGACCCAATGGTATCCTAGTACCGAGCCTCCTATGAGGGGCTCCTGCCTAGTGGTCCTGTCCAGACGGAATATTGATTAATTAAATTTTATTGGTCGTTACAACGACATGCTCGTACTAGGTCGACTAGTACAGTATTTGTCGAGGCCGTTTCCAAGATTCACCTGGACGTATTCGGTACCTGCCAAGGCCAGCTATGAGTGGGTTTGTCTGGGTCCTCGCAGCTCGGACGTAAAATTTACGTGCAAGTCGCCTTGCGGTGTCAGCCAAGGAGCGGACACCGAGTCCTCTTCTCAGGAGACGAGAAGAAAACCGATAGGGGACTTTGGCCGCTAGCCGAAGCCCTCTATCGAGAACGCTTTGCAACCTTCTTTTATGAACGGTTGCGAGGTAACCCCAGACGGGAAGAGCGTAGGTAATGATCGGCAACAGATACGCGTTGACAATCAACTTACCCAGCTTGCGGGTCATAGCCTTGTTGGCAAGTATCGGAAACAGTTGACCGAGACGAGCGGACGCTTTCCTTCGCATCGTCTCAGCGTGGGTACGCCAGGTGAGCCGACGATCAAGGTGGACACCGAGGTACTTAACTTCCCTCGACCAGGGCAGGTACGTTCTACCGAGTCTCACTCGGCCTCGCGGTTCTTTCCGGCGCTTTGTGAATAGCACCGCGGAGCTCTTGGTTTCGTTGACGGCAACTTTCCAGCTTTCCGTCCACGTCGAATACGCATCGAGTGCGCGCTGAAGTCGTGGGATAGCAAAGTCTGCGTTCCGATCGGCGGTATAGACCGCCGTGTCGTCGGCAAACAAAGCCATCTGGACTCCAGGCTCTCTGGGTGCGTCGTTGACATACACGGAGAACAGGAGAGGCCCTAGCACGCTACCTTGAGGTACCCCGGCTGTGATACGTCTCTCGGAAGAGACGTGGTCGTCTATTCGCACGCAGAAAGTCCTCTCCGTCAGAAAGCTAGCAATCAAGCGAAGGTAGCAATCTGGGAGCTGGATTTCCCGGAGCTTGAACAAGAGCCCGTCGTGCCAGACACTATCAAAGGCCTTTTCCACATCTAGGAAACAGGCGACAGTCTGCTCTTTCCGACACCCGGCGTCCGTGATGTATTCCACCAGTCTCATCAGTTGATGAGTGGTGGAATGCCCCACACGGAAGCCGAACTGTTCGGGGACCAGTACATCGAAATTTCGTAGATGATCTAGTACTCTCCGTTGTACGAGACGTTCGAGGACCTTTGACGTGGCTGACAGTAGACTAATTGGCCGGAGGTTGCCGGGACGGGAAGCGTCCTTTCCCTGCTTCGGGATCACTATAACCGTCGCCTTACGCCATTTCTGGGGAAAATAGGCCAGTCTAAGACACGCGTTGAACAGCGCGACCAAGAAAAGTACTCCTCGCTCCGGGAGTCGAGTAAGAGCGGCGTTCGAGACGCCGTCCGGGCCAGGAGCTTTTCTTGGCACGAGTGCAACGAGCCGATCTGCGACCTCTTCCCTAGTAATGGGTTCGGGCTCCGTAGTGATCGGAAGAGACAGAAAGTCTTCCACTTCGTTCTCGACTTCTTCGTCGAAGTCCCAGTCCATGGGCGGGTTAGGTGCGAACTGTCGCTCAAAACACGCGCCCAAGTACTCGGCCTTCGCCTCCGGGCGAGCCAGGATTTGACCGAAAGGTCCAGCAATGGCCGGGATGCGAGGCCGGCGCCTCTTCCCTACCAACGCCGAAGGTATCCGGTAAGGGCTACTTTCGTCCGATCCGTCCCCTGCCTGGGCCACGGCGAGTTCCCAACAGCGTCTCCGGTAGGCCTGCATTTCACGACGTAAAATGCCGGTCGCCCGGTTGTACGCTGCCTTGTCGGCCGGATCACGGGTCCGCTGCCAGCGTCTCCGGAGGCGATTTCTCTCGCAAGCGAGAGCACTCGTCTCCTCTGGGATCCGCTGCCAGTGGGGCGTGACGCCAGGCTTCATTCTGGAAGACGCGTCGATCGCAGATACGACTGCCTCGTCAAACGCGGCAACTGCCTCGTCGACTTGGCGGAAGGTTTCGAGTGGTCCCGCGTCTGGCAATCGGCGACTTAACGCCGGGCCATAGCGATCCCATTCTACCACCTTCCTGACATCTCTGCGTACGACGTGCTGGGTAGCGACGTGTATCAGGATGGGGAGATGATCGGACGATAGTTCCGTTAGCGCGGACGCATGGACCGGACAGTCAATTCCTTGAATCACCGCTATGTCCAAGACATCGGGAGCCGCGTTGCGTTGTGAGGGGTAGAACGTAGGTTGGGTAGGCCCAATCACTTGTATCCTGCGAGAATCGGCAAACCTGCGTAAACGTTTCCCGTTTGGGGC
This sequence comes from Magicicada septendecula, assembly GCA_034769895.1. Lineage (NCBI taxonomy): Eukaryota > Metazoa > Arthropoda > Insecta > Hemiptera > Cicadidae > Magicicada > Magicicada septendecula. The sequence goes on from CM068370.1 coordinate 141,624,284, forward strand.
AGTCAAGCGACTGTTCCAATCGCGATGTTTACAGTTCAGATCGCCGGCCATGATGACCCTCCTGTGTGCATCGAACGCGACAGCTAGATCGGGGTGAAGGAGCTCTTTTTGCGGCGGTTTATACGCCGCTACCATCTGTACACCGCCTAGAGTGTTTAACAACTCCACAGCGGTGCCTTCGAGGTGAGTCATTGCAGGCAAGACGACTCGGTGATGCTCGAGAGTGAGCCTCACCGCGACGGCAGTACCGCCACCAGCAGTGCCCGGTCTGTCGTTTCGATAGCACACATAGTTGGCCAGTCGTAACCGACTCGCAGGAGTCAAGTGGGTCTCATTGAGAAGTACTACATCGGGTTTGAGTCGGGCCAGTAATTCTTGGAGTTCCTGGATCTTGTTGGACAACCCGTTGGCGTTCCAGGAAAGAATCGAGAGATCTCGTTTGAGGACCCGACTCATAGAAGACCTACACAAGTGGCGGCTTCCACCAAGAGCATGAATCTCTCAGTTATGTCGGCAGTCTCCAAGCGGGAGCGGATGGACCTGAAGGTCTGGGCGACTTTGCTGAGGTCGAACTCAGCAAGGAAGTCTTTGACGACCTGGTAGTCGTCAGGTACGGTTTTGGGGGCAGATTGCCTGGAGACTGCGTGCGCATAAGAGCGCCGAGGCTTGTCAATCGGGGGATTGGTGGAAGCCAGGGGTTTCTTAGGGCCAGGTGTAGCGCCTCTAGCGGAGGTGCTAGGAAGAGGGACAGATGCGTTTGCGTCGGACTTCGCGCGTTGTGCAGGCTGTCTGGACTGTGCGGCCGGGTTGGCAGGAGCCCGGGATCTAGCGCCACGGGGCTTTCTTTGCCGCTTCTTTTTGCCTGCGTTGGGAAACCGCGGGGGCGGGAGGTCTGGCGAGGCTGCTTCTAAAGCAGGGGCGGGAGTCTCCGGTGCTGGGGAGGGTTGAGTAGTCTCAGGCTCCACAACCGAGATGTTTTCTGTTGGCTGGGTGGTCTCACTTTTAGATGCCACGAGGTTACGGCGCTTTTTCGCCTGAGGCGGGACAGGGGCCTGTGAAGGAGCCTGAGGTGGAGTTGCCTGTGCTACAGGTGTTTGCTTCGGGCCTTTAGATCGCTTCTGTTGCCTGTTTGAAGCTGGGGCGGAAGACACGGCAGCCGTAGCAGGAGGCGCAGGGCCTGGCTGCTCGGTTGCAGGTCTGGAACCAGCTACCGGATGCCTCGGTGGTGGCAGGCGCCCTTTCGGCTTTCGCCTCTCGAGCTCCCGCTGAAACACCGGACATGCCCGGTAGTTGGCGGGGTGACTCCCGCCGCAGTTGATGCATCTTTTGAATGCAGGTGCATCGCAAAGTTTGGAGGCGTGAGGGAGAGAACACCTCACGCACGCCGGAGCGTTTGAACAAGAGTCGGAGTGGTGCCCGAAGCGTTGGCACCTGTGACACTGAGGCAGAACCCCGGGAGCGCGGCTTCTTTCCACTTTTACGCGGAAACCAAAAAGCCGCGTAAGTGAGAGTAGGCTAGTGCCTGCCTCGCTATTCTCCACCAGGATGCGGACCAGAGGAATTGGACGCCTTGGTCCGGCAGGAGTAAACACCCGATGGACCGCGCGAACAGGATAGCCCAGCTCGCGCAGCTCATCGAGTATTTCCTCCAGAGGGGATTCCACGTCCAAGCCTCTGAGGACAAGCGACAGAGGCTTCACGTGTTTGGTCGAGAAGGTGTGGTACTGGAATTGCTGGGATTCCACGTACGCCACGACACTGCGGTACACGTCCATTCCGCGGACAACGATCTTGACTGTATCGCCCCCAAGGAGCTTCAGGTCAACGTTGGCCGGGGAAAGTCCGGGAGCCACTATCAATCGCCGGTAAAAACCGGTGACGTTGTTCACGCCATGAACGTAAACGGGCGGGATGCGAACCGCGGCCGACGGTGCTTGGGCACCGCCGGACGCAGTCGGCCCCGGGCCGGATTCGCCATCGGCGGGGACAACTTCCATGGCGGACGCCGAGGAAGAGGTTGAGGACGATCGGTTCCGCCTCGGTTTCTTAACCGGCCGCCCCCGTGGCCCAACCGCCACGAAAGCGTCGGTCTCGTCACCGGGCAGCGGAACCGACCGGGGATCGACTTGGTCCGCATCCATAAGCGGAGAGCACGGCGAGTCGCTCGTGTGGGGCGGGGCAGTGGCGAGCGACTGCGAGCTCGATGACGCGCCCGGAGCGGGCATTTCCGCCATCGAGCGGGAGGTTCGCCGTCCAGAGGCAGCCAGGCTGCCTCCGGCGGTAACCAGGGACCTAGGGTCCGGCCCGAGCCGGATCGCTTGCGGGACTTCTGGAACGCTCAGGCTTACTACGAGCTGGGCAAATGACCGGCTTCGTTAGATACCTCTCCTTACCAAGAGAGGTGTCCACCGGCCTCTTTACCTAGGCGATATCCAAGCTCGCTTACCACTGGTGGGGGCTCGCAAGGATCGTCCTAGGCAGCGCTACCTAAGAGCCTGAGCGTCAGCGGGCTAGATGCGCTGCGCAACCAACAGCTCTGGCAGGCTATATGCTTCCTCTTCAGCGGTGGTCCTGAAAAGGGTCACTTGGCTGGTGGCCCTTAGAAGGTCCGACGAACTCAGCTGTGTGTGCTGGCTACTCAGTTCACCAGCCAGCTGAGTTGAAGTCTTCTATCTTCTTGTTGGCGAGCAGCAAGAGGGCCAAAATGTTTCTGTCCAACGGCGGCAGAAGGCAGTAGGGCAGCGGCTGAGAACAGCGAAAGAACTTCAGCGTCCAAGCTGGAGAGAGCAGTCCAAAGGAGAGATCCTTCCTTGTCCAGAAGCTGAAGCGATCTGTCTGAACAGTTGAACAGTCAAGGTACCTGCATTGCATTGAATAGTGGGGCGTCTTTGCACCCGTGGCTTATTGCAGCTTCCGGGACGTGCCCGATGGCTGCCAGAAGAAAACAGTGCTGGACTTTCAAAAGAAGGTGGCCTAAAATATTCGGGAGGGACACGCCAACCAGTTAACTGAGAAGGCGGCGGAAAATTTTTTCAATTTTTGTTATATATAGGTTCCGGGTCATGGTAACACTGCCACCGGGCGCGGGGCGAACGGCAGATGCCGAACGCGCCCGGCCCGGCATGCAGGCGCCTTGTAGCGCCGGACGTTCCCCGCGAGGCAGGGATCCGCCGTGTCTTTGGCATCGGTAACAACGCCAAGCAGTCTGAAAATCAACTTACTTGGGGAAGGTATCTGACTGGGTAGGATGGTAACAAGGAGATAGAATTGCTCGGGAACCTAAATTAGAGCAAACAGAATTACGGGGGGTCGTCTAAGATCGCCCGAGGGCGTTTAACACGTATAGCGGGAGGTGGTTCAGACGTGCTGATAGATCGGAGATAAGGAAAGGAGGAGGTCGCTGCAGAAGCAAAAAGAGTTTCGGCAAGCGACCGGACAAAATCGGCAAGGGTAGGAACTCGAAGGCCTCCACGAATGACATCATTTCTCACAAACCATGGAGACCCCGACAAGGATCTGAGGGTACGGGCCTGGAAAGCTTCCAGCCTACACTTGTTAGTGGTCGACACAAGCGACCACCATGCGGGAGCAGCATAGGTCAATATTGACCGGAGAAACAAAAGATAGATAGTAACTTTAGTGCGCAAAGCCAGGCGGTTGCGGCACGAGAGCATGGGAAATATTTTGGCTCGGACGCCTCGAGCTTTGTTGAGGGTAGCAGTCACGTGGCCGTTGAAGCTAAGGCGCTGGTCTAGCCGAACGCCCAAATACTTCACCGACTTTTGCCAGGCGATAGGCCTCCCTTCGAGGGAGAGGGCCTGGCATCGGGAAGTGGACTTGCTGGTGAAACAGATCGCCTCGGATTTCTCCGCGTTGATCAGCACCCGCCACTTCCTTAGCCAGGCCGGAAGCAGATTCAACTGACGCTGCAGCTTTGAACACGCAATTCGCGGGGACAGGGAGCTGCAGTAATACATTGCGTCGTCAGCGAATAGAGATAACGTGACTCCAGGAATAACAGGCAGGTCGTTCGTGTACACTAGGTACAGAACGGGGCCGAGGACAGATCCCTGCGGAACGCCAGCGGCGACGGGTCGAACTGATGAACAGGACCCTTCGACGCTAACCCTGAAGGTACGATCACTGAGGTATGACCGCAAGAAATGCACAATGGACGGTGGGATGGGGGAGTGAGCGAGTTTGTAGAGAAGACCTTCGTGCCAGACTTTGTCGAAGGCCTTACTCACGTCCAACAAGACAGCGCCCGTAGACTCTCTCTTGTTGGCGGCGTCGGACAATGCTGTGACAACTCGGACGAGTTGTAAAGTTGTCGAGTGCTCTCTACGGAACCCGAACTGTTCGCTCCGAATAAAGTTATCCAGCAGCGGCCAGATGCGGGCGAGTAGGAGACGCTCAAACACCTTTGAGATTACTGGCAACAATGATATGGGGCGATAGCTGCCTGCAAGCATTCGAGGCTTGCCGGGCTTGGGTATCATGCTGATGTTGGCATTTTTCCACAGGCGGGGGAAGTATTGCAGCCGGAGACTGGAGTTGAACAGATCCAGGACCAATTCAACGCCCGAGGCCGGGAGATGTTGCAAAGCTGCGGCCCCGATCCGATCAGGACCAGGGGCGCGACGTCGGTTTAGTCGACAGATAGACGAAACTAGTTCGTCCCTGTCGAAGAGAGCGGGAGGGTCAGGTGGAGGGCGGGAAAAATAACCAGATAGGAAGTCTCGAACCACTACCGAGAAGGCAGGGTCCGAGACGCCTCCATGAACGGTGAATTGAGTCTCCATGCAGTCGGCGAAGACCTCTGCCTTGCCTTCCGGTGAAGAAACAATGCCGTTCGGGGTGTTAAGCGGGTTGCGAGTACGCTTCTCGCGGGTAAGGCGACTCGTCGCTCTCCAGACGGAGGCTGGGTCGACTTCAAGGGACTCAAGGTATGAGTCCCACTGATCAGAGTTTACGTCCCGCAAAAGTTGCTGGACGTAAAGAGACTGGGCCTGAAACCGTCGTTTGACGGCGGGATCTCGGGTTCGTTGCCATCTGCGGCGGAGCTTGCGCCGAAGCCAGATGGCGTGGATAACTTCCGGTTGAAGGGCCGATTTACGATTCACCTCTACGTTGTATGTGTGTCGATCCATGACACCTTGGACCAACTCCTGAAGATGAGTGGCACGGAGATCCAGATCGTCACGAGTGGCAATCGGGTCCGCTGGGACAGATGGTAACCTTCGAGATAGCTCGTCGTGATAGGAGCGCCAGTTGACCCTCCTAGCAGGACCAGCGGGAAGTCGGGGTGAAGCCGACACATCTCGAACAGTTATTAGAAGGGGATTGTGATCAGACGAGAGGTCTGACACTGACGAGACCTGGATGTTATGGGCCACGTTCCTGACTACAACTACATCAAGAACGTCCGGTCTGTGACCGGCATAGTGGAAGTGGGTAGGATCATCAGGGCCGATGACGTGCGTATCCGGGTCGTCTAGGACGAACCGGCGGAGTGATCTGCCGTAGGCGTTGGTAGCCCTACTGTTCCAAGAAGGATGTTTGGCGTTGAAGTTGCCGGCTGCAATTGTCGAGATTGGGTGGTCGAGGAGAGCGTTCCACTCCTCAGGCGGGGGCGGCGGGCTCAGGCCAGGCCGGAGATACGCGGAAACAATGCGCAACTCCGAGCTGCCTGCGTCCACCGCCACCGCGCAACCTTCGATGAGTCGAGTAGTTAGGGGGGGTAGTGGCCTGTGGGATATCCGCCTGTGGACCAGAATCGCCGTACCCCCTTTCGGGGGTTGGCGCGGCTGGCGGGGACGATCCTGACGATAACAAGTGTAAGAAGGAAGTGAGAATCGATGGTAGGGGGCTAGATGGGTTTCGGAGAGAAGCACGACATCAACGTCGTACTCCACGACGAAAGCCGCCAGCTCAGATCGACGAGAGGAAACGCCATCGGCGTTCCAAGCGACGATCCGCAGGGATCTAGCCATTGAGGGGGAGGAGAGGGAAGAGAGCAGAGAGAGATTGGAATACTAACATTAGCACGGTAGAGGTGTCAGGAGCAGACCTGATGCTTTCAACAAGGTGAGTGGCCCAAGCCGTCAGGGGATCCGCTGGAGCCCGAGAAAGTTCCCGGGACCCGCGCGGACGTTCCTGAGGAACTTCGGCCAGGACTACAGATGGCGCTGGGTTAGCGGACTGAACTTTGGTCTGCTCGCGCGGAGGTTGGGAGATGACAGGGGCGGGAGAGTCCCGCTGAGGTTGGGCAGGACGAGCCTGCTGATGTCGTCGGCCGGGAGTCCGGCGACGAGAGCGCTTTTTGGTGCCCTTGCGGGCGGAAGTGGTTGACGATGATGGCTTAGCAGCAACCGCTGCGTAGGAAGGGCCGGGCGCTCCGGCAGGCGCCGGGAGTGGAGCCGTCACAGGCGCCGCCGGAGCGACGCCTGCAGGCGGGACTGAGACCGCGGGAGCGACAGGAGTCGCTGCCGGGGCCTTGACAGATGTACCGGAGAGAGGGGGGAAGACCTCTCGCCGATTAGGGGCCGGGCCAGCTACACGACGCTGCGCGCCAGGGCGCGCAGATCGCTGCTGTCTTTCCGCCTCGATATATTTAATACAACCCCGGTAACTAGCCGGATGGGCGCCCTTGCAGTTGCAGCAGTACGGGACAAAACCCGGCACACGAGGCTTATCACAGCCACGGTGAGGGTCGCCGCACCGCACGCAACGTGGGGGCGCATGGCAGAACAGGGATGAGTGCCCGAAGCCCTGGCAGTTGAAACACTGGGCAGGGCCTGGGCGCGGGTCAAATGACCTGACTGTCACCCGCAGGTGAAGAAGTGTTTGGAGGCCATAGACCTCCTCGAAATTTCCAGTCTTGAGCAACTTTACGAGGAAAGTATTGACGGGATGCTTATTGTCCCCTTTGCCAGCGTGCAAAACTGACACAGCAGTTGGCGTATAGCCAAGAGACGTCAGTTCCTGCACGATAGCATCGGAGGGGGTATGATAAGGAATACCCTGGATGACGATTTTAACCTCACGCTCCTCAGGGAGAGCGAAGGTATGAAAGGAAATGTTCCGCGCTGACAGAAAGTGCTGAACAGCGCGGAAGTCAACAATGGTTTTGACGACCAGCTTCAGCGATTTGCCGGAGCATTTCGCCTCCACGGACGTCGAAGGAAGGGCAGAACGAAGGTTGGCTAAAAGCTGGGAGTAATTCCTATTATCGGGGATGATAATAGGAGGAAACTTAAGGGTAGAAGGGTCAGGCTGAGAGGAAGAAGCAAGATTGACAGACTGCCGGCCGCTGTTACCTGAATCAGCGACCTGGTTTGGTGAGGCGGGAGACTGACTGGCGGCGAGCTTTCGCTTGCGTTTGGCGCGCTTGCCATTCACAAGCGAAAACTCTTCATCTCCCGACCCAGCACTCCCCATTTGCACGTCAGAAATATCACTGTCACTGCCACTTTCACAATTATCGCGGGGGAGAGGTGAAGAGAGAGGAGCAGAACCGCAAGCTCCCAGGAGAGAGCTTAACGGTTCCGGCAAAGGTAGATCGGCATTTGACGCCATTTCGGAAGCCCGAAATGGACGTCAAAGGTGGTTAAAGGAGTATGAACACACCAGCACTGATTAAACTAACTGACAGGCACTGACACACGTACTCACCAGACGCCGCACAGCACACGAACACAAAAACGGCCGCGCACTACACTGCACTGAGATTACTGCCAATAACACACTAAATAATTAAAACTTCACAAAGATAAATAAGTAGAGCACAAACTCAACACTAGTGCTGCACTTGGTGAAAAAATCACTTTGAAATATTGCAAAACAACTGTGAAATCACCTGGCAAATACGCCATACAAACGGACACAGCCTACCCTGGCAACAGCTCGAGGTAGACTCTTTCAAGGTACCTTTTTGCATTTTGCATTGAATAGTGGGGCGTCTTTGCACCCGTGGCTTATTGCAGCTTCCGGGACGTGCCCGATGGCTGCCAGAAGAAAACAGTGCTGGACTTTCAAAAGAAGGTGGCCTAAAATATTCGGGAGGGACACGCCAACCAGTTAACTGAGGCGGCGGAAAATTTTTTCAATTTTTGTTATATAGGTGCCGGGTCATGGTAACACTGCCACCGGGCGCGGGGCGAACGGCAGATGCCGAACGCGCCCGGCCCGGCATGCAGGCGCCTTGTAGCGCCGGACGTTCCCCGCGAGGCAGGGATCCGCCGTGTCTTTGGCATCGGTAACAACGCCAAGCAGTCTGAAAATCAACTTACTTGGGGAAGGTATCTGACTGGGTAGGATGGTAACAAGGAGATAGAATTGCTCGGGAACCTAAATTAGAGCAAACAGAATTACGGGGGGTCGTCTAAGATCGCCCGAGGGCGTTTAACACGTATAGCGGGAGGTGGTTCAGACGTGCTGATAGATCGGAGATAAGGAAAGGAGGAGGTCGCTGCAGAAGCAAAAAGAGTTTCGGCAAGCGACCGGACAAAATCGGCAAGGGTAGGAACTCGAAGGCCTCCACGAATGACATCATTTCTCACAAACCATGGAGACCCCGACAAGGATCTGAGGGTACGGGCCTGGAAAGCTTCCAGCCTACACTTGTTAGTGGTCGACACAAGCGACCACCATGCGGGAGCAGCATAGGTCAATATTGACCGGAGAAACAAAAGATAGATAGTAACTTTAGTGCGCAAAGCCAGGCGGTTGCGGCACGAGAGCATGGGAAATATTTTGGCTCGGACGCCTCGAGCTTTGTTGAGGGTAGCAGTCACGTGGCCGTTGAAGCTAAGGCGCTGGTCTAGCCGAACGCCCAAATACTTCACCGACTTTTGCCAGGCGATAGGCCTCCCTTCGAGGGAGAGGGCCTGGCATCGGGAAGTGGACTTGTTGGTGAAACAGATCGCCTCGGATTTCTCCGCGTTGATCAGCACCCGCCACTTCCTTAGCCAGGCCGGAAGCAGATTCAACTGACGCTGCAGCTTTGAACACGCAATTCGCGGGGACAGGGAGCTGCAGTAATACATTGCGTCGTCAGCGAATAGAGATAACGTGACTCCAGGAATAACAGGCAGGTCGTTCGTGTACACTAGGTACAGAACGGGGCCGAGGACAGATCCCTGCGGAACGCCAGCGGCGACGGGTCGAACTGATGAACAGGACCCTTCGACGCTAACCCTGAAGGTACGATCACTGAGGTATGACCGCAAGAAATGCACAATGGACGGTGGGATGGGGGAGTGAGCAAGTTTGTAGAGAAGACCTTCGTGCCAGACTTTGTCGAAGGCCTTACTCACGTCCAACAAGACAGCGCCCGTAGACTCTCTCTTGTTGGCGGCGTCGGACAATGCTGTGACAACTCGGACGAGTTGTAAAGTTGTCGAGTGCTCTCTACGGAACCCGAACTGTTCGCTCCGAATAAAATTATCCAGCAGCGGCCAGATGCGGGCGAGTAGGAGACGCTCAAACACCTTTGAGATTACTGGCAACAAGGATATGGGGCGATAGCTGCCTGCAAGCATTCGAGGCTTGCCGGGCTTGGGTATCATGCTGATGTTGGCATTTTTCCACAGGCGGGGGAAGTATTGCAGCCGGAGACTGGAGTTGAACAGATCCAGGACCAATTCAACGCCCGAGGCCGGGAGATGTTGCAAAGCTGCGGCCCCGATCCGATCAGGACCAGGGGCGCGACGTCGGTTTAGTCGACAGATAGACGAAACTAGTTCGTCCCTGTCGAAGAGAGCGGGAGGGTCAGGTGGAGGGCGGGAAAAATAACCAGATAGGAAGTCTCGAACCACTACCGAGAAGGCAGGGTCCGAGACGCCTCCATGAACGGTGAATTGAGTCTCCATGCAGTCGGCGAAGACCTCTGCCTTGCCTTCCGGTGAAGAAACAATGCCGTTCGGGGTGTTAAGCGGGTTGCGAGTACGCTTCTCGCGGGTAAGGCGACTCGTCGCTCTCCAGACGGAGGCTGGGTCGACTTCAAGGGACTCAAGGTATGAGTCCCACTGATCAGAGTTTACGTCCCGCAAAAGTTGCTGGACGTAAAGAGACTGGGCCTGAAACCGTCGTTTGACGGCGGGATCTCGGGTTCGTTGCCATCTGCGGCGGAGCTTGCGCCGAAGCCAGATGGCGTGGATAACTTCCGGTTGAAGGGCCGATTTGCGATTCACCTCTACGTTGTATGTGTGTCGATCCATGACACCTTGGACCAACTCCTGAAGATGAGTGGCACGGAGATCCAGATCGTCACGAGTGGCGATCGGGTCCGCTGGGACAGATGGTAACCTTCGAGACAGCTCGTCGTGATAGGAGCGCCAGTTGACCCTCCTAGCAGGACCAGCGGGAAGTCGGGGTGAAGCCGACACATCTCGAACAGTTATTAGTAGGGGATTGTGATCAGACGAGAGGTCTGACACTGACGAGACCTGGATGTTATGGGCCACGTTCCTGACTACAACTACATCAAGAACGTCCGGTCGGTGACCGGCATAGTGGAAGTGGGTAGGATCATCAGGGCCGATGACGTGCGTATCCGGGTCGTCTAGGACGAACCGGCGGAGTGATCTGCCGTAGGCGTTGGTAGCCCTACTGTTCCAAGAAGGATGTTTGGCGTTGAAGTCGCCGGCTGCAATCGTCGAGATTGGGTGGTCGAGGAGAGCGTTCCACTCCTCAGGCGGGGGCGGCGGGCTCAGGCCAGGCCGGAGATACGCGGAAACAATGCGCAACTCCGAGCCGCCTGCGTCCACTGCCACCGCGCAACCTTCGATGAGTCGAGTAGTGAGAGGGGGTAGTGGCCTATGGGATATCCGCCTGTGGACCAGAATCGCCGTACCCCCTTTCGGGGGTTGGCGCGGCTGGCGGGGACGATCCTGACGATAACAAGTGTAAGAAGGAAGTGAGAATCGATGGTAGGGGGCTAGATGGGTTTCGGAGAGAAGCACGACATCAACGTCGTACTCCACGACGAAAGCCGCCAGCTCAGATCGGCGAGAGGAAACGCCATCAGCGTTCCAAGCGACGATCCGCAGGGATCTAGCCATTGAGGGGGAGGAGAGGGAAGAGAGCAGAGAGGGATTGGAAAACTAACATCAGTACTGTCGTGGTGTCAGGAGCAGACCTGATGCTTTCAACAAGTTGAGTGGCCCAAGCCGTCAGGGGGTCCGCTGGAGCCCGAGAAAATTCCCGGGACCCGCGCGGACGTTCCTGAGGAACTTCGGCCAGGACTACAGATGGCGCTGGGTTGGCGGACTGAACTTTGGTCTGCTCACGCGGAGGTTGGGAGATGACAGGGGCGGGAAGATCCCGCTGAGGTTGGGCAGGTCGAGCCTGCTGATGGCGTCGGCCGGGAGTCCGGCGACGCGAGCGCTTTTTGGTGCCCTTTCGGGCGGAAACAGGTTTTGATGATGTCGTAGCAGCGACAGCTGCATAGGAAGGGCCGGGCGCTCCGGCAGGCGCCGGGAGTGGAGCCGTCACAGGCGCCGCCGGAGCGACGCCTGCAGGCGGGACTGAGACCGCGGGAGCGACAGGAGTCGCTGCCGGGGCCTTGACAGATGTTCCGGAGAGAGGGGGGAAGACCTCTCGCCGATTAGGGGCCGGGCCAGCTACACGACGCTGCGCGCCAGGGCGCGCAGATCGCTGCTGTCTTTCCGCTTCGATGTACTTGATACAACCCCGGTAACTAGCCGGATGGGCGCCCTTACAGTTGCAGCAGTACGGGACAAAACCCGGCACACGAGGCTTATCACAGCCACGGTGAGGGTCGCCGCACCGCACGCAACGTGGGGGCGCATGGCAGAACAGGGATGAGTGCCCGAAGCCCTGGCAGTTGAAACACTGGGCAGGGCCTGGGCGCGGGTCAAATGATCTGACTGTCACCCGCAGGTGAAGAAGTGTTTGGAGGCCATAGACCTCCTCGAAATTTCCAGTCTTAAGCAATTTAACTAGAAAAGTATTGACGGGATGTTTGGAGTCCCCTTTGCCAGCGTGCAAAACCGACGCGGCTGTTGGCGTATAGCCAAGAGACGTCAGCTCCTGCACGATAGCATCGGAGGGAGTATGATAGGGAATACCCTGGATAACAATTTTAACCTCACGCTCCTCAGGGAGAGCGAAGGTATGAAAGGAAATATTCCGCGCTGACAGAAAGTGCTGAACAGCGCGGAAGTCAACAATGGTTTTGACGACCAGCTTCAGCGATTTGCCGGAGCATTTCGCTTCCACGGACGTCGAAGGAAGGGCGGAACGAAGGTTGGCCAAAAGCTGGGTATAATTCCTATTATCGGGGATGATAATAGGAGGAAACTTGAGGGTAGAAGGGTCAGGCTGAGTGGAAGAAGATGCAAGATTGACAGACTGCCGGCCGCTGTTACCTGAATCAGCGACCTGGTTTGGTGAGGCGGGAGACTGACTGGCGGCGAGCTTTCGCTTGCGTTTGGCGCGCTTGCCATTCACAAGCGAAAACCCTTCATCTCCCGACCCAGCACTCCCCATTTGCACGTCAGAAATATCACTGTCACTGCCACTTTCACAATTATCGCGGGGGAGAGGTGAAGAGAGAGGAGCAGAACCGCAAGCTCCCAGGAGAGAGCTTAACGGTTCCGGCAAAGGTAGATCGGCATTTGACGCCATTTCGGAAGCCCGAAATGGACGTCAAAGGTGGTTAAAGGAGTATGAACACACCAGCACTGATTAAACTAACTGACAGGCACTGACACACGTACTCACCAGACGCCGCACAGCACACGAACACAAAAACGGCCGCGCACTACACTGCACTGAAGTTATTGCCAATAACACACAAAATAAATGAAACTTCACAAATATAAATATGTAGAGCACAAACTCAACACTAGTGCTGCACTTGGTGAAAAAATCACTGTGAAATATTCAAAAACAACTGTGAAATCACCATTGCATTGCATTGCATTATGGATGCGGGGTGTCTTTGCACCCGTGGCTTGATTGCAGCATCTGGATCGTGTCCAATGGCTGCCAGAAGTAAACATAGTGCTGGTACATGTCGACTGGTTACCTAAGACTGGAAAAGGAAACCGCCAACCAGTTAACTGAGAAGGCGGGGGAGTATAACTGTTATTTGTTTAATGCACTGCCGCTGGTACCGATTCGAGCAACAGATGTTGCCCGTTTCAAGTCCAGTCAGCAGACGCCCTGAGGGCGTCGGTCGCTCCCCGCGAGGCGGAGAGCCTCCGTGCCAGTGAATGATGACAGCGACAAGCAGCCGGCTCAGCGTGCTAGGAGGTGGACAGGAAGGAGAGAAGGACAGTTTGGTGAAATACTCTGGTCTAGGACTGATGATTACTTGTTTGTATTTAATTTAAAGAGGATGGCGTTATGGCGGGTCATCAAGAAGCGCCCGAGGGCGCTTGACCCGAATGGGCGGTGGTGGTTCTGATGCACTGATGGTTCGTAGGTACGGGAAGGTGGAGGTCGAGGCTTTAGCAAAGAGAGTTAGAGCCAGCGACCGGACAAAGGAAGTCAAGGTAGGAACACGGAGACCCCTTCGAATCACGTCGTTCCTTACAAACCAAGGGGACCCCGTCAAGGATCGGAGTGTTCGGGACTGGAAAGCTTCCAGCCTACATCTGTTGGTGGTGGATAAAAGAGACCACCAGGCGGGTGCCGCATAGGTCAATACAGACCTGAGAAATAGTAGATAGATGGTAAGTTTCGTGCGCATGGCCAGGCGGCTGCGACACGAGAGGAAAGGAGATAATTTGGCTCGGACGCCGCGAGCCTTGGCAAGGGTTTCCGTCACGTGGGCGTTGAAGCAAAGGCGACGATCTAGTCGAACGCCTAAATACTTCACCGATTCTTTGTAGGCGATGGGTCTCCCTGCTAGGGAGAGGGGCTGGCATCGGGAGATGGACTTACGGGTGAAACAGATCGCCTCAGATTTCTCCGTGTTGATCGTCACCCGCCATTTCCGTAGCCAGTCCGGAAGCTGGTTCAACTGACGCTGCAGCTTTGTACTCGCAAATCGCGGGGACAGGGAGCTGCAGTGATACATAGCATCGTCAGCGAACAAAGACAACGTGACTCCGGGCAAGACAGGCAGGTCGTTCGTGTACACAAGGTACAGAACGGGGCCGAGGACAGATCCCTGTGGTACGCCGGCGGCGACGGGTCGAACTGTAGAACAGGACCCGTCGACGCTCACCCTGAAGGTTCGGTCGCTGAGATACGACCGGAGGAAAAACACTATGGTCGATGGTAGAGGGGAATTGGCAAGTTTGAAGAGAAGACCTTCGTGCCAGACTTTATCGAAGGCCTTGCTCACGTCCAACAGTACGGCGGCCGTAGCCGCTCGCCTGTTGGTGGCGTCTGACAAGTGCGTAACAACGCGGACCAATTGAAGCGTGGTCGAGTGCTCTCTGCGAAACCCGAACTGTTCGCTGCGGATGAAACCATCTAGCAGCGGCGAGATGCGAGCCAGCAGGAGACGCTCGAACACCTTCGAGATGACTGGCAAGAGAGAGATTGGACGATAGCTTTCGGGAAGCATGCGCGGCTTGCGAGGCTTCGGAATCATTACGATGTTGGCAGATTTCCACAGGCGGGGAAAGTACTGTAGCCGGAGACAGGAGTTAAACAGCTCAAGAACGAGGTCAACGCCTGAGGCCGGGAGATTTTGTAGAGCAGCGGCCCCGATCCGGTCAGGACCGGGGGCGCGACGGCGATTTAGTCGGCAGATAGATGAAACTAGTTCATCCCTGTCGAACGGGAGGGCTGGGATTTCGGGAGGGCGTGAAAAATGTCCAGATAGGAAGTCACGGACTTCTGCCGAGTGGGCAGGGTCCGAGACGCCTTGGTGAACAGTAAATTGCACCTCCATGCAGTCGGCGAAGACCTCTGCCTTGCCTTCTGATGAAGATACAACCCCGTTCGGAGTTTCAAGTGGGTTGCGAGTTCTCTTCTCGCGGGTCAGTCTACTCGCCGCTCTCCAGACGGAGGCGTGGTCGACTTCAAGAGACTCAAGGTATGAGTCCCATCGATCAGAGTTTACGTCCCGCAGTAGCTGCTGGACGTAAAGAGACTGGGCCTGAAAGCGCCTTTTGACGCCGGGATCACGGGTTCTTTGCCATCTGCGGCGGAGATTGCGCCGTAGCCAGATGGCGTGGAGTACTTCCGCAGGTAAGGCCGATTTACGATGATTCACCTCGAGAGTATATGTGTGTCGATCCATGACACCTTGGACCAACTCCTGAAGATGAGTGGCTCGGAGATCCAAATCGTCACAAGTGACGACCGGGTCCGCGGGGAGTGATGGTAACCGCCGTGAGAGCTCATCATGGTAGGAGCGCCAGTTGACTCTCCTAACAGTCTGAGCGGGAGGTCGGGGTGAGGCCGACAGCTCACGGGCAGTTATAAAAAGGGGATTGTGATCGGATGAGAGATCCGACACTGACGAGACCTGGATGTGATGGGTCACGTCCTTGGCTATGACAATGTCAAGGACGTCCGGTCGATGACCGGAAAAGGGGAAGTGAGTAGGGTCTTCTGGGCCGATAACTTGAAGTACCGGGTCGTCGGAGACGAACCGATACAGAGATTTTCCGTAGGCGTTGGCTACTCTGCTGTTCCAGGAGGGATGCTTGGCATTTAAGTCGCCGGCTACGATGGTTGGTAGGGGATGATCGAGGAGAGCGTCCCACTCCTCGGGCGGTGGAGGTAGCCGCAGGCCGGGCCGGAGATACGCCGCAACAACGCGCAACTCCGATCCGCCAGCGTCTATCGCCACCGCACAACCTTCAACAAGAGATGTATCTAAAGGGGGTAGTGGCCTGTGGGATATCCGCCTGTGGACTAAGACGGCTGTCCCCCCCGAGGGGCGACAGCCAGGCCGTTGGGGACGATCCTGACGAAAACAGATGTAAGATGGCAGGTTGAAGGTATGGTAGCGAGCCAGATGAGTCTCGCAAAGGAGGACGACATCAGCGTCGTACTCCGTTACGAAAGTCATCAGTTCAGATCGTCGAGGGACTACCCCATGGGCATTCCACGCAACGATCCTAAGACTCCTAGCCATTCAAAGGAAGAAGAGGAAAGAGGGTAGACAGGGATTGAAACACCAGGGCGAGAACCGTGGTTGTATCTGGAGCAGACCTGATGTTGTTTACCAAAGTTTCAGCCCAGGCAGTCAGGGGGTCCACCGGGGCCCGGGAAGATTCCCGAGATTCCGGAAGACGGACCTGGCTGGCCTCGGCCGGTGTTACAGATGGCGCAGGGCTCGGGGACGGACGTTGGGTCTGCTCAATTGGGAGCTTAGGTTGATGGCTGGGGGCGGGCGGGGCCCGCTGAGGTTTTACAGGCAAGGCCTGTGGAACTTGTCGCTGACGGCGACGAGTGCGCTTTGGTTTGTGGCTCCGAGGAGCGGAAGGCGGGACTGATGTAGCGGCCACAGCCGCGTATGAAGGACCGGGCGCTCCGGCAGGCGCCGGGACAGAAGGGACTGCAGGCGGCGCCGAAACGTCGACTGCAGTCGGAACTGGGGCCCTGGGAGCAGCCGGAACTGCTGCCGGGGCCTGAGATGATGCTCCGGAGAGAGGTGGGAAGGCCTCTCTGCGGTTAGGGAGGGGACCTGCAACACGGCCTGCCTGCGCGCCAGGGCGAGCAGGAGTCCGCTGCAGCTTCATGGCTGATATAAAGTCCCTACATCCTCTATAACTAGCCGGATGGTCCCCGCCGCAGTTGCAGCAAATGGCCGTGAACCCCGTCTTGGGCTTATCACACCCACGATGAGGCTCAGTACATCGCACGCAACGCGGAGGGTGATTACAGAATAAGCTGGAGTGGCCAAACCTCTGACAGTTAAAACACTGCGAGGGGCCTGGCCGCGGGTCAAAAGTACGAACTTGCACCCGAAGGTGCAGGAAGTTTTGGAGGCCATAGACCTCCTCGAACTGGCCTACTTTGAGTAGTTTCACTAGGAAACTATTCACAGGACGGCGATCTTCCCCCTTGCCAGCATGCAGTACACTTACCGCCGTCGGCGAATAGCCTAAGGCGACAAGCTCCTGCCTGATGGTATCGGGGGCGGTCCAGGAAGGAAGTCCAGAAAGAACAACTTTAATTTCGCGCTCTGAAGGAAGCGCGAAAGTATGGAAGGAGATCTTCCGATCGGTAAGAAACTGTTGGACCGATCGGAAGTCCGGGACTGTTGTGGCCGCAATTCGAAGCGAGGAGCCTTGGCACCTGGCCTCGAGTTTGGCCGAAGGAAGCAGATTCTGGAGGGAACGAAGAATTTCCCTATAATTGCGATTGTCGGGAATGACAATCGGAGGAATTTTAGGCTTGGGCACAGATTGAGAGGGAGACTGAGTCGGATGGTTGGCGCTGTTACCGGGACTAGATACCCGATGCGTAGCAGCGGCCGGTGGCGGGCTGGCGACCAATTTTCGCTTGCGTTTGGCAGACTTGCCCTCCACAAGCGAAAATTCACCTTCCCCCGTCCCCACACTACACATCGACGCACAATCACTTTCACTTTCACTATCACTGATTGTATGGGACGGCAGCGGGGTAGAATGAGGACCAGTACCGCAGGTTTCCATTAAGGTTACCAGCGGTGCCGGCAAAGGAACGGGAGTTGCGTTCGACGCCATCTCGGGATGAGCCGAAATGAACGTCGAAGACGCAGAAAAGGGCTAGGAAAGAGTGACTTTCACCAGCACTGAATCACTACACTGACAGACAAAGAACACGAACACCAGACGCGCACTGCACACGAGTCACAAAAACACACGCGCACGACACAATACACTGATAAAATGATGCACAATGATAAAGATGAACACAGAAGAAGATATGGTGAAGAAATCACTTTGATAGAATTACAAACAACGGTAAAATTCACAGGCAAAATTGCCGTACAAAGTGACGCAGCCTACCCTGGCAACAGCTCTAGGTAGACTCACTGTGAAATCACCTGGCAAAGACGCCATACAAACGGACACAGCCTACCCTGGCAACAGCTCGAGGTAGACCTTTCACAAGGTACCTTGCATTGCATTATGGATGCGGGGTGTCTTTGCACCCGTGGCTTGATTGCAGCATCTGGATCGTGTCCAATGGCTGCCAGAAGTAAACATAGTGCTGGTACATGTCGACTGGTTACCTAAGACTGGAAAAGGAAACCGCCAACCAGTTAACTGAGAAGGCGGGGGAGTATAACTGTTATTTGTTTAATGCACTGCCGCTGGTACCGATTCGAGCAACAGATGTTGCCCGTTTCAAGTCCAGTCAGCAGACGCCCTGAGGGCGTCGGTCGCTCCCCGCGAGGCGGAGAGCCTC
The DNA here is from genome assembly GCA_034769895.1 of Magicicada septendecula. Taxonomy (NCBI): domain Eukaryota; kingdom Metazoa; phylum Arthropoda; class Insecta; order Hemiptera; family Cicadidae; genus Magicicada; species Magicicada septendecula. The sequence goes on from CM068370.1 coordinate 141,642,617, forward strand.
CGTGCCAGTGAATGATGACAGCGACAAGCAGCCGGCTCAGCGTGCTAGGAGGTGGACAGGAAGGAGAGAAGGACAGTTTGGTGAAATACTCTGGTCTAGGACTGATGATTACTTGTTTGTATTTAATTTAATGAGGATGGCGTTATGGCGGGTCATCAAGAAGCGCCCGAGGGCGCTTGACCCGAATGGGCGGTGGTGGTTCTGATGCACTGATGGTTCGTAGGTACGGGAAGGTGGAGGTCGAGGCTTTAGCAAAGAGAGTTAGAGCCAGCGACCGGACAAAGGAAGTCAAGGTAGGAACACGGAGACCCCTTCGAATCACGTCGTTCCTTACAAACCAAGGGGACCCCGTCAAGGATCGGAGTGTTCGGGACTGGAAAGCTTCCAGCCTACATCTGTTGGTGGTGGATAAAAGAGACCACCAGGCGGGTGCCGCATAGGTCAATACAGACCTGAGAAATAGTAGATAGATGGTAAGTTTCGTGCGCATGGCCAGGCGGCTGCGACACGAGAGGAAAGGAGATAATTTGGCTCGGACGCCGCGAGCCTTGGCAAGGGTTTCCGTCACGTGGGCGTTGAAGCAAAGGCGACGATCTAGTCGAACGCCTAAATACTTCACCGATTCTTTGTAGGCGATGGGTCTCCCTGCTAGGGAGAGGGGCTGGCATCGGGAGATGGACTTACGGGTGAAACAGATCGCCTCGGATTTCTCCGTGTTGATCGTCACCCGCCATTTCCGTAGCCAGTCCGGAAGCTGGTTCAACTGACGCTGCAGCTTTGTACTCGCAAATCGCGGGGACAGGGAGCTGCAGTGATACATAGCATCGTCAGCGAACAAAGACAACGTGACTCCGGGCAAGACAGGCAGGTCGTTCGTGTACACAAGGTACAGAACGGGGCCGAGGACAGATCCCTGTGGTACGCCGGCGGCGACGGGTCGAACTGTAGAACAGGACCCGTCGACGCTCACCCTGAAGGTTCGGTCGCTGAGATACGACCGGAGGAAAAACACTATGGTCGATGGTAGAGGGGAATTGGCAAGTTTGAAGAGAAGACCTTCGTGCCAGACTTTATCGAAGGCCTTGCTCACGTCCAACAGTACGGCGGCCGTAGCCGCTCGCCTGTTGGTGGCGTCTGACAAGTGCGTAACAACGCGGACCAATTGAAGCGTGGTCGAGTGCTCTCTGCGAAACCCGAACTGTTCGCTGCGGATGAAACCATCTAGCAGCGGCGAGATGCGAGCCAGCAGGAGACGCTCGAACACCTTCGAGATGACTGGCAAGAGAGAGATTGGACGATAGCTTTCAGGAAGCATGCGCGGCTTGCGAGGCTTCGGAATCATTACGATGTTGGCAGATTTCCACAGGCGGGGAAAGTACTGTAGCCGGAGACAGGAGTTAAACAGCTCAAGAACGAGGTCAACGCCTGAGGCCGGGAGATTTTGTAGAGCAGCGGCCCCGATCCGGTCAGGACCGGGGGCGCGACGGCGATTTAGTCGGCAGATAGATGAAACTAGTTCATCCCTGTCGAACGGGAGGGCTGGGATTTCGGGAGGGCGTGAAAAATGTCCAGATAGGAAGTCACGGACTTCTGCCGAGTGGGCAGGGTCCGAGACGCCTTGGTGAACAGTAAATTGCACCTCCATGCAGTCGGCGAAGACCTCTGCCTTGCCTTCTGATGAAGATACAACCCCGTTCGGAGTTTCAAGTGGGTTGCGAGTTCTCTTCTCGCGGGTCAGTCTACTCGCCGCTCTCCAGACGGAGGCGTGGTCGACTTCAAGAGACTCAAGGTATGAGTCCCATCGATCAGAGTTTACGTCCCGCAGTAGCTGCTGGACGTAAAGAGACTGGGCCTGAAAGCGCCTTTTGACGCCGGGATCACGGGTTCTTTGCCATCTGCGGCGGAGATTGCGCCGTAGCCAGATGGCGTGGAGTACTTCCGCAGGTAAGGCCGATTTACGATGATTCACCTCGAGAGTATATGTGTGTCGATCCATGACACCTTGGACCAACTCCTGAAGATGAGTGGCTCGGAGATCCAAATCGTCACAAGTGACGACCGGGTCCGCGGGGAGTGATGGTAACCGCCGTGAGAGCTCATCATGGTAGGAGCGCCAGTTGACTCTCCTAACAGTCTGAGCGGGAGGTCGGGGTGAGGCCGACAGCTCACGGGCAGTTATAAAAAGGGGATTGTGATCGGATGAGAGATCCGACACTGACGAGACCTGGATGTGATGGGTCACGTCCTTGGCTATGACAATGTCAAGGACGTCCGGTCGATGACCGGAAAAGGGGAAGTGAGTAGGGTCTTCTGGGCCGATAACTTGAAGTACCGGGTCGTCGGAGACGAACCGATACAGAGATTTTCCGTAGGCGTTGGCTACTCTGCTGTTCCAGGAGGGATGCTTGGCATTTAAGTCGCCGGCTACGATGGTTGGTAGGGGATGATCGAGGAGAGCGTCCCACTCCTCGGGCGGTGGAGGTAGCCGCAGGCCGGGCCGGAGATACGCCGCAACAACGCGCAACTCCGATCCGCCAGCGTCTATCGCCACCGCACAACCTTCAACAAGAGATGTATCTAAAGGGGGTAGTGGCCTGTGGGATATCCGCCTGTGGACTAAGACGGCTGTCCCCCCCGAGGGGCGACAGCCAGGCCGTTGGGGACGATCCTGACGAAAACAGATGTAAGATGGCAGGTTGAAGGTATGGTAGCGAGCCAGATGAGTCTCGCAAAGGAGGACGACATCAGCGTCGTACTCCGTTACGAAAGTCATCAGTTCAGATCGTCGAGGGACTACCCCATGGGCATTCCACGCAACGATCCTAAGACTCCTAGCCATTCAAAGGAAGAAGAGGAAAGAGGGTAGACAGGGATTGAAACACCAGGGCGAGAACCGTGGTTGTATCTGGAGCAGACCTGATGTTGTTTACCAAAGTTTCAGCCCAGGCAGTCAGGGGGTCCACCGGGGCCCGGGAAGATTCCCGAGATTCCGGAAGACGGACCTGGCTGGCCTCGGCCGGTGTTACAGATGGCGCAGGGCTCGGGGACGGACGTGGGGTCTGCTCAATTGGGAGCTTAGGTTGATGGCTGGGGGCGGGCGGGGCCCGCTGAGGTTTTACAGGCAAGGCCTGTGGAACTTGTCGCTGACGGCGACGAGTGCGCTTTGGTTTGTGGCTCCGAGGAGCGGAAGGCGGGACTGATGTAGCGGCCACAGCCGCGTATGAAGGACCGGGCGCTCCGGCAGGCGCCGGGACAGAAGGGACTGCAGGCGGCGCCGAAACGTCGACTGCAGTCGGAACTGGGGCCCTGGGAGCAGCCGGAACTGCTGCCGGGGCCTGAGATGATGCTCCGGAGAGAGGTGGGAAGGCCTCTCTGCGGTTAGGGAGGGGACCTGCAACACGGCCTGCCTGCGCGCCAGGGCGAGCAGGAGTCCGCTGCAGCTTCATGGCTGATATAAAGTCCCTACATCCTCTATAACTAGCCGGATGGTCCCCGCCGCAGTTGCAGCAAATGGCCGTGAACCCCGTCTTGGGCTTATCACACCCACGATGAGGCTCAGTACATCGCACGCAACGCGGAGGGTGATTACAGAATAAGCTGGAGTGGCCAAACCTCTGACAGTTAAAACACTGCGAGGGGCCTGGCCGCGGGTCAAAAGTACGAACTTGCACCCGAAGGTGCAGGAAGTTTTGGAGGCCATAGACCTCCTCGAACTGGCCTACTTTGAGTAGTTTCACTAGGAAACTATTCACAGGACGGCGATCTTCCCCCTTGCCAGCATGCAGTACACTTACCGCCGTCGGCGAATAGCCTAAGGCGACAAGCTCCTGCCTGATGGTATCGGGGGCGGTCCAGGAAGGAAGTCCAGAAAGAACAACTTTAATTTCGCGCTCTGAAGGAAGCGCGAAAGTATGGAAGGAGATCTTCCGATCGGTAAGAAACTGTTGGACCGATCGGAAGTCCGGGACTGTTGTGGCCGCAATTCGAAGCGAGGAGCCTTGGCACCTGGCCTCGAGTTTGGCCGAAGGAAGCAGATTCTGGAGGGAACGAAGAATTTCCCTATAATTGCGATTGTCGGGAATGACAATCGGAGGAATTTTAGGCTTGGGCACAGATTGAGAGGGAGACTGAGTCGGATGGTTGGCGCTGTTACCGGGACTAGATACCCGATGCGTAGCAGCGGCCGGTGGCGGGCTGGCGACCAATTTTCGCTTGCGTTTGGCAGACTTGCCCTCCACAAGCGAAAATTCACCTTCCCCCGTCCCCACAAGGTACCATGTAGCATGTAGCACTGTAGTAGCGGGGCGTCTTTGCACCCGGTGCATGACTGCAGCATCTGGGACGAGCCCAATGGCTGCCTGTGGATAGACATAGTTCTGGTTCATTCGACAGGTAACCTAGAATAAATTAGGAATGGACAACCGCCAACCAGTTAACTGAGAAGGCGGGGGAGAAAGGTTTTTAATTTTTATTTATTTAAATTATCAGCAATCAGTGGGCACTGCCGCAGGGACGGGTTCAGGTGACAGATGTCGCCCTTTCCCAATCCCGCGTGCAGACGCCGTGAGGCGTCGGTCGCTCCCCGCGAGGCAGAGAGCCTCCGTGCCAGTGATAGCGCGTAGCAGCAGCATTCAGCGCGGTCGGCATACTAGGAAGGGAGGAAGGAAACAGCTTTACAGGTAAATTCTGGGGCATGGGCAGATAGAGAATATACAAGTTAAGTGAGGTTTAAGTTTACTTAAACTTATGGCGGGTCATCGAGAATCGCCCGAGGGCGTTTGACCCGGACAGGGGGAGGTGGTTGCGTGGTGCTGATGGTTCTGAGGTAAGGGAAGGAAGAGGTCTCAGCTGCGGCAAAGAGAGTCGCAGCTAATGACCAGACAAAGGCTGAGAGAGCAGGAACTCGTAGACCTCCTCGAATTACACTGTTTCGAACAAACCAAGGAGATCCCGACAAGGAACGGAGGGTTCTGGATTGGAAACTTTCCAGCCTACGCCTGTTGGTGGCGGAGGCAAGTGACCACCAGACAGGTGCCGCATAGGTCAATACAGACCGGAGAAACAACAGATAGAGGGTAACTTTCGTGCGCAGCGCCAGGGGGCTGCGGCACGCGAGGTATGGGTAAAGTTTGGCTCGGACGCCGCGAGCCTTGGCAAGGGTGTCCGTCACGTGGGCGTTGAAGCATAGGCGACGATCTAGCCGAACGCCTAGATACTTCACCGACTCTTTGTAGGCGATAGGCCTCCCTTCAAGGGAGAGGGGCTGGCATCGGGAGATGGACTTACGAGTGAAACAGATCGCCTCGGATTTCTCCGTGTTGATCGTCACCCGCCATTTCCGTAGCCAGTCCGGAAGCTGGTCCAACTGACGCTGCAACTGTGTACTCGCAAAACGCGGGGACACAGAGCTGTAATGATACATTGCATCGTCAGCGAACAAAGACAACGTGACTCCGGGCAAAACAGGCAGGTCGTTCGTGTACACGAGGTACAGAACGGGGCCGAGGACAGATCCCTGGGGTACGCCAGCGGCGACAGGACGAACTGCAGAGCAGGTTCCGTCGACGCTAACCCTGAAGGTTCGGTCGCTGAGATACGACCGGAGGAAAAACACTATGGACGATGGTAAGGGGGAGTTAGCAAGTTTGAAGAGAAGACCTTCGTGCCAGACTTTGTCGAAGGCCTTGCTCACGTCCAGCAGTGCGGCGGCCGTAGCCGCTCGCCTGTTGGTGGCGTCAGAGAGTTGCGTTACCACGCGGACTAGTTGAAGCGTGGTCGAGTGCTCTCTGCGAAACCCGAACTGTTCGTTGCGGATAAAATTATCCAACAACGGCGAGATGCGGGCCAGCAGGAGCCGCTCGAACACCTTCGAGATAACTGGCAAGAGAGATATTGGCCGATAGCTTTCAGGAAGCATGCGCGGCTTGCGGGGTTTAGGAATCATAACGATGTTGGCAGTTTTCCACAGGCGGGGAAAGTACTGTAGCCGGAGACAAGAGTTGAACAGCTCGAGAACGAGGTCAACGCCTGAGGCCGGGAGATATTGTAATGCAGCGGCCCCGATCCGGTCAGGACCGGGGGCGCGACGGCGGTTTAGTCGACAGACAGACGAAACGAGTTCGTCCCTGTCGAACGGGAGGTCTGGGCCAGCGGGAGGGCGAGAAAAATAACCAGATAGGAAGTCCCGGACGTCTGCCGAGTGGGCAGGGTCCGAAACGCCTCGATGAACGGTAAATTGCGACTCCATGCAGTCGGCGAAGACCTCAGCCTTGCCTTCTGATGAAGACACAACCCCGTTCGGGGTTTCCAGCGGGTTGCGAGTTCTCTTCTCGCGGGTCAGTCTACTCACCGCTCTCCAGACGGAGGCGTGGTCGACTTCAAGAGACTCAAGGTATGAGTCCCATCGATCAGAGTTTACGTCCCGCAGTAGCTGCTGAACGTAAAGGGACTGTTGTTGAAATCGTCGCTTAACGACTGGGTCTCGGGTTCTTTGCCATCTGCGGCGGAGCTGGCGCCGTAGCCAGATGGCGTGGAGTACTTCCGCAGGTAAGGCCGATTTACGATGATTCACCTCGAGTGCGTAGGTGTGTCGATCTATGACACCTTGGACCAATTCCTGAAGATTTGTGGCGCGGAGATCCAGATCGTCACGAGTGACGATTGGGTCCGCCGGGAGAGATGGTAACCTTCGAGAGAGCTCGTCATGATAGGATCGCCAGTTGACTCTCCTAACAATCTGAGCGGGAAGTCGGGGTGACGCCGACAGCTCTCGAACAGTTATAACAAGGGGATTGTGATCGGACGAAAGGTCCGACACAGACGAGACCTCGATGTTGCGGGCAACGTTCTTGACAACTACTATGTCAAGAACGTCCGGCCGATGGCCGTGAAAGGGGAAGTAGGTAGGGTCTTCAGGGCCGATGACATTAAGTGCCGGGTCGCCAGAGACGAACCGGAACAGAGAATTTCCATAGGCGTTGACAACGCGGCTGTTCCATGAAGGGTGTTTGGCGTTTAAGTCGCCGGCTACAATGGTTGAGAGGGGGTGGTCGAGGAGGGCGTCCCACTCCTCGGGCGGTGGCGGAGTTCGCCGGCCAGGCCGGAGGTACGCAGAAACAACGCGCAGCTCCGATCCGCCGGCGTCCACCGCCACCGCGCAGCCTTCAATAATAGATGTATCTAGAGGAGGCAAAAGCCTGTGGGATATCCGCCTGTGGACTAAAACAGCTGTGCCCCCCGAGGGGGGACAGCGAGGCCGTAGGGGACGATCCTGACGATAACAGGCATAGGCAGGAAGGGAAAACGAGTGGTAATGAGCCAGATGAGTCTCGGAAAGAAGTATGATATCAACATCATACTCCGTTACAAAAGTCATCAGTTCAGATCGCCTGGGGAGTAGCCCGAAGGCGTTCCACGCAACGATCCTCAGGCTATTAGCCATTTAGGGGAAGTAGAGGAAAGAGGGCAGCTAAAGATTGGAACACCAGGGCAAGCACAGTGGTAGTGTCACGAGCAGTCCTGATGGATGCAACAAGATTATCTGCCCAGGCAGTCAGGGGATCCGCCGAAGCCCGGGAAGATTCCCGGGATTCAGGAGGACAAGCCTGACTGGCCTCGACAGGGGTAGCAGATGGCGCTGGGCTGGAGGTCTGAGTAGTAGACTGCTCGCTGGAAGGTTGAGGACGATGGCTGGGGGCGGGTCGAGCCCGCGGAGAGGGTACAGGTGGAACCTGTGATGATGTAGGTCGGCCGGCGGAGTTCCGGCGACGACGAGAGCGCTTTGATTTGCCCGATCGGGCTGGAGGCGGGGCTGATTTAGCGGCCATGGCCGCGTAGGAAGGTGCGGGCGCTCCGGTAGGCGCCGGGATTGAGGCCGCTGCAGGCGGCGCCGAAGCGACGACTGCAGGCGAGACAGCGGCACCGGAAGCAACCGGAGTTGCTGCCGGAACCTGGGCAGATGAACCGGTGAGAGGCGGGAAAGCCGCTCGCCGGTTAGGGCCAGGACCAGCTACACGGCCTGCCTGCGCGCCAGGGCGCACAGGAGGTCGCTGCGGTTTCATGGCGGCGATAAAGTTAGGGCAGCCTCGGTAATTAGCCGGATGGGCTCCTTGACAGTTGCAGCATTTAGCTGTGTACCCCGTCGTAGGCTTATCACAGCCACGATGAGGCTCAGCACAACGCACGCAACGCGGGGGCTGATGGCAGAAAAGACTGCTGTGGCCGAACCTCTGGCAGTTGAAACACTGCGAGGGGCCGGGCCGCGGGTCAAACGTTCGGACTTGCACCCGGAGGTGCAGAAGATTCTGGAGAGTGTAAATCTCCTCGAAGGGGCCTACTTTCAGTAACTTTACAAGAAAGCTGTTGACAGGTCGGCGGTCATCACCTTTGCCAACATGCAGGACGCTTACCGCGGTCGGCGCATAGCCGAGCGCAACAAGTTCCTGCCTGATGGCATCAGGTTCGGTAAAGGATGGAATTCCCGACAGAACGACCTTGATTTCTCGCTCTGACGGGAGGGCAAATGTATGAAAAGAAATCTTACGCTCTGTCAGGAATGACTGAACAGAGCGGAAGTCTGGGATGGTAGCGGTCGCCAGCTTTAGCGAGGCGCCTTGGCACCTCGCCTCGACCTTGACCGAAGGGAGAGCTCGGGATAAGGAACGTAAAAGTTCAGAATAATTCCTATTATCAGGAATTACAATAGGAGGAATTCGTGGGGAAGACACAGTTTTGGTAGTAGCTGGATACTCACGTTGCACGCGCTGAGTGCCGCTGTTACCACCACAAGGTACCCGTAAATCGGCCCTTCAACCGGAAGTTATCCACGCCATCTGGCTTCGGCGCAAGCTCCGCCGCAGATGGCAACGAACCCGAGATCCCGCCGTCAAACGACGGTTTCAGGCCCAGTCTCTTTACGTCCAGCAACTTTTGCGGGACGTAAACTCTGATCAGTGGGACTCATACCTTGAGTCCCTTGAAGTCGACCCAGCCTCCGTCTGGAGAGCGACGAGTCGCCTTACCCGCGAGAAGCGTACTCGCAACCCGCTTAACACCCCGAACGGCATTGTTTCTTCACCGGAAGGCAAGGCAGAGGTCTTCGCCGACTGCATGGAGACTCAATTCACCGTTCATGGAGGCGTCTCGGACCCTGCCTTCTCGGTAGTGGTTCGAGACTTCCTATCTGGTTATTTTTCCCGCCCTCCACCTGACCCTCCCGCTCTCTTCGACAGGGACGAACTAGTTTCGTCTATCTGTCGACTAAACCGACGTCGCGCCCCTGGTCCTGATCGGATCGGGGCCGCAGCTTTGCAACATCTCCCGGCCTCGGGCGTTGAATTGGTCCTGGATCTGTTCAACTCCAGTCTCCGGCTGCAATACTTCCCCCGCCTGTGGAAAAATGCCAACATCAGCATGATACCCAAGCCCGGCAAGCCTCGAATGCTTGCAGGCAGCTATCGCCCCATATCATTGTTGCCAGTAATCTCAAAGGTGTTTGAGCGTCTCCTACTCGCCCGCATCTGGCCGCTGCTGGATAACTTTATTCGGAGCGAACAGTTCGGGTTCCGTAGAGAGCACTCGACAACTTTACAACTCGTCCGAGTTGTCACAGCATTGTCCGACGCCGCCAACAAGAGAGAGTCTACGGGCGCTGTCTTGTTGGACGTGAGTAAGGCCTTCGACAAAGTCTGGCACGAAGGTCTTCTCTACAAACTCGCTCACTCCCCCATCCCACCGTCCATTGTGCATTTCTTGCGGTCATACCTCAGTGATCGTACCTTCAGGGTTAGCGTCGAAGGGTCCTGTTCATCAGTTCGACCCGTCGCCGCTGGCGTTCCGCAGGGATCTGTCCTCGGCCCCGTTCTGTACCTAGTGTACACGAACGACCTGCCTGTTATTCCTGGAGTCACGTTATCTCTATTCGCTGACGACGCAATGTATTACTGCAGCTCCCTGTCCCCGCGAATTGCGTGTTCAAAGCTGCAGCGTCAGTTGAATCTGCTTCCGGCCTGGCTAAGGAAGTGGCGGGTGCTGATCAACGCGGAGAAATCCGAGGCGATCTGTTTCACCAGCAAGTCCACTTCCCGATGCCAGGCCCTCTCCCTCGAAGGGAGGCCTATCGCCTGGCAAAAGTCGGTGAAGTATTTGGGCGTTCGGCTAGACCAGCGCCTTAGCTTCAACGGCCACGTGACTGCTACCCTCAACAAAGCTCGAGGCGTCCGAGCCAAAATATTTCCCATGCTCTCGTGCCGCAACCGCCTGGCTTTGCGCACTAAAGTTACTATCTATCTTTTGTTTCTCCGGTCAATATTGACCTATGCTGCTCCCGCATGGTGGTCGCTTGTGTCGACCACTAACAAGTGTAGGCTGGAAGCTTTCCAGGCCCGTACCCTCAGATCCTTGTCGGGGTCTCCATGGTTTGTGAGAAATGATGTCATTCGTGGAGGCCTTCGAGTTCCTACCCTTGCCGATTTTGTCCGGTCGCTTGCCGAAACTCTTTTTGCTTCTGCAGCGACCTCCTCCTTTCCTTATCTCCGATCTATCAGCACGTCTGAACCACCTCCCGCTATACGTGTTAAACGCCCTCGGGCGATCTTAGACGACCCCCCGTAATTCTGTTTGCTCTAATTTAGGTTCCCGAGCAATTCTATCTCCTTGTTACCATCCTACCCAGTCAGATACCTTCCCCAAGTAAGTTGATTTTCAGACTGCTTGGCGTTGTTACCGATGCCAAAGACACGGCGGATCCCTGCCTCGCGGGGAACGTCCGGCGCTACAAGGCGCCTGCATGCCGGGCCGGGCGCGTTCGGCATCTGCCGTTCGCCCCGCGCCCGGTGGCAGTGTTACCATGACCCGGAACCTATATATAACAAAAATTGAAAAAATTTTCCGCCGCCTTCTCAGTTAACTGGTTGGCGTGTCCCTCCCGAATATTTTAGGCCACCTTCTTTTGAAAGTCCAGCACTGTTTTCTTCTGGCAGCCATCGGGCACGTCCCGGAAGCTGCAATAAGCCACGGGTGCAAAGACGCCCCACTATTCAATGCAAAATGCAAAATGCAAAAACCTTGTTCCTAGAGGTCTACCTCGAGCTGAGTCTACCCTGAGCTGTTGCCAAGGTAGGCTGCGTCGTTCGTTTTCTTGTTCTTGTGCGTGGAATTTTCCATTGCACAACACTGGCTCCAGCTTGTCTGGAGTGCTATATCTCATTTATTCCTTCTTTAATCAAGTTGAAACTTTCACAAAGTGTTATAAATAATTAGTGCTCTGTGTTACATTTGTGCGGGCAGTGGTGAACTCGAGTTTCTGGTGTTAGTGGTGTTTTGGTGTTCTCCGCTGCTGACTGTTGCCTGGTAAGTGTTGTATCTTTTAAGTAGTATACCTCACTACCCAGCTAGCGATCCGTAAAGTCTCTCCAGCCTAGGCGTAGGTTAACCTCGCCGATGGCCGCAACCAACCTTCCCGTCGGTCCTTCTCAGGGCCACGAAATCCCACCTGGCGCTTTGGCGCAACCTTTGCCTGCCGAAACCGAGACAGTGTCTGCTGGGACGAGTGCCATGGACACTGAGGAGTGGCAAACTGTGAGTAGCCGGAAACGGCGAAACAGTGGCGACTCCGCGGGGTCCGGGCGGTCTTCCCAGCTGGGTCCTGCCACGGATAGACCCGCTACGGCCACCTCACCACCTACCCCGACTCGGCGGTTGCCGCCTCTGATCTTTGACCGGCCTACTGACTGGGATAAGGTCATGCGGCGACTTCACCGGGCCGCTCCTGCGAATACCCTGACTGCAGTTTGTCAGGGTGGCCGCTCCGTCAGAATTGAGACCACGACCATCGACAGTTTCCGGCTCGCCCAGAAGCTGCTGACTGATCGTGGTATCCCTTACTACACCTACGCCCTGCCGGAGGAGAGGGAACTCAAGGTCGAGATCATCGGCATCCCCGCCGATGTTCCCGAGCCTACAATCTCGCACGCCCTTGAACTTTTGGGCTTTACTGTCAGCTCTGTAACTCCTCTCTTCTCCCCCGGCAGACGCATTCCCAGAAATGCCTTCCTTGTGAAAATCCTCAAGGTAGGGAATTTCCAAGCCATTTACCAAGTAGACTCTCTCTTTTACCTCCGGGTAAAAGTTTCAGCTTTCGAGTCCCGACCCGGACCCAAGCAGTGCTACAACTGCCAGAGGTACGGACACAGCAGTATCTATTGCCATTACCCGACACGCTGCATTCGTTGTGGTGAAGGTCATCACAAGGGCGATTGTCCTCGTGAACGCACCGCCACTGCCACGTGTGCAAACTGTCGCGAACCACACCCGGCAAGCTCTCGCCAGTGCAAGCACTATCATGACGCCCTAAAGCGCATCACCAAGGCCCAAAAGCCTATCCCACCTGCCCCCAAGAAACCCTCAGCCCCTGCATCTGCCGCCCCGGCGGCCCCAGTTCCGGCTACCTCGTCTGCGCCTGCAGCCGCTGTAGTCCCCCCGACCTGCCCAGCGCCTGCCGGAGCGCTCAGTTATGCGGCAGCCGCCGCCTCCGATGCATCTTTCCCTCCTTTGGCCTCGTCGCGAAAGCAACCCGCGCCAAAGAAGAAAAAGTCATCGACCACCATCCTCACGCAGCACAAGCCCGCTGCAACTAAGTCAGCATCTGCCCCAGCTCCCCAAGAGCCTCGGCAGCCTACAACTACACCTCGGCCCGATAATGGTATCATGTATCGAGTGCCCCCGCCCACGCCGCAGGCGCCATCGACGGAGGAAGGGTCCTCGGATCCGACCTTTGCCGATCGTTTGCGTGTCTGGGTTGAGACCCTCATCCCTCAAATCTTGGCTGCCAAGGACGTCCAGTCTCTGCTAGTCACCATTCTTACCTCCCTCATGACTCTCCTGCCTCTCAATGTCTAGGCCTCTTCGGCTGGTGGCATGGAACGCGTGTGGTGTTCCGTCTCGCCGAGCCGAATTGGCTAACTTTGCCACTGAATATGACCTCGATGTCATCCTCCTCTCCGAAACTTTCCTTACCCCTGCTGCTTCCTTTCAGCTTCCGGCGTACACTACATATCGCACGGATAGGCCCCGGCTACAACCCCCCGCTCGTCCCAGCGGGGGTACTGCTATTCTCGTCCACAGGCGCATTGCCCATCGTCTCTTACCCCCTCCAGATACTAGGTATTTGGAGACGACGGCGGTGGCCCTCTGGATCGGGGATCGGGAGGTTCGCCTAATTTCGGCGTACCTTCCTCCCGGGCCCGGAGGGCCTCCGCCGCCTGAGGAGTGGGACGCCCTCCTCGACCACGAACTACCTACTATAGCTGCCGGAGACTTCAACTCCAAGCATCCCTCTTGGAACAGCCGTGTCACGAACCCGCGTGGCCGCTCGCTCTACAGCTACGTTCAGCGTCATCTGCAGGTCTCAGTTATTGGTCCTGACTCACCGACCCACGTGCCCACTAGGGGCCTTCCGGATGTCCTTGACATTGTCATTGTCAAGGACCTGGCCATTCCTATCACTGTCAGTGCTGTATCGGACCTCTCGTCCGACCACGACCCGGTACTTATCACTGTTCGTCCCCTGTTGGACACACCTCTCCAACCCCCCTCTCGTCCACGGAGAGTCAACTGGCGCTCCTATCATGACGAACTCCAACGAACAGTGCCATCTGACCCCCCGGCCCCCATCGCCTCTACGGCTGATGCGGACCGTATGGCCGACTATCTTCAAGAAGTCGTTACGTCCGCTATGGACACACACACCTATCTTGTCCCAGAGACAAATCGCCGGTCTCAATTACCTGAAGAGGTGCTCCTTGCCATCCAAACTCGGCGCCAACTCCGCCGGAGATGGCAACAAACCCGGGATCCTGCTATCAAACGCAGGCTCAACGCCCAATCTGACCTTGTCAAGCAGCTTCTGCTTGATGCCACTGCACATCGTTGGGACTCGTACCTCGAGTCTCTTGAAGTCCGGCCCGAGTCTGTCTGGCAGGCTGCGAGTCGACTTAATGGCGACAAAAGGACCCGCCATCCCCTCAGATCACCGGACGGCATTGTGTACTCCGCGGCCGGCAAAGCTGAAGTCTTTGCCGCAACCATGGAGGAGCAATTCACCGTCCACGGAGGCGTCTGCGACCCCGTCCACTCGGCCGAGGTCGCAGACTTCCTATCTGGATATTTTTCCCGCCCTCCAGCTGACATCCCTGACCCGTTCGACCGGGCCGATGTTGTCTCGGCTATTGGTCGACTTCGCCCTAAGAGGGCGCCCGGCGATGATCGTATCGGAGCGGCGGCGCTACAACACGCTCCCCCTAGCCTCATCAACTTGGTCCACGAGCTGTTCAATGGATGTCTCCGGCTTCATTACTTCCCCAGCCTGTGGAAGCGTGCGAAAATCATCATGATCCCCAAGCCTCGCAAGCTGCGTATTGACCCCTCAAACCATCGACCCATCTCACTGTTGCCAGTCATATCGAAGGTACTCGAGCGCCTCCTGCACGGTCGGTACGCGCCTCTGCTGGATGGTTTCATTCGGCAGGAGCAGTTCGGCTTTCGCAGAGAGCACTCGACGACCCTTCAACTCGTCCGGGTTGTTACCCATTTGACGGACGCCTACAACAAGCATCTGTCCTCCGTCGCTGTATTGCTCGACGTGAGTAAGGCCTTCGATCGAGTCTGGCACGAAGGCCTTCTCTACAAACTGGCCCACTCCCCACTCCCTGCCTCATTCGTTCATTTTCTCCGATCGTACTTGTGCGATCGTATCTTTAGGGTATGCGTCGAAGGGTCGTACTCATCCGTCCGACCAGTCGCCGCAGGCGTACCTCAGGGATCTGTCCTTGGCCCCGTTCTGTACCTCGTGTACACGAACGACCTGCCTGTTCAGCCTGGAGTCACTCTCTCGCTCTATGCGGATGACGCTATGTACCACGCCAGCTCAGCGAGTCTTGATTTCGCAGCTGGCCTGGTGCAACGTCAGCTCGCCGTACTTCCGGACTGGCTAAGGAAGTGGAGGATGGCGGTCAATGCGGAGAAATCCGAGGCGATCGCCTTTTCTCGTAAATTAACTTCCCGCTGCCAGTCCCTCTCCCTTGAAGGGAGCCCAATCGAGTGGAAACGGACTGTAAAGTACTTGGGCGTCACTCTTGACCGACGCCTAAGCTTTGCACCTCATGTCTCTCTGAGTCTCCAGCGCGCCAGAGGCGTCAGAGCCAAACTATTTCCCTTTCTCTCTCATCGGGGTTCAGTGCCTGTGCGCACTAAACTCACCATCTACTTGCTCTTTCTTAGGGCAATCCTGACTTACGCAGCCCCCGCCTTTTGGGTACTACTCAGCCCATCCGTTGTCGCCCGTTTGGAAGCTTTCCAATCCCGAACCCTCCGCTACATCTCCAACTCTCCCTGGTTTGTCAGAAATGATGCCATCAGGCGAGGGTTGAAGGTTCCTTCACTTACCGAATTCGTTCGGTCCCTAGCCCTCAAACTATTCTCCCGAGCCTATGTCTCGACCCATCCTCACATCCGTCGACTAAGCACAGATGTCGGCCCACCACCTAGACGCCACAAACGCCCCCGAGCGTTGCTCGACGACCCCCCATAAGCACTTACAGAACATCTGCCCCATCCCCCCGACCTTGAGTATTTTCACGCTCCTCCTCCTTCCTTCTTTCTCATGTCCGTGCTGGCGCTCGGCGACAGACTAGAGGGGGGTCTGCGCTCGCCCTAGGTGTGCCTAGTGCCACCTCTGGTGGACGCTGCCTCCTCCTACGCTCTCTCCCGTGCGCCGACATTGCCGCCTGGCAGCCCTCGGCGACTTTTCCTGAGCGGCTAGGGGCGCCCTACCCGTTGTGGGAGGGTCATTCCTGCTTCTCACGCGAAGGGTCTTCGAGGTCTCCCCCATTCTGCCGTCACGGGTCTCTTCGAGGTCCCAGGGTCCAAGTAAAATCATAACATCCTGTCCCTCCAAAATAAAATTGATGGAGGTCCCATTCCTTTCAAAGCGCGAGATCGCTAGCCAAGGTAACAGCAAGGCAACATGCAGTCATCGGGTATCACCCGGACACTGCGACCACCGGAGCACGACTAGCTGCTGCTCCGTTCAACTCTGGACTCTGGACTCTGGACCTCGAGCTGTTGCCAGGGTAGGCTGTGTCCGTCTGTATGGCGTTTTTGCCTGGTGATTTCACAGTTGTTTTTCAATATTTCGAAGTGATTTTTTCACCAAGTGCAGCACTAGTGTTGAGTTTGTGCTCTACTTATTTATCTTTGTGAAGTTTTAATTATTTAGTGTGTTATTGGCAGTAACTTCAGTGCAGTGTAGTGCGCGGCCGTTTTTGTGTTCGTGTGCTGTGCGGCTTCTGGTGAGTACGTGTGTCAGTGCCTGTTAGTTAGAATAATCAGTGCTGGTGAGTTCTCTCTCCTCTAACCACCTTTGACGTCCATTTCGGGCTTCCGAAATGGCGTCAAATAAACCTGACGTTCCTTTGCCGGAGCCGTTAAACTCTCTCTTGGGCGCTTGCGGTTCTGCTCCTCTGAATACTCCTCTCCCCCGTGAAACCCATTGTGATAGTGGCAGTGACAGTGAGTTCTCCGACGTCCATATGGGAAGTGTTGGGTCGGGAGATGAAGGGTTTTCGGTTGTGGATGGCAAACGCGCCAAACGCAAGCGAAAGCACGCCGCCAGTCAGTCTCCCGCCTCACCTAACCAGGTCGCTGATTCAGGTAACAGCGGCCGGCAGTCTGTTAATCTTCCATCTAGTTCTCAGCCTGACCCTTCTACCACTAAGTTTCCGCCTATTATCATTCCTGATAATAGGAATTACACTCAGCTTTTAGCTTCTCTCCGTTCTGCCCTTCCTTCGACGTCCGTGGAGGCGAAATGCTCCGGCAAATCGCTGAAGCTGGGCGTCAAATCCATTGTAGACTTCCGCGCTGTTCAGCACTTTCTGTCAGCGCGGAATATCTCATTCCATACCTTCGCTCTCCCTGAGGAGCGTGAGGTAAAAATTGTCATTCAGGGCATTCCCAGTCATACCCCCTCCGATGCTATCGTGCAGGAATTGACCTCTCTTGGCTATACGCCAACTGCTGTGTCGGTTTTGCACGCTGGCAAAGGGGACTCTAAGCATCCAGTAAATTCTTTCCTTGTCAAATTGCTTAAGTCTGGAAATTTCGAGGAGGTCTATGGCCTTCAAACCCTCCTTCACCTAAGGGTGACCATCAGATCATTTGACCCGCGCCCAGGCCCTGCTCAGTGTTTCAACTGCCAGGGCTTCGGGCACTCTTCCCTGTTCTGCCATGCGCCCCCACGTTGCGTGCGGTGCGGCGACCCTCACCGTGGCTGTGATAAGCCTCGTGTGCCGGGTTTCGTCCCGTACTGCTGCAACTGCAAGGGCGCCCATCCGGCTAGTTACCGGGGTTGTATCAAGTACATCGAAGCGGAAAGACAGCAGCGATCTGCGCGCCCTGGCGCGCAGCGTCGTGTAGCTGGCCCGGCCCCTAATCGGCGAGAGGTCTTCCCCCCTCTCTCCGGTACATCTATCAAGGCCCCGGCAGCGGCTCCTGTCGCTCCCGCGGTCTCAGTCCCGCCTGCAGGCGCTGCTCTGGCAGCGCCTGTGACGGCTCCACTCCCGGCGCCTGCCGGAGCGCCCGGCCCTTCCTACGCAGCGGTTGCTGCGAAGACATTATCGTCAACCACTTCCGCCCGCAAGGGTACCAAAAAGCGCTCTCGTCGCCGGACTCCCGGCCGACGACATCAGCAGGCTCGACCTGCCCAACCTCAGCGGGACTCTCCCGCCCCTGTCATCTCCCAACCTCCGCGTGAGCAGACCAAAGTTCAGTCCGCCAACCCAGCGCCATCTGTAGTCCTGGCCGAAGTTCCTCAGGAACGTCCGCGCGGGTCCCGGGAATTTTCTCGGGCTCCAGCGGACCCCCTGACGGCTTGGGCCACTCAACTTGTTGAAAGCATCAGGTCTGCTCCTGACACCACGACAGTACTGATGTTAGTTTTCCAATCCCTCTCTGCTCTCTTCCCTCTCCTCCCCCTCAATGGCTAGATCCCTGCGGATCGTCGCTTGGAACGCTGATGGCGTTTCCTCTCGCCGATCTGAGCTGGCGGCTTTCGTCGTGGAGTACGACGTTGATGTCGTGCTTCTCTCCGAAACCCATCTAGCCCCCTACCATCGATTCTCACTTCCTTCTTACACTTGTTATCGTCAGGATCGTCCCCGACAGCCGCGCCAACCCCCGAAAGGGGGTACGGCGATTCTGGTCCACAGGCGGATATCCCATAGGCCACTACCCCCTCTCACTACTCGACTCATCGAAGGTTGCGCGGTGGCAGTGGACGCAGGCGGCTCGGAGTTGCGCATTGTTTCCGCGTATCTCCGGCCTGGCCTGAGCCCGCCGCCCCCGCCTGAGGAGTGGAACGCTCTCCTCGACCACCCAATCTCGACGATTGCAGCCGGCGACTTCAACGCCAAACATCCTTCTTGGAACAGTAGGGCTACCAACGCCTACGGCAGATCACTCCGCCGGTTCGTCCTAGACGACCCGGATACGCACGTCATCGGCCCTGATGATCCTACCCACTTCCACTATGCCGGTCACCGACCGGACGTTCTTGATGTAGTTGTAGTCAGGAACGTGGCCCATAACATCCAGGTCTCGTCAGTGTCAGACCTCTCGTCTGATCACAATCCCCTACTAATAACTGTTCGAGATGTGTCGGCTTCACCCCGACTTCCCGCTGGTCCTGCTAGGAGGGTCAACTGGCGCTCCTATCACGACGAGCTCTCTCGAAGGTTACCATCTGTCCCAGCGGACCCGATCGCCACTCGTGACGATCTGGATCTCCGTGCCACTCATCTTCAGGAGTTGGTCCAAGGTGTCATGGATCGACACACATACAATGTAGAGGTGAATCGTAAATCGGCCCTTCAACCGGAAGTTATCCACGCCATCTGGCTTCGGCGCAAGCTCCGCCGCAGATGGCAACGAACCCGAGATCCCGCCGTCAAACGACGGTTTCAGGCCCAGTCTCTTTACGTCCAGCAACTTTTGCGGGACGTAAACTCTGATCAGTGGGACTCATACCTTGAGTCCCTTGAAGTCGACCCAGCCTCCGTCTGGAGAGCAACGAGTCGCCTTACTCGCGAGAAGCGTACTCGCCACCCGCTGAATACCCCGAACGGCATTGTTTCTTCGTCGGAAGGCAAGGCAGAGGTCTTCGCCGACTGCATGGAGACTCAATTCACCGTTCATGGAGGCGTCTCGGACCCTGCCTTCTCGGTTGTGGTTCGAGACTTCCTATCTGGTTATTTTTCCCGCCCTCCACCTGACCCTCCTGCTCTCTTCGACAGGGACGAACTAGTTTCGTCTATCTGTCGACTAAACCGACGTCGCGCCCCTGGTCCTGATCGGATCGGGGCCGCAGCTTTGCAACATCTCCCGGCCTCGGGCGTTGAATTGGTCCTGGATCTGTTCAACTCCAGTCTCCGGCTGCAATACTTCCCCCGCCTGTGGAAAAATGCCAACATCTGTATGATTCCCAAGCCCGGCAAGCCTCGAATGCTTGCAGGCAGCTATCGTCCCATATCATTGTTGCCAGTACTCTCAAAGGTGTTTGAGCGTCTCCTACTCGCCCGCATCTGGCCGCTGGTGGATAACTTTATTCGGAGCGAACAGTTCGGGTTCCGTAGAGAGCACTCGACAACTTTACAACTCGTCCGAGTTGTCACAGCATTATCCGACGCCGCCAACAAGAAAGAGTCTACGGGCGCTGTCTTGTTGGACGTGAGTAAGGCCTTCGACAAAGTCTGGCACGAAGGTCTTCTCTACAAACTCGCTCACTCCCCCATCCCACCGTCCATTGTGCATTTCTTGCGGTCATACCTCTGTGATCGTACCTTCAGGGTTAGCGTCGAAGGGTCCTGTTCGTCAGTCCGACCCGTCGCCGCTGGCGTTCCGCAGGGATCTGTCCTCGGCCCCGTTCTGTACCTAGTGTACACGAACGACTTGCCTGTTATTCCTGGAGTCACGTTATCTCTATTCGCTGACGACGCAATGTATTACTGCAGCTCCCTGTCCCCGCGAATTGCGTGTTCAAAGCTGCAGCGTCAGTTGAATCTGCTTCCGGCCTGGCTACGGAAGTGGCGGGTGCTGATCAACGCGGAGAAATCCGAAGCGATCTGTTTCACCAGCAAGCCCACTTCCCGATGCCAGGCCCTCTCCCTCGAAGGGAGGCCTATCGCCTGGCAAAAGTCGGTGAAGTATTTGGGCGTTCGGCTAGACCAGCGCCTTAGCTTCAACGGCCACGTGACTGCTACCCTCAACAAAGCTCGAGGCGTCCGAGCCAAAATATTTCCCATGCTCTCGTGCCGCAACCGCCTGGCTTTGCGCACTAAAGTTACGATCTATCTTTTGTTTCTCCGGTCAGTATTGACCTATGCTGCTCCCGCATGGTGGTCGCTTGTGTCGACCACTAACAAGTGTAGGCTGGAAGCTTTCCAGGCCCGTACCCTTAGATCCTTGTCGGGGTCTCCATGGTTTGTGAGAAATGATGTCATTCGTGGAGGCCTTCGAGTTCCTACCCTTGCCGATTTTGTCCGGTCGCTTGCCGAAACTCTCTTTGCTTCTGCAGCGACCTCGTCCTTTCCTTATCTCCGTTCTATCAGCACGTCTGAACCACCTCCCGCTATACGAGTCAAACGCCCTCGGGCGATCTTAGACGACCCCCCGTAATTCTGTTTGCTCTAATTTAGGTTCCCGAGCAATCTGTCTCCTTGTTACCATACTATCCAGTCAGATACCTTCCCCAAGTAAGTTGATTTTCCGACTGCTTGGCGCTGTTACCGATGCCAAAGACACGGCGGATCCCTGCCTCGCGGGGAACGACCGGCGCTACAAGGCGCCTGCTTGCCGGGCCGGGCGCGTGCGGCATCTGCCGTTCGCCCCGCGACCGGCGGCAGTGTTACCATGACACGATACCTACATAAATATAAATTTGACAAAATTTCCGCCGCCTTCTCAGTTAACTGGTTGGCGTGTCCCTCCCGAAAAATTTAGGCAACCTTCATTTGAAAGTCCAGCACTGTTTTCTTCTGACAGCCATCGGGCACGTCCCGGAAGCTGTAATAAGCCACGGGTGCAAAGACGCCCCACTATCTAATGCACTGCACTGCTTACCTTGTTCCTAATTGTTCATTCAGAATTGAACAGGACGCTCTCCTTGGACTGCTCTTCTCAGCTCTCTTCGCTGGACCTTCTACGGCTTTGCTGCCTTCGGCCACCTCGCCTTCCGACGAGGAATAACTCTTCTCTTCGTGGGAACCAAGCCAGCTGCTGCCGGTGAACTTAGTAGCTGGTAGAAGAAGCAGCTGGCCGAAGTTTGCCCTTGTAAGGACCACCTGCGCCGGAACAACATCTTACCGGACAGGAAAGAAGTGGATTGCTCTGGGCTCACCTGGTGAGTGCCGTATCTGTGTGTAATTCCTAACTTGCTCACGAGTGTTAGGTAGCGCTGCCCCGGACGATCCTTGCAAGCCCCCACCAGTGGTAAGCGAGCTAGGATATCGCCGGGGTAAAGGGGCCAGTGGACACCAGTCTTGGTAAGGACTGGTATTCAACGAAGCTGGTCGTTAGCCCAGCTCCTCCCGCATCGTCGTGAACAAGGAAGACGCGCGGGTAATCCGGCTTCGGCCGGACCCGAGATCCCTGGCGTCTGGCAGTGACTGCCTAGCAGTCTCTGCCCGGCAGCCGTCGCACCTGGCCAGCATGCCTTCCACAGGCAACGGCTCAAGTGCCGAGTCGCTCGGCCCTGCCTTGCTGCCCCATCTGGGCGACTCGCCAGAATCGCCTCGGGCGATGGAGACGGACGATCCTCTCCCTCACCCGCTTCCCCCTCTGCCGGCAGACGAGTCGGGCGAGTTCGCGACCGTTGGTCGGCGTAATCGCCCGGCTAAGAAGCCCAAGAGGACCCACGCACCTGGATCCACTTCCTCACAGACCTCGGCCATGGACATTGGACCTTCTCAGGGCCCACAGGTCGCGGTTCCGACTACTTCGACAGCAGCTCCGGCTGCTGCCGCTGTTGGTCGTGCGCCGCCCCTGTACGTCCATAGCGTATCCAATGTCGCCGCCTTATACAGACGGCTGATCGCGGCCCACGGCCTGTCGGCCGACAAGCTTGACCTGAAGCTGCTTGGCGGTGATACGGTCAGGATTGTCGTCCGCCAGCTCGAGGACCATCGCTTGGTCGAGGCCTTCCTCCAAGCACACAACCTCCAATATCACACCTTCACTCCTAAGCGAGTCAAGCCCTTGTCTGTCATTTTGCGAGGGCTTGACGCGCACACCGATCCACAGGAGATCCTTATGGAACTCCGCGACCTCGGGTACCCGGTGCAGGCAATTTTCCGCCTGTTCACTCACTCAGAGACCCGAGTCCCTCTCCCGCTCGTCCGTCTCCAGCTCGAGAAGGGCGAGGCTGCAGACAAAATTTTCCACCTGACGCGGCTGTTTGGCTTCCGCGTCAGGGTGGAAACCAGTCGTCCCCAGGGCAAGCTCGCGCAGTGCCACCGGTGCCAGAGGTTCGGCCACCACACCGACGTCTGCCGCAATGCCCCGGCCTGTCTCCGATGTTCTCTGGGACATTCAACACAGGCCTGCACTGTGGCAGACAAAACCAAATTTCGCTGCATAAATTGTGGTCAAGGCCACGCAGCGTCTAACGTAAACTGCCCGGTCTATAAGGCGGAGCTCCTGCGGAAGCAAAAGCCGCAGGGGCCCCTCCCGAAGCCACGGCAGCCAGTTATGCAGCCCCAACCTAGACAGCCTAAAATGCAGGCTAGGCCTAAACCTCAGGCACAACCGGCACGGCGCGCGCCCTCTCCGGCTCCACCTCCAGCCCCTACAAAGGCAACTAAACGTACCGCGTCTCCTTCCACAGCAGAGACACGCCCAGTAGCTGTTATCTCGGTTTTGGAGCCGGAGAATGAACCCTCCACCTCCGCGGAACCTCCTACTCCCGCCTCTGAACCAGAGGTAGCCTCGCCGCCCCTGCCACCTCCGCGATTTCCGCGAGCAGGCATCAAACCCAGGAACAAAGGGATACCCACACCGGATGCTCGGCCCCGAGCTCCTGCCTGCCCACAGCCCAAGAAAAGTCCTGCTTCCCGGTATAAGTCCGACGAAGCGCAACAGCGTACTTTTCCTGCCGCTGATCCAAAACCGTCTGGCCCTGGTCCTATGGCTTCCACCATGACCCGATCTGCCGTAACACCTGGTCGCTCTTATGCGGCCTCAGTTTCCAGGCAAACCACCCAGTCCGTCAGTTCCAATGACGCACAGTTCGTCCGCGGCTTTCTGTCTAGCTACGACCTCCCGAAAGTCGCATCTCTCTTCAGGTCCATCCGAGCCCGCCTGGAAACTGCTGACCCAACTGAGAGATTCATGCTCTTGGTGGAAGCCTGCGAAGTCATAGGTCTTCTATGAACCGAGCCCTTAGACGAGATCTCTCGCTCGTAGCCTGGAATGCTAACAACATCGGTACCAAGCATTCCGACCTTCTTGAATTCCTGGCTCGGTTCAAACCCGACGTACTTCTCCTCGGGGAAACCCACCTGACCCCGGCGAACCGGTTTCGATTACCAAATTACGTGGTCTATCGGGATGACCGAGTTGGCCGACGAGGAGGCGGCACGGCGATCGCGGTGAGGACCTCCATAGGTCATCATCGTGTCGCTTTGCCGCAGCTTACCAACCTAGAGGCCACCGCCATTGAGGTCCACGGAGCTCTTGGCGGCGTCCTCGTGGTCTCAGCTTACAAGCCCCCACAAGCTGAACTCCTTGTCAGCGACCTGGACGTCATCTTCGATTCCCATCGAAGGGTAATTTTGGCCGGCGATCTGAATTGCAAGCATCGCGTTTGGAATAGTCGCCTGACTACTCCGAACGGGAGGCGCTTGCTCAGTTTTGTTGAATCGCGCCGGGCGATGGTGTTTGGTCCAGCGCAACCCACGTTCTTTCCGTCACTGCCTAACGCGGCTCCCGATGTTCTGGACATCGCGGTGACCCAAGGAATTGTCTGTCCGGTCGAGGTATTCTCACTTACGGAGCTGACATTCGACCACAACCCTATCTTGGTCCACGTCGCTACCCAGCACGCCTATGCACGTTCTGACAAGCAGAAGGTTATCGATTGGGATCGCTACGGCCCGGCCTTGTGCCGTAGATTGCCGCCAGCGGCCCCACTCGATTCCGTTCGCCTCCTAGACGAAGCAGTTGCGGGAATCGAAGAGGCAATCATCTCGGCTATAGGCGTGTCTTCACGTACGCGAGCTGGCTTCACGCCTGACTACCAACGCATCCCTGAGGAAGTCTCTCTTCTCGCTCGCGAGAGGAATTACTTCCGGAAACGTTGGCAGAGGACCCGTGATCCGGCCGATAAGGCAGCATACAATCGGCTCACCGGACGACTGCGTGGCAGTCTGAAGGCGTTCCGACGTAGCTGTTGGGAACTCGACGTGGCCCGAACGGGGGATGCGGACCCGCAATCTCACCCGTACAGAATACCTACCGCATTGACGGGACGGAGGCGCCGACCTCCACTTCCCGCCATTGTTGGACCGTTCGGTCGACTCCTGGGTCGCCCGGAGGAGAAGGCCGAGTACTTGGGCTTGTGTTTCGAGCGTCAGTTCGCTCCCAACCCGCCCATGGACTGGGACTTCGACGAACAAGTCGAGATGGCTGTGGAAGACTTTCTGTCTCTTCCGATCACGGCGGAGCCCGAACCCATCTCTTTGGAAGAGGTCTCAGATCGACTCGCTGAACTTCAGCCAAGAAAGGCTCCAGGCCCGGACGGTGTTACCAACACCGCTCTACGACTTCTTCCCGAGCCTGGAGTTCAATTCTTGACTGATTTGTTCAACGCGTGTCTTAGACTGGCCTACTTTCCCAAGAAATGGAGAAAGGCGACGGTTATCGTGATCCCGAAGCAGGGAAAGGATACCACCCGCTCGGAAAACCTCCGGCCTATCAGCCTACTTTCCGCTACGTCCAAGGTTTTTGAGCGCCTCGTACAGCGTCGTGTACGAGAGCATCTAACCAACTTTGACGTGCTGGTCCCCGAACAGTTCGGCTTTCGTGTGGGGCATTCGACCACTCATCAACTGATGAGACTGGTGGAAAGCATTACGGAAGCCGGGTGTCGGAGAGAACGGACCGTTGGCTGTTTCTTAGATGTTGAGAAAGCCTTCGACAGCGTATGGCATGATGGCCTTTTATTCAAACTTAGGGAAGTCCAGCTCCCGGACTGCTACCTCCATCTGGTTGCTAGCTTTCTGACGGAGAGGACCTTCTGCGTGAGAGTTGGCGATTCTGTCTCTTCCGAGAGACGAATCACAGCCGGCGTCCCTCAAGGTAGTGTTCTAGGCCCCCTTCTGTTCTCGATCTACGTCAACGACGTGCCGAGACAGCCTGGAGTCCAGATGGCCCTCTTCGCTGACGACACGGCCGTATTTACGGCCGATCGTCATGAGGAAAGGGCCGTCCTACGACTGCAGCGCCAGCTCGACACGCTCGTGGACTGGACTGAGAATTGGAGAGTGCAACTCAACGCCACCAAGAGCGTAGCCGTCGAATTCTCCAAGCGACGGAAGAACCCCGTTAGGCAACTACGTATCGGCAGAACGTACTTGCGCTGGTCCAACGAGGTCAAGTACCTCGGCTTACACCTCGACCGTCGGCTCACCTGGCGTACCCACGCACAGGCAGTTCTTAAGCGAGCATCCACTCGCCTGTGTGCACTGTTTCCACTCCTGATCAGCTCAGCCATGACCAGGAAATTGGGTAGGATGATCGTCGGCGCGTATCTGCTGCCGGTCATTACCTACGCCTGCCCGGTCTGGGGTTACCTCGCCGCAATGCATAAAAAGAAGTTGCAGAGCGTCCTCGACAGGGGGCTTCGGCTAGCGGCCAAAGTCCCCCGTCGCTTCTCATCTCGCCTTCTAAGGAGAGGACTTGGCGTCCGCTCCTTAGACGACACTTTCAGGCGGCTTGCACGCAAATTTTATGCACGTGCGGCGAGGTTCCCAGGCAATCCTCTAGTGACTGGGCTGGGAAGGTACCGTATACGCCCAGATGATTCGTGGAAACGCCCTCGGTGCATACTGCGCTAGCGTAGGCTAGCACAACAGCCGAGAATCGGCCTGCTATAGAGCACGCGCCCTACTTGGGCAGGGCCACGAGGCAGGAGCTCCAGAAGGTAGCTCGGAACTCAGTTCCCGTGCGGTTCGTCTCTGCGACGCACAACCGCAAAGCCCAGAGCGAAATTGTTCATTCTCGTGTACGAGAGCATCTAACCAACTTTGACGTGCTGGTCCCCGAACAGTTCGGCTTTCGTGTGTTGGGCATTCGACCACTCATCAACTGATGAGACTGGTGGAAAGCATCACGGAAGCCGGGTGTCGGAGAGAACGGACCGTTGGCTGTTTCTTAGATGTTGAGAAAGCCTTCGACAGCGTATGGCATGATGGCCTTTTATTCAAACTTAGGGAAGTCCAGCTCCCGGACTGCTACCTCCATCTGGTTGCTAGCTTTCTGACGGAGAGGACCTTCTGCGTGAGAGTTGGCGATTCTGTCTCTTCCGAGAGACGAATCACAGCCGGCGTCCCTCAAGGTAGTGTTCTAGGCCCCCTTCTGTTCTCGGTCTACGTCAACGACGTGCCGCGACAGCCTGGAGTCCAGATGGCCCTCTTCGCTAACGACACGGCCGTATTTACGGCCGATCGTCATGAGGAAAGGGCCGTCCTACGACTGCAGCGCCAGCTCGACACGCTCGTGGACTGGACTGAGAATTGGAGAGTGCAACTCAACGCCACCAAGAGCGTAGCCGTCGAATTCTCCAAGCGACGGAAGAACCCCGTTAGGCAACTACGTATCGGCAGAACGTACTTGCGCTGGTCCAACGAGGTCAAGTACCTCGGCTTACACCTCGACCGTCGGCTCACCTGGCGTACCCACGCACAGACAGTTCTAAAGCGAGCATCCACTCGCCTGTGCGCACTGTTTCCACTCCTGATCAGCTCAGCCATGACCAGGAAATTGGGTAGGATGATCGTCGGCGCGTATCTGCTGCCGGTCATTACCTACGCCTGCCCGGTCTGGGGTTACCTCGCCGCAATGCATAAAAAGAAGTTGCAGAGCGTCCTCGACAGGGGGCTTCGGCTAGCGGCCAAAGTCCCCCGTCGCTTCTCATCTCGCCTTCTAAGGAGAGGACTTGGCGTCCGCTCCTTAGACGACACTTTCAGGCGGCTTGCACGCAAATTTTATGCACGTGCGGCGAGGTTCCCAGGCAATCCTCTAGTGACTGGGCTGGGAAGGTACCGTATACGCCCAGGTGATTCGTGGAAACGCCCTCGGTGCATACTGCGCTAGCGTAGGCTAGCACAACAGCCGAGAATCGGCCTGCTATAGAGCACGCGCCCTACTTGGGCAGGGCCACGAGGCAGGAGCTCCAGAAGGTAGCTCGGAACTCAGTTCCCGTGCGGTTCGTCTCTGCGACGCACAACTGCAAAGCCCAGAGCGAAAAAAAAAAAAATTGTTCATTCTACTTCCTGCGATTGAAACGACAAGAACAGAATTCCTAACCTTAAAATCCTCTCCTGACCTAGCCATTTGGCTAAAAATCGGATTAGTTCGAGTGGGCCAGAATTTCGGCCAGTTCGCGAGAAGTCTCGTGTGCGGGCTATTGCTCCTACTTTGTGCGCGGTGTTCTGTGCCGGAGTGTGGTGAGTGCCAGTGACAAAGTGCTAGTGCGGTTCGGAACGGGAGTTTGCTCTCTCCCCCGCCCAAGAGCGTACCCGACACCCGTTGGCGACGGCGATGTCGGGACGAGATCAAGGGGAGCCCCTGTCCGCGGAGAGTTGTGGTCCTAATAAGGGCCATAATAAATCCGAGGGCGGGGTAGCCCCCTTGCTGAAGCCATCTGTGCTGCGAAGCGTAATGCTAAGCTCCACAGATGGCCCAATGGTAAGAATCCCTGCAGTCCGCGGCGATAGTCCCATCCAAGACCCAGCATCTAATGAAGTTTCGCGGGTTCAGCCTTCTGCTGGTCCCGCTCCAAATTCTGAACCTGTCCGCGGCGAAGGTCCCTCTAAGGCCCGCCGAGCATCTGGTGATTCTTCGCGGGACCAACCTTCAGTTGGTCCTGCTAAGGACCACCAACCAACTCCAGCTTTGCAGGCCCGGCGTAATTCCGATCCTGCAGAGAGCCATAAAGCATCAGACCATCCCGCGGGGGATCAGCCTTGTGCTGGTCCTTCTAAGGGTCGCCAATCCTCTGTTCCTTCGCAGGCCCAGGCTTCTGCTGTTTCTGCTAAGGAGCATGAAACATCTGTCCCTCCCGTGAGGGACCAGCCTTGTGTTGGTCCTTCCCAGGACCCACTATCCATTGCCTATGCCGCAGCCCTTGGCGCTACGTTGTCGTCGGACTCCGAGATGGAGACGGAGGACGGCTTCCAGCCCGTGCGTAGCCGGAAACGGCGAGGTAGCGGTGGAAGCAGGCCGACTTCCCCAAAACGGACTGTCCCGGCGAAGCGAGGCGTGGCTGCAGAGTCGGCAGGTCGCAAGTCACCTTCCCCTGGTAACATAGTACCGGAACCAGAAACCCCACCTAAGCAACCCAAGATTCCGCCGATTGTCGTGCCTCAGTGCACCGATTGGCATACCCTCCTACGGGAGCTGAATTTAGTAGTGCCGTCTGGGCGAGTTGAGGCCAAAAGCCAAGGCTCGTCCATTCGACTGCTTCCGAAGTCGATCCAGGACTTTCGGGCTTGCCAGAAATTCCTGGCCGACTCCGGTCGCGCTTTTCACACCTTCCCCCTCCCTGAGGAGAGGGAACTCAAGATTGTGGTGTCCGGGATTCCCCACGACACACCGATCTTGTGGATCTGGGAGGATCTGGCGGAGAAGGGTTTCTTCCCTACCTCCGTTGTCCCTCTCCTATCCGGTGATCGGAAAAGGAAAAGTAATTCCTTTTACATCAGGATCCAGAAGGTTGGTTCCTTCGCAGAATTCTATAACCTGGAAACCATTCTGTGCCTCCGGGTACAGGTTAGGGCATTTAGTAGTAAGCCTGGGCCTTCCCAGTGCTTTCAATGCCAGCGATTCGGCCACTCATCGGCCTTTTGTAAGATGCCGCCGCGTTGTGTACGCTGCGGGGAGGCCCACAACGAGAATTGTCCCGTTGTGAAGCCTCAACCCGCGACGTGCTGCAACTGCGGAGGTAGCCACCCGGCTAACTTTAGGGGTTGTAATCATTTTAAGAAGGCCCTAAAGAAACAGCAGCGGGAGCAAAACCGTCAGTTGAACCTCCTCGCCCAGCTCCTAGACCCTCGAAGCGGGCGGCAGTCCAACCACCCGCCTCAGCATCTACGGCTCTTCCTGCGGCTCCTGCCGCTGGAGGAACCATAACATACGCTGCAGCGGTCGCTACGGCGCCCACTGTGGCCCCCAGAACCTCAGCACCTGCCGGAGTGCCTTCTCCTCAAGCGGCAACGCCCGCAGTACCCCCCTCACAGACCCAGCCGCCTAAGAAACGGCGCGCTAAGCGCAAGAATCGAAAACCACTTGTGGCAAAACAACTATACCCGGAGGCTAACAACGCCCCTCCGGCTGCCCAGCAACTACCCGGCCAGGAGCCTGCTCCTGTTGCCCAGGCCCCTGCGATTTCCATGGAAATCTCGCCAGCCCCCGAGCAGCCAGCTCCAATTGCCCACCCTCCCCTGGAGGCGGCATCTGCACCTTCCGCGGCCCCAGCGCCGGCTAGTCAGGCCCCTGAGGCCGGTGGATCACCACTGGTCACTGAGGCTCAGCTGATGGCCTGGGTCAGCGGCATTGTTCCGAAAATTCTTGCTGCTCGGGATGTCCCGACAATACTCATGGCGATCCTAACATCGCTGATCGCCCTGATCGTCCCCTCATCTAACCATGGCTAGACAGTTCCGGTTCGTCGCGTGGAATGCAGATGGCATTCCGGCGCGTCGGGCCGAACTGGCAGCTTTCCTTGTCGAGTACGACGCAGATGTCGTACTCCTCTCCGAAACTCATCTTGCCCCTAACCGGCGATTTTCCCTGCCAGCCTATGCTTGCTACAGGAAAGACAGGAATGGTCCCGATCGCCACCGAGCATCTGGCGGAGTGGCGATCTTAGTCCACAGGCGATACTCTCATAGAGAACTCCCTGCCCCTGAAACTACCCTCATCGAAGCATGTGCTGTGGCGCTGGATGTAGCCGGCCTGGAGGTGCGCTTTGTTTCTGCGTACCACCCGCCCGGCCATCGAGCTCCACCGCATGAGGAGTGGGACGCCCTCCTGGACAGCGATCTCCCAACCATCGTAGCCGGAGACCTTAATGCCAAGCATCCCTCTTGGAACAGCAGAACGTCAAACCCCTACGGCAATTCTCTCCGTAGGGCTGTCGAAGATGATCCCAGCGTCCTTATCATCGGCCCGTCCGAACCGACACACTTTCCCACTGCGGGTTATCCGCCGGATGTCCTTGATATCGTAATTGCCAAGGCCATCCTCTTTCATCTACAAGTCAGCGCGGTGTCGGACCTATCGTCCGATCACGACCCCCTACTTGTAACTGTCTTGCTGCCATCGGTCTCACCCCGACTTCCCGATCATCCTGTTAGGAGAGTCAATTGGCGATCCTACCACGATGATCTGGCCAGGCAGTTGCCATCTGTCCCTCCGGACCCACTCGTCTCTTGTGACGACGTGGATCTCCGGGTACATCAGCTCCAGGACCTTGTCCAGTCTGCAATGGATAAAAACACCTATACTGTTCCGGTGAGTAATAAACGCTCCGACCTTCCTGCGGAAGTTCTCCAAGCCATCCGATTACGGCGCCAGCTCCGCCGCAGATGGCACCATACCCGTGACCCTGCCGCTAGACGGCGCTTTCGAGCCCAGTCGGAACACGTCTCGCAGCTTCTGCTTGACGTAAACGCGAATCGATGGGACTCCTATTTGGAGTCCTTGGAAGTCGACCACGCCTCCGTATGGAAAGCCGCTGGTAGACTAAAAGGCGAAAAGAGGACTCGCCATCCCTTGAATACCCCGGACGGCACTGTATACTCTGCAGAAGGCAAGGCGGAGGTCTTCGCCGACTGTATTGAGGACCAGTTCACCGTCCATAGAGGCATCTCTGACCCGGCTCATGTGGCCGTCGTCAGGGATTTCCTATCTGGATACTTTTCTGCTCCCCCCATTGATCCTCCTATTTCGGTCGACGAGGATGACCTTGCGTCTGTACTAAGCCGACTGAAGAAGAGAAAGGCCCCTGGCCCCGATCGCATCGGCGCCGCTGCGTTGCAGAATCTCCCGCCTTCGGCAGTTGACGTTCTTCTTGAGCTGTTCAACTCCTGTCTCCGGCTGAGTTACTTCCCTCGCCTGTGGAAAACTGCCAACGTCATCATGATCCAGAAATCTAAAAAGCCGCCCACGCTACCTGGAAGCTACCGCCCAATATCACTATTGCCAGTAATCTCGAAGGTATTCGAGCGTCTTCTCCTGGCCCGTATTCGGCCCCTGGTGGATGGTTTCATCCGCGAGGAGCAGTTTGGGTTTAGGCCGAGGCACTCGACTACTCTTCAGCTAGTACGGGTTGTCACCTATCTAGCCGACGCTGCCAACAATCATCAGGCAACAGGCGCTGTCCTGTTGGATGTGAGCAAAGCCTTCGATAAAGTCTGGCACGAAGGCCTGCTCTACAAACTGGCGCATTCGCCAATCCCGACATCTATCGTCCACTTGCTCCGATCCTATCTGACGGATCGCACCTTCAGGATCAGCGTAGATGGGGCGTTCTCTCGGGTTCGCCCTGTCTCCGCCGGCGTCCCACAAGGATCTGTCCTCGGCCCCGTTCTGTATGTACTGTACACGAACGATCTGCCTGTTTATCCCGGGGTCACGCTATCTCTATTTGCCGACGACGCGATGTTTCATTTTAGCTCGCTTTCGCCTTGGCGGACGAGCGTAATGTTACAACGCCAGTTGGATATGCTTCCGGACTGGCTAAGGAAATGGCGGGTAGCGATCAATACGGAGAAATCCGAGGCGATCTGCTTTACCCATAAGTCCATTTCCCGATGCCAATCCCTCTCCTTAGAGGGGAGACCCATCAACTGGACCGAGACGGTGAAGTACCTAGGTGTTCGGCTTGATCGGCACTTAAACTTCAACGCCCACGTGACCTCAACCCTCAACTTGGCTCGTGGCGTCAGAGCCAAACTATCTCCTATGCTTTCGCGGAACAGCTGCCTGGCTGTCCGTACCAAACTTACATTGTATCTACTGTTCCTCCGAACAGTACTCACTTATGCGGCACCCGCCTGGTGGCCTCTCCTGTCGGCCACCAACAGGCATAGGCTGACTACATTTCAGAACTGGACCCTACGCTCCCTCACGGGGTCCCCGTGGTATGTGCGAAATACCGCCATACATCGGGGTCTCCGTGTTCCCACCTTAGAGGTCTTCGTCTGGTCCCTGGCAACGAATTTGTTCGCCAAGGCAGGCGAGTCCTCTTACCCGCACCTCCGAAGGCTTAACAGCATGGAGAATGCTCCGCCTCCTCGCCGCGTCAGGCGCCCTAGGGCGCTGCTAGACGACCCCCCCTAAGTTCATCACATGAACCCCCCAGAAACGAATCCCCCCAACCTTCTGGAAATCTGAACCGATCACCAGCAATCACCACCTGCGCCTGCCGAAACTGTAGTCAATCATGCTGCGGCGGATTGAATGGATAGATTTATTGCCAGCATCGGCTTTGCCGATTCGGCAGGGCCTCGATCCGGGACATGGGATCTCGCGAGGTTGTGCAAATGCCTCCTTGCGAAAGCCGACTGCCCCGGTGACAAGTTCCGCCGACTCGGCCGCTGCCTTCGGGCGGACGAGCCTCTTGTATTCGCCGGCGCGTTTCTGAGTTTCCGTGGGCTATGTCCCGGCGACCAATGAGACGCGACCAGGCGTTGCGATTGGCTGAAGCCTTGATCACGATTAAGTTCCCCGCCAGCACCTGCTTTGTTGATTTGGTAAGGTAATGACCTGAGACATGAGCTCCCGCGAGGTTGTGCAAGTGCCTTCCTTGCGAAAGCTGGCTGTCTCGGTGACATTACCCACCATTTCGGCCGACGCCCTAGGGCGCTCGAGCTTCTTGTCCTCGCCAGTGTGTCACCACGTTCCCAAAGGCTAGCCTGAGGGGACCATGGTGTCGCGCCTTGGCCGGACAATTGGCTGAAGCTAAAGCACTAGCTTGCCACCGTGGTGGCCATGTTAATTTATCATGGACCCGCGGACTGCATCATAACATCCTTGAGCAGAGCAAACGACCGCGCTGAACTGTTGGCACCTGGCGTTCATCAGGCTTAGGCCTGGACAACGCAAACAAATTAGGGCGCAAGACGCCCGTGCATCCATCCATCCATCCATCCATCCTAATTGTGTCAGTTACCTCGTAGGTATTGTTTTTATTATCTCTGGTTATCGTGAAAGGCCCTGTATATAAGAGTAGTAATTTCCTCGTTATGCCTTGTATAGCACTGGGCAATTCTCTATTTTTAACTAACACCTTTTCACCTACCTCATATTTAATTGCCTTAGGCTGTGATTTGATATATTTTTTCCGCTGCTGTTCCGTTTATTCTAACACCTTATTATAAAATTTTGCCCCTTCAAATTGGTATACGGGTTCGTCGGGAAAATTAATAATTTCTTTTATCTCTCGTGGTGGGGGTCTTTCGAACATAACCGTATATGGCGACATCTCGATGGTATTGTGGTGCGAGAAATTGAGGAAATCCTCGGTAGAGGCTACATATTCATGCCATCTTTTCTGCTCGTTATGGCAGTATGTTCTTAGTAACCGTCCTACCTCCCTTAACACTCTCTCGGCTGGGTTACTATTCGGGTGATATACGGACGTCTTGTACGTTTTTATTCCGTGTTCTCCCAAGCTTTCCTTCCAAAGTTTTCCCCTAAACTGAGTACCGTGGTCCGTAATTATAGAATACGGTCGGCCCACTTCCATTATATAACGCTTGATTATTATGTCTATTATTTTCCTGGTCGTTGCCCTAGTTATTGGGTATAGCTTTGTATACTTGCTAAAGTGGTCGAAAATGATCACGATAAATTTATATCGGTGTCTCCCACCGCTGCGTGGAAAGGGTCCGCAGATATCGAGAAATACCTTTTCCAATTTTTCGGTAGATAATATGGGTATCATGACCCCTTCCTTCCTCTCGTTATCACACTTTACTTTTTTACAAATATCGCACGACCGTATCGCCAGTTGCACCTTCTTATTCATCCCCTTGATGTATGTTTGCTCTTCCAATGCCTTCCTTACTTTAAGGGCACCCATATGTCCGTACCTATCGTGATAGTCGATTATTAGCGGTCTCTCTATCGCTGGTGGAATCACTAATTTCCAACTCTCCTGGTGCAGGGTATTCCTAATATACAAAGTGTCGTCGTGTATACAATAAAATCTGTTTATGACCTCATCGCCTTCCTGTACCCTTTTTCTAATATCTCCTAATTTCGGATCGGCCTCTTGTTGTGACTTTATTTCGCGCAAAATATCTTTTAAATCCTCCCTGCTCTTAATAATGTGGTAAACCTTGGCTAATTGTTCCTTTTCGCCGTCAAAGGTTTGGTCTGGTATATTGACGCGAGATAAGACGTCGGCGGCTACGTTCTGTTTGCCGGGTATATATTCCCATGTGATATTGTACTCTTGCAAGGCCAAAACCCATCTAGTCAGCCTTCCGTGGTTCAGTTTACAATGCTTTAAAAATGATATAGATTTGTGGTCGCTTCTAACTGTTATGGGGTACCCTAATATATATGTCCTAAATTTACCGCATGCGAAAACTACACTCAACAGTTCTTTTTCGGTAGTATTGTAGTTTCGTTCGCAACTGTTCAGCACGCGGCTAGCAAAGCTAATTACTAAATGGTTACCGTCCTGATCTTCCTGATAGAGGGGTGCACCTAAACTCACGTTACTGGCATCGCAGTTTAGAAAAAATGGTTTTGTAAAGTCGGGATGATGCAACATTACTGTTTCTAAAAACTTTTCCTTTATGATATTGAGCACTCCATCTTGCTCTGGTCCCCAAGTCCATTTGTCTTTAGCTGATAACTGCTTTTGGAACCTAGCAGTTAGTTCTGAGTAATTGGACCGAAACTTTCTGTAATAGTTGCAGATTCCTAAAAATGACTGCAGCTGTTTCCTATTCTTTGGGGTGGGGAACTTCTGTATGGCCTCTACCTTTTCCTTGGATGGAGTAATCCCTTGTTCTGTTAAATTAAATCCTAAAAATTTCACCTCATTTGCAATGAATTGGGACTTGTCTAATTTGAGGGTGATATTATTCTCCGATAATTTCTGTAGCACCTGTTCAACCCTATTACAATGGTCGTCCCAATTCGCTGAAGTCACCAGTAGGTCGTCGACGTACACTGTCGTAAACTTCAGTACTTCCTGCCCCAATATTCTGTCCATTATCTTTACAAACACCGCCACAGAATTTATTAAGCCAAAAGGTAACCGCTTAAACTGATAGTTTCTGCCCTCGAATATGAATGCCATATATTTCCTACTATCAGGGTGGAGTTCTATCTGCCAGTATCCGCATACCGTATCCCATGAGCTTATATATCTGATTCCGTGGAACTTTTTTAATATCTCCTCTATCTCCCCAGGTGATGTGCGGTCGTTAACAATCATTTTGTTAATCTCCCTAGCATCGAGACATATACGTACCTTTCCGTTCTTTTTTGGCACCGCTATGATTGGGCTGGTAAAGGGCGAATGACTATACTCGATTATGTCGTCCTCTATCATCCTGTTCAATTCTTCCCTGACTTCGTTCTTTAGCGAGTATGCGATCGGGTACGATTTCCTGTTAAATTCCACCGGAGTTTTAAATTTTATGGTGCACTGATAATCTCTGGCTTTACCTGGAGCGTTCGAGAATATGTGTTTATAATGGTTGTATACCTCGATTAATTGTTCCGCCTGTTTCTCGCTGATCAGACCCCTTGCTTTCGTCCTTTGGAAATCCCGTATTTCTTTTAATTTTTCTAACCACAACTCTGGGTTTTCCTCCTGATATAATGGCATATTGATTGGACGATCGGTACAATAATAATGGTTCACTATCGCTTGATAAGGTGTATTGTCTGTACCACTTCCTTGGACATCGATTAAATTACTGGTCCAAATCCCCTTGTTAGTCTTAAAAGTTATCACCTTACTTTCCAAATCTATCACAGCATTGTATGGCCTAAGTATATCGCAGCCTATTAGTATACTCATGGGTAAATTACTTGCCACTAATAACCCTATTGGTATTGTTACCCCATTACTAGTCATCTCCAATGACACCTGTTTCTTTATTGATTTATTTTGCCTCCCCGTTGCTCCGACTAAAACAATATTATTTATCGGTAGAGTGGGTATTGGTAAATTACTATTTTGTTTAATCCGCTCTAACTCAATGCTATCGATAAGTGACACATTTGACCCCGTGTCAATGAGTAGTATCGCTTCTAGGCCATTGATATATGCTTTAATCTGCACGATACTATTATTCCCTTGGTTACTATTTTTAATGATATCGTCACCTTCTTCTAATAACTCCTCTCTAATATCCTTAAGGTAATTATTTATTCTTAATATAGTCCCGTCTTTGTCCTGTCTATGTTCGTCGTTTGTCACCCCATAATATTGGTTCAGTGAAGGGCGGTTTTCCTTTTTCACTGCCGCGTTTAGTTTAAATGAGTCACTGTCTCATTGGCCCGGTCTCCTGGAACATTGGGTTGCTGACCCGTCTGTGTTTCCTGCCTGACCTCGGGATTACCGTTAATAGGTTGGCTATTCGCCGCGTTACCCTGGCTAGCTGGCGCCTGTTGTGGGTAAAACATGTAAGTGGGTACATTAGGTGGATATGGCCGTCGGTTATTGGCCATTGTATAATTTACCTGGGGCCTGTACTCATTTTGGTTTCTCCTATCGCTTCCTCCTTGGTTTCCCCCGTTGCGATAACCATTACGTTGACCAAAATTACTTCCTCTATAATTATTCCCGCGATAACCGTTTCCCTGGTGGAAGTTCCTACCGTAGTTATTCCCGGTGTAATTACCTCTGTTTGGTCCCGGATAGTTGCGGTTAATTGGGCCCTGAGTGGTATCATTTCGGCCATTTGGTGGGATATTATTATTCTGATTATTGGTGCTTAGATTATTACCGTTCCCACCTCCATTCCGGTTTGGTCCGTTATTATTGTTGTTGTACTCTACCTTACGATTGGGGGGTTGGTAATCCTGGAACCTTCCTGTGGATTCGCAATTTTCCAATAATTTGGCCAGATCGGCTATTTTGCTAATTTGTTGGTATAATTGGGCATCCTTGATCCCATAGCTGTAATGTCCAGCTAACTGCCTTACCAAACATTCTTCTGGGATCGGCGCTATCAACTTCCGTGCTAAACATACCTTTCCCAGGAAATAAGACGTCGGGGACTGTCCATAGGACGCGTCGTATTTGCCATAGAAAATGTCCATTCTTACCCTGTTTTGTGCGGTCTCTGACCAATACTTTTCCTTAAACTGGCGTTTAAACTCTGCTAAATTCGTTATTTCTGGTCGTACCGCTATCCACCAGTTATCCTTAGTATTTTTAAACGTCTCGTCAAGCATCTCTCTTATCCTGTCCCACCTTGTTTCTCTACTTCTCCCAATAACCTCCTCCATTCTTTCCAAAAATTCCATTGGGTTTCGTCGGTAGTCCTGGAAGTTGATTACTTCCCTGTTTTCACCATGACACGTATGAGTGTTTAGTATTGGTGTGTCTCTCAGCGCCTCTAATCTTTCCTGCAGGTTTTTCTCTCTCTGGTCTATTTCCAGTATACTATTTTTATTAGATTTTATTTGTTCGTCCAGCCTGTTAGCGATGTCATATGTTTCCTGCCTCCTCTCGCTAACGTCTTTCTGGACTTCTCCCACCTCCTGCATGATGGCGTCTTGGTTCTGCCTTACCTTGTTTTCGAGATTCCTAACATCTTGTTTAGTCTCTACTGTTTGTTCCTCTATCTTTTCGAAACGTGTATTGTTTCCCTCCCGTAACCTTTCCAATTGTTTCTCCATGTTTTCGACCTTCCTGTCACTATCGATCTTATTATCATCGATCCTTTTGTTTACTATTTCGTATTTTATGCCAATTTCTTTTTTCAGGGACTCTATGCTTCCCTTTATTTCCTCCTTATCTTCCTGTCTGTTTTTATTCAGGGATTCTATATTTTTGTTCATACCCTCCTTTAAAGATTCTATACTTTTGTTCATATTTTCTTCCATTTTTTGGAACATTTTCTCGTTATTATTTTTGTTCGTTTTTTCCATTTTTTGGAACATTTTCTCGTTATTATTTTTGTTTGTTTCTTCAATTTTTTGGAACATTTTCTCGTTATTATTTTTGTTTGTTTCTTCCATTTTTTGGAACATTTGCTCATTACTTTTTTTAGTATTTTCGTTCATATCCTCCATTTTTTGGAGCATTATCATTAATATATTCGCGTCAGCACTCCCTGTTATTTTTTCTGGTTCGGGTTTCTCTGTCTGTTCTACCATTTGTATGGGTTCTTCTCCCGTTTGTTCCTCCAATTCGCCTGCCGTTTGTACCGGTCTTTCCATTTCTAGTGTGGGCGGTTCTAATTCTGTTTCCTCGACCTGTACTGCCTCTCCGTCTTCCACACTTAACTCGGGTTCCGCAGTCTTCTTCACCTTCTTTCCCTTTGGTTGCGGCATTTTAATATGTTGGTAGTTGCCGGGCTTGTTCCGTCTTTTTCAAGCCTCACTAGTTGGGCTGCCAATTTATAACGAAAAGAAATAGGATGTTGGTTTAATGTTTGTGTTGTAATCTGTGTCGGGCGTTACCTCCGCGCACTTTTGTTACTTACTCTGTTGACTGGATCCTCTGCAGTGATGTAGTCCTGTAACACAACTTAAAACTATGCTTTTTGTGGGCGCCAGTTGGAAACGTTTGTTCCAAGAAAAAATTAAATGTGATTGATACAATTTTTAAATCTACGAACAAATTTAAACAAGTCAGTTTAGCTTTGAAAAATCAGTTAAGTTTAATGGTTCTTTAAAAACAACAAACAAATCGTCTGAAGGACTATCATTCATAAAAATTATAAAATTGCAGAGAAAAAATTTTACAAGTGATTATTATTGACAATTTTTTATATATCCAATCAAGTATCGGCTAGTATTTCAGATTCTGACTCAGTTGACAAGCATGAATTTAATATATGAAAAATCTTTACTCTCAGGACGTGACTCCTTTGAACTACCAAGACATATCAATTAGATGCCTTACAAGAAAAAACTAAGTGATTTGAAGGTGTATGTGTGGCGTGTAAAGTACAACTGTGTGATAAATGTAACCAGGTAACAAATGACTTTAATTTTGGTAACTCACGTTCCAATGGTCGTTTATTCTCTCACTGGACACTTCCTTCGGGTAGTTTCTCGATCTCGCCTCTTCGGGTGTACACTGAATCTATTTAAAGTCAAATTTTGCGATCATTACTTTTTCCGCACTTTTTGTCAAAACGTTTGGCAGTAAAATCTCGTTCAAACGCCGCCACTACGAATCATCTGTTTAGCGTTGATTCAGAAATCTGCCACCGCAGCGCTGATTCCCATGCAGTGTTGAGGAAGGCTCAGTGTATTGTTTTGTTTACGTTCGGGGGAATTATTTGTCACGTTAGTCAGTCAATGCGAACACAGCAGAATCCGTTCTCTATTAAATGTTGGGACCCTCCTGGGCCGTCGACGTTCTGGCTGCGTGCTTTCTATTAAAATTTGCCGTATCGCTGCTCTATTTCAGCGATACTTTTTGGCGACTCTCGTTGAGGTTAAGTCAGTCGGGTATGTCTATGTACGGGAAAAAAGCCTTCCTGCCGTGTCTTGTCGATTTCTCGCCTCTCGGTTTCGCCTTAGCTGCGTTGATCAGTGTTGTGTGAGATGCATCAGTTCTGGAGTTCAATCTTCAAGTGTTTTTTGGGTCGAATTTGGTCTCGCTTTTATACTAAATCGGGATGACTGTTTTCGTCGACTTCCGGTATATTTGTGTAAAAATTCTTTCTAGATTGTTCGAGAATAAACGAAATGGAATGTCATAGAACAATTTTCACTTCCGTAGAAGCTTTTAGAACGAATTTCTTATTCTTCATACAATGGATATTTCAAAATTTACACTGGTATTTATCAAACAGTTTCACATTAGTACTTACAATTTGTATGCCATTAATGTATTTAGGTTCCTTGTTTTTTACTGAATCTAGCGATACTAAATATGATTGGTATCTAATTAACTTAAGTCTAACAAACATTACAATTTACAACCCTCACCTTGAGTTGTAGTCATTAAAAACTCAATATTTATAACAAAAATTGTTGTGGAGTTATAAAGTTCCCTTCACAAGCTGGACATCTACTACTACTACTCTCCTACAACAAAATAAACAAATTTTAACATCAATAAAACACAAATAAATACAATTTTATATGGCCTCTGCTCATGGCCTAGGTTCTTGTCAGTTTTCTAATACAATGATTAGTCTTTTTCCTTAATATATGTGTTATTTCACCACTATACACACAGAGTTTATTATTTTGTCTATCTTTTGTGATACCTGGTTACTTTGTACATATATTATATTTATCACAAGATGACATAGCATCATTGATTGTTCTTGAGATGTCATTTTTTATGGTGTGACAAATCTCACTCTAATTAGTTAAATTCTTTTAGAATTGACTTTACTTTCAACTGAGTTTGTTTCTTATTAAGGTATTCTGATGTATTGTACCTTTCTATCTCATTTTTGTTAGTATCATGTAAGTATTTAGCCAGATATGATTATTTTTGTACTGGATAATTGGCTTCAGCCATACATGGTATAAGTAAATATTTTGCTGACTTGACTATTACAATGTTAAAGTTGGTCAGGTATATTAGTATAGTTGCTTTATATCATATTACAGCTTTCTAATACAGTGTGGTTGCATTTTGGCAACATTAAATTCATAAATTATACAATATTAGATGCCTATTACATGTTTTTAGTTAACACTGTTTTTGGCTATTTTGGCTGCTTTTTATTCATTTGACAGCTTCCTTTATTTAAGATAAATTGTTCACTATTGTCTGCTTGACAATTACATATAGTTTTTATTTAAATCTGATAATAATTAATTTTTTCATGAAATCTTGGTGTATGGTCTCAAATCCAACACATTAATATTTTTTGTCATTGCAAATATACAATTTTTATTTTAACTTAAACTCTTTCTAATAATGTATTTAAGTCATTTAATACATTTATTATATTTACATCACATAATATAATAATGGATCATGTCCATTTATTCACAAAAAATAGTTTTTAATACCATATTCATAGTTATAAAACTTAATAATTATTGACTTTATTCTGGTGGATTCTGACATTATTTCTCTCTCTTATAGTGTCTTATGGTTTTTTCACTCTTATTCACTTTAATAATATATATGGGGTTTTGTCTTAGTCATAGTTTGGTCGTTTTTTCAAGTTGATAGAAATAATTATTATACAAAATTACACAATTTTTTGGGACTACTTGGGTTCGATACTGTTCACTTCACTTTCCTCCTATGCTAACTTACTATATAAATGATTTCTTTTTATGGAACGTTCTGTGACGTCACAACAATTATCTGAAAGATCGATGGTTAATCGATTATTAACAACAGTATCGACTCGTTTCTCAGGGCCGGTCGATAAAAAATTTACATGAATATGGTATATAAATTATTTGGTTCTTTTAACGGTTATTTTATAAATAGCCAGAGAAGGGTAGGGTCATGAAAGTATAACACTTACAGTTAAAAGTCTTAAAATTAAAAATTACAAGGTTATTAAATAATATTGAATGTTTATATATGGTAAAATTCGAACCAGTGCTGACTCGATGTTCATTTGGTCAAACTCGCATAGGATGCTGGGAAGACAAAGCTGGCCGCCTGCCGACTGAGTAGCTTATACGTAATTGCCTCGACGAATATTTCTTGTAATAAATGATGCCTTTTCACCGATTCCTCGTCTCCGCAATGTGGATATTCGTTCTGGTGTTAATTGAGTGTTCCTGGTTCAGTGTTTCGTAGTTCACTTTGTTTAAATGTGTGTGATAATGTCTAACTTCACTTTGGTTAAATAGGTTGCAACTAACACTTTTCGTTTCGTTAGTAATAATTATTGGTGATGGTGTTAATTTAATGATTTAGTCATATATTGTTCTGTTTTCTGTAGTTTAATCGTGTTATTGTTTGTGCTCACTGATTCTAACGTTTAAACTCAAAATTAAAAAAGTTAAAATTTTTTACTGAATACTAGGTTTTTATATACCGCACGCCATTTCTGCTTCTTACATAGGTTAATAGGAGCAAAACCTCGTTCAAGTGTTCTCTACCACGTATAATAATTAACTGTTCTCATTTCCTTCGTCTTCTGAAATTCTTAGCCAATTTAATATGCATAATACATTGTTTCAATTTACTCTGGCTTCCGCTACATCTTGAAAAAGTACATTATATCACTGAATATATTTTCGCTATTATTTAATTTTATGAAATACAAAATACATAATCGGTTTATTTAATTCATTTTGCTTAATTTGATATCAAATAATATAGTTTTACAAAGTTTTTATTAAAATTGCTATATTTCTTTCATTTTGGAAAAGTATGCTTAAATTTTTATTTCCTGTTCTCCTCCAAATATTAGCCATTTTATCTGTTATAATTATGATTATACTGAATCTCAGATTGATATAATTGGTTATCTTTCTTTAATTTCTTGCAATTTTGTCCATTGATTATTGTTTTTAAATATAATTCATTAATCTATGACTCCCCCTCTAAAATTTTAGTTAATACATCTGCATTTTTACTCATAATTTTACCTATCTTCTGACAATATCTTTTTAAAGTATAATTTACATTATATTACTATGTGATGGGTTTATCTTGCATGAATCTCATTAGTTTAGTTGGTTTATTGGACTGGATTTGTCAATTATAATGTAGTCTAGATTTACCCTTTAGCCTATTTTTTATCTGATGTTACATACAAAGTTTTTAATAATATAGTTTGTTTATACCCTTTTCTGACTTTCTATTCTAATATAATATTCATTAATAATTCCTTATTTTACTACAATAACATTTAGTATTGAAATTAAACAATTAATACATAACCATTATTTGACATTAAAAGTGGTATTTAAATTCTTACCTTTTAGTACTGATTATTCATAGTAACTCATAAAACATTTTATCATATAAGAATGGTATCCACATTCAGACATTGCAGTCCTGATTCAAACTATTAAACATAATAACCTTTTATAATTATAATAATTACTCTCTATTTCCAAACCTTAGGCATAGAGTTCATTTATTGTAATTGGAACCTAACATCTAGGTTCCTTTATTTTTTAACACTTACTTAAAATTATTTGGGTACAGTCTTATCTGTTTTTCTTTTATTTTAGGGATGTATCCCTTGTCACTTTATGGATTAACTCCCAGCTCTCTATTTATCTTATTCACTCCATTGAATGTTATTACATAAATAGTGGCACTTTATTAGAAATATTAGTTCTTGCTCTTTCACCATACTATTTTATTAAATAGCACGCATGATCTTAAATTAAAACTTTTAAAGTTATTTAAAGGTACAGTATTTAATGTACTTTCACAAAGTTTATTTATTATAATGTAATAACTTGCACTTGTCCCCTGTTATTTCTTGATACTATCACTAGTCAGTTTTATAGTTTGATTATCAAGTTGTTTAATCATGGGGAACTGTTAAGATTTGTCTTTATTAATTATACAATAACTTTCTTGGGTGCACCTTTGCTTAGCACCTTAAACACTTTTGTTTTCGTTTATTTTACATGAGTTTCTGGTTTTTTGGGGTGTTATATTTTCAATAGTGACATTTAATTTCTTTTGGGTTTTTGGTTTCTCCCTACTGGGTTTCCTTTGGGTCTTGGTCGTATTCTTCTCCCTCTACTATCTGGTATCTTCAAACTTGTCCCTGTTCATTAGGTATGTTTGTTTGTTCTGGATATCTTCCTTCTTCATTCTTGGTTTCTTTAGTACCATTTCGTTATTATTATTTTAATTTATTCTGGGTATCTTCCTTTTTCGTTCTCGGTTTCTTCATTATTATATTGTTCTTTTGTCCGTTGATTTGTTCTGGGTATCTTCCTTACCTACTCCTATCCTACCTGGGTATTATTCTTATTTTATTTTAGTTTTTTGGGGTTTTATTTTGCTGTACACTTATTTTTGTTGCAGAGT
Source organism: Magicicada septendecula (assembly GCA_034769895.1). Lineage (NCBI taxonomy): Eukaryota > Metazoa > Arthropoda > Insecta > Hemiptera > Cicadidae > Magicicada > Magicicada septendecula. Next base: position 141,687,090 of record CM068370.1, read on the forward strand.
TTTTCTTTATATTTACTTTTTCAAGTTATTTTGATATTTTATTTTGATATTTATTTGGTTCTCATTTGGATTTTCTTGATGTTCCATGTAATTGATTTTTACTTGTGATCATATGGTAATCTATTTTAGTGGCTTAACTGTCATGCTACAATAGCTATACCAAAGAAAGAGTTCAGTAGAATAAAAAAAGGAATTTCATATAGCAGATACGTCGAGATACAAAATGAAAGTTTCACAAAGTTAAAGCGGTCCCTGTACTGTCCTACGGGTCTGAATTACGGACAGCAACCGAGAAACAAGAAAGAAAAAAACTGGCGTTCTTAAGACGAGTTAAAAGGTGCTTTAAACATGGCTGTATAAAGAATGAGGTTATAAGAGAAGAACTGCAAGTTTTTAACTGGAATGAAAGACTAAAAGATTTGCCTATAAACAAATGTGGAACAAACATAATCTGAATATAATGTTTATTTCTGAACATTTCAAAATTGTTGAAGTCAGAGCCCAAAACAATGGGTGAAAATTTTGATAAAATCGCAAAAATTCATGTGTGAGGTATCAAATTAAAGACAGTTTTAACTAACATATGAATGTAGTGGCAAACAAATATGGTTTGGTAGTGTATTACAAACAACGGTGGAAAGAACACTAAGAAAGAATGTGAGATTCCCTGTCCAAACAAGTCTGGAAATATAAACCTATAGGACACAGGTGTGTGGGTAGATCCAGGAAGAGATGGCTGGAGGATCTTTGAAGGCAGAACAGGCAGCCAGCACCTTGCCTATGCCATGACGTGAAGACGGTGATGATGATATTGATGTAGCAGAATGAACTTGTCAAGCTTTTCTTTCCTCAGCGCAAGAGATTGAGTAATCGGCAATTCAGAATGCGAGAAGTCGGGGAAGCGCGTTACTACACTTTTATGCATGTCATCCCGAAATTCAGTTCTAAAAACATTTATAGATCAGACTGTTGTTTCAACGTCTCTGATAATGTAGCGTAGCATAATTCTGAAAGACTGTTGCGTGCCTGAATTTTCATTTCGGGCTTAGAGTATCGCTCTCTGTAACTAAACTGCTGTGTCTTGAATAATGACTTTATTACCAGCGTAGAGTAAGGAATACATATGAATGTTACCACAAAGGAGTGTTGTTGAGTTATCTTGCGCCTTTCATATTCGAAACATGTCGTCTACATAGATATTAAAAAGTGTCGGCAAAATTAGGGCCCCCCTGTCGTATACCCTATTCATAGGAATATCTCCTGCTAACCTCCCAATTGTATTATGTAATTCACTGTAGGGATATGGGCTGCGAGTCTGTGCTTCTAAATCAAAGACCACGGATTCCTTTGGTAAGTATCCCATCAGAACAAAGACAGTTATCGACGATAAAGGCTTGGAGTAGATTTGTGATTTTATTTAATTGGATGCGGTGTCTCATTTGTCTGCCAAACAGATTGGAATCAGAAATTGTAAAGGTTCAAAAGGATCTAATGTACGATTTTAGTGCTTCGAAGAACAAAACTAGGTCAGACACCTTCATAAAACACTGGGTATCCCGACATTCCTTTATGGCTCTGAGACGTGGGTCTTCGCGTAGAAGGGGGAAAGGAAGATTAGGACTGCAGAAATGAGGTTTCTGGGAAGTGTTCAGGACTACTCTTTCCTAGACAAGAAACAGAATGAAGAAATCTAGAAGAGGTCGTCAAGGAGTATAGGAGAGGATGGTGTGAACATTTAAACCGCATGCACCTAAAAGGCTACCGGAAGCAGACTTAGCGTACCGAAAGGAGAGAGTAGGTAGATCGAGGAGGAGATGGGTCCTGGAACAGGCCAATTAGGGCCTATTCTTTGGAGAGGAGATGATAACTTTGGGTGTCGAACACCTTAGTTACAGGTCTGTAATTTAGGACTTGGTATAGGCCTAAACGAAGCACTCGCTACGCTAGGCCTTTAAAAGCGACCGAAATGCACACCCCGCCTTTTAACTGCCATTTAATCTGAACGTAAGTATACGCGTGCTTTGAGGCAAGCGCGATGAATCCAGTCCGATTTTTAATCGTTTCTTTTTCCTTCGTTTCAGGCTGCTCGACCACATCTGCTGCAGTAGGAATTACCCGCGACGGGCGAAACCATTTATTTTCCCTTAGTTTCATCTTTTTTTTTCACCGACCATTCATGTACTCTGGAGACGAAACAGAACGGCACTTCTGCAGCTGTTTTGTTTCGCGATCACAGTTGCGACACGGCTCTCCTAGACGCAATTGTTGCCAACACATGCCGTCCCGTCGACAAACGCTTTGTTTGCAAATGAAGTTATTAAAACAAACTTTGGCGAGGCGCGATGTCGTCGTTTTCAAGTTGTATTCAGAAAGGCAACGAATAATGAAATTGAAGCACAATGAAACTGTATCACAATAATCTTAGTAGTAAGTATGTTTGTAAGACGGCGTGGGGGGCGGCACAGGTGTCCGCAGTAGTTAGCCAAAACAATACAGACGCAGGTGTCCGGGCAGTGGGCGTGGAGAATCAATGTGGAAGGCCATACGCCTTGTCACGAGAGTAACTCATTGTGTGCTCTCGGCGCGCGCGGTGGGTCGTGCGGTACATACTTACTTGCGTATATCTCAGCAGTGACGCCACCAGACTGAGTGTCGAGAAAGGATTAGGACTATATTATGCATAGTATCATCAGCACTTAACCTGTCAATTGCAAACCAATTATTTCCAGCTCACCCTCTACAGCAAATTTTGTCCAGTTCACTGTAACGCAGGTTTGTAGTGATGACCTCTTTTTGCCTCTTGACCTCTGGTCTCGCAAACCTTCGTGGACGTCTGCTGGCATCTCGCGTAACAGCAATAGGCTATTCTTGCCTCTACTTTATTGCCTCTGTTCTGTTAACGATCATGCGTTCTAGCTCAGTTACAGTTAAAATAATTAGACACGAAACGGCTGCCTGTTGCGCTCTGTCAAAAGATCTCACTGCTCAACGCCCTCATGACTATTGGTTTTGAACAGAATTCCATTAAAAATAATTAAAAATTAAAAATGTGACAAAACCCTCGTGAATTAAGTTACAAACAAGCAAGCTATCCGTACTCTTTATCCTGCTTTCATACTCTGTAACCTTCTTAAAATATAAAACAAATATAATTTTAAAGGGAAAATGTAGGAGTATTTCATTGTGCGTCGTTAGTGATTACTCTCCCGATTATACAGAAACACCACGTTTTACTGTCTCGTTGATATTACGCGGATTCTATTATTGTATGTCTCCTTATGCCCGCATGTATGTATTTCTGATGGTCACTCCGGCTAAAAGTCCTAACACGAAATAACAGGTAGAGGTGTTGGGGTCCGTGCAAGTGTCGCTCCGGAAAAAGTCATTCCGTGAAAGTTTTCACTACCAACGTTTTCCACCGTTTATTACTTAAGCAACAAGAAGATTTTAAGTGAAGACGATCAGAATACCTAAATGTATAAGATGGAAGAAAAATTATTAATCTTGAATATAAACAGCCAGGCAAAAAGAGGAACCTGAATTCTTCTGATGTTGTTGGGAGGCTAGGATAACATAAACCCGTACCAAACATAGCCTCACAGTCCTTGTTGTTGATAAATTCGAGATATCTTGGCACAATGTTCAGTCAAATGTTTCTTTTAAATATTGCTAAAACCGTACGGTCTAATGATTTAGTATTATAGCGATTACCGAGTTTGTGAGCGAAAAGGTTATTTTATATCAGATTTTACGCATGAAAAGTTTACACGCAATTATTTCTCAAGGCTGTTTGATTAAAATTCACAAAGATTTCAACGGAAGGCTTTCTAACCAACGTTGAAACGCGTAAAGAGATAATTCTCCTGCACTTTATTATTGTGTATATACTTGTTCTCAATAAATGGGAATTTTGCGACGTTTCGGTGTATTCCAGTATGCCACCTTCAGACTGTTGATTCTATTATCATTTTTCTTTATAGTGCAAACAACGTCAAGGATCATTAGTCAGAAGATGAGAGAGGGTAATCTGCCGAAAACTCCCAAAACTCAAACATTTTCACCTTGCATATTGTAACATAACATAAACAAAACAACCCACATTCTTGAAAATGACGAGCACTTACCGTAGTCGCCATTGTCATCACGTTTCGTTTTAAACCTCAGTCACTTGCCATATTTGTATTGTGTTCCTACGTTTGTCTTGCCATCAGCTAACTGAAGAAGAACGAGTATGCTACAATTCTTTTCAATTGGTTTATCCAATTTTTTTTATAAGACTTAATTTTTGGTTCAGGAACCAAGTATAACGAAATTCCTTTAATTTCTTCCTTTTTTTTTGAAACCTCTTGTGGTCTTTAATGGTGTCACATACACACGCGCGCGCGGGCGCGCGCACACACACACGTTTAAATACTAATGTAAAATTCACATTAAGCTGTTAATGAATGCTGTCGTGGAGAGCATGGCAAAAAATGAACATGAAGAGTATTTGGTATACGTTACTGTCGAAATATTTATAGGCCTACCTATGTTTTTGTCTTAGTGTTGTAACATCGAGTGAAGTTTCTAGTGATGCGACAAAGGTCTCGAAACGCGCAAATTAAAAACGAAATTGCAACAAATAAATAAAACAAATGAATTAAACAATATGAACAAAGACACTTATAACAGAAATCATGCTACCATCGCTCGATAATGTTTAATAAATAAATATGGATAATAATAAATAAATCCATATACTTTCTGAACATCTGACATCTGCAGTAACACACATTATTTTTTTAGAGGACATAGCCAGTAGAACAGGCTTAAGAATTTCTGCAGGAAAAAAACAAATTTCTCACGAACATTAAAAATCCGCCAAAATTCCTGCTAACAGATATTGGTCGAATAGAGAGGGTTCGAAAATTTAAGTATCTTGGAGAAATAATTCAAGAGAATGGTTTAGCAAAATCTGCTATAGAAGCAAGGATTTATAAAAATGGAAAGAGCATATGGTTAACTATAAATTTACAATAATCACTATAAATTACTATAAATTTTTACTAATTTATAATTATTGTTAATAATTACAGTTAATAATAAATAAATAATAATTATTAGTTAATAATAACATTAACTATAACTGTACTAACAATAACTATAATTTACAATAACTATAAATTTACATATATTTACAATAAAAAGTGCATATCTAAAAATGCGAAAATAAGGCATTACAGTACAGTAGTGAGGCCAGAATGCCTATATGCAAGTGAATGTCTAGCATTGAATTATAATTTAGACAAACTAGAAATATTGGAAAGACGAATTATTAGGGAAATATTAGGTCCACGAAAAACTTCAGAAGGTTGGAAATTAAGAAGTAGTGATGAGATATATCAAAGTATAGAAAAAATAACAGAAACAGTGAGAAAAAGAAGACTATTATTTTTTGTACATTTATATACAATGGACGACAATAGGTTAACAAAGCAAATCTTCAAATATCCGTGGAAGAAGAAGTCAACATTGCATACATTAACATCAAGTTGGATTAAAGAAGTCCAAAAGGATTTAGAAAAAAAAATAATATACAGGCAGAAGAAGCAATTGAAAGAGAAGTTTTTCGGGCAAAAGTGTTAAAAATGGAAGGAGTCCAGGGTAGGAGAGAGAAAAACGCAGGTTCAAAGTGGACTGAAGACAGGAAGAAGAAACATAGTGAAAAGATGAAAGAATATTGGAAAAAAGGAAAAGAACAAGGAATGAAGAAATTAAATTGGCATGTGGTCCTCAGATGGCCGATAAAAATCGAAAATAAATCCAAATTTATTATCATGGTTAATGTTTAATAAATAGAAAATGTATAAAAAATAAAAACTATAGATAAATTAAACAAAATACAACGTAAATTTACTAAACAAATACCTAATAAAAAGACATCCCAAATCAACCTATTCATCATAATATAAAGTATAAAATCTTTATCTTTACTTATTACGGAAATATAATAAAAACAAAATAAACTATTTAAAGATACAAATTTAAATATTATAGCATAGAATTTAAATATTAAAATAAAGATTTAAATTATAACACAGATAATACAGTTAAAAAAAAAAATCAAAAACTAAATCCAACGTTCACTATGAAAGTGGAATATACAAATAGTACGTTACGTTTATATCTTTTCCCATTATTCTTGTTTAATGATTTTTAATAATAAATAAATAATATTTGTTTTTTACAAGAATATATTTATATATTTTTTCTATACTTACACTGTTTCAACAATATAAACTGCCATCTTCAGAATACACATAATATAGAATGTCTATATTGCAATAAGTTTTATTTAGGCCAAACAAAGAAAGAGCCACTGAACATTCAACACCCCAATGAGTCTTAAAGCCGAATATGTACAAGTCTATGGTAGCCACGCACTGTGTAAATAATAACATCAATTTCCAGACATTCTAAAGGTTCAATTAATTTAAAACATACAGAAAGGCCACAAAATGAATATTTGTGAAAATCTCAATACATAGGCTACAAACACAATAATAGACCCTAATAATTCGCTAATTAAAGAACAGATTCAAATAAAAACAAAGCAGTATGATTTATTAAACAATTTATAAATTATAAAAATTATAAATAAATAATTTATGTTTATAATTTATAAATATTTTAATATTTAATATAGGCCTACTTATTAAATATTTTTGATATAATCGTAAAACAGGCGATTCCATAAACAAACATTTATTTCGAAACTTTCATAAACATAAACATAAGCATTAACCTCGATAAACGTAAACAAACTTCGGAAAGTTTAAATGGAAATAAAATCGATTATTATTTAATTGATATTGAAATTGAAATAAAATCGATTACTTGTTAATTTACATTTAAACCTCTGAAGATGCATACTGAGTATATGTAACGTGCGTCGGGTATACTCCAAAAATAAGAAAAATACACTTGCAGATGTAATTATTATTTGGTAATATAAATACTGCAAAAAAATAAAGATATACTTACAGAAAAAATACACGCACACACACATACATACGTACTCATGTATCTCACTACGACTAACAGTAGATAGGCCTATGCTATGCAAGCACACATGCTTGACTTATAGCCTATACAAGGACCACGGAAGTGTGTGTCATACGTGATATAAGTACTACATTTTTTTATATATATATTACATTCATATATGTTCAGTTTTTTATAAAAATATAAATAAATAAATATATATAGACTATATATATATAAACATTTGAATATTATAATATTTTATAAGAATGCATGCACAGGGTGGACACGGTTTAATGGGCTGTAACAGGCAGGCCTATATTTCTTAACCTTTGAACTTTACTATACAAATTACACGATAACAACCAGCACTGCTACGTTACCATTTAAATGTTATGTCCGGCCGACATGGTAACGTTATCTAAACACCTAACTTAATCCACGCGAGGCGACACCTTCAGCGTCCATACACACCGATTTCACATTATACTGTCAGTTCTTATGTATACACACACACATACATATTCATTTATATTTATATTATATTATATTATATTCATATTCATATACATATTCACGCGTGCGCGGGTGAATGTGTGTGTGTGTGTGTGTGTGTGTGTGTGTGTTGTGCGTGCGCGCGTTCCTCGTATGCATCAGAAGTTATGTTACAGTTTATGTTGATACTATATAATTTCAGTAATAACAACATATAATTATTATTAATAAACAATATTATCTAAATATTCTGATAGTACAGAAAAACTGTCCGTAACAGTGTAAAAATACAAATAAATAAAATATACTCTTGTAAAAATATAGTTAGTTAATAAGGTACAGTTCTGGGACCCTCTCTTTTCAAGTTATCAGGTCTAAAACCACACGAAACTATCAGATTTACCCTTTAATTTAACTGCCAAAAATTTCAGTAGATCTTAATTGTAGCTTTGGAGCAGAAATCAATGTGAAAATTTACGCAAGCCATAAATCGAAAACGATGCGTTTACGGACCTGTGTTTATATGAAATTCCTTCATTATTTCAGCCTGCAGAATGTATTCTTGAAGTAGCCTATGTCCCATTCTTCATGGGACACCACCCTGTATATATAAAGATGACAGTAAAAAAAAGTGTCAAAACTAAAAAATACTGTGGAAAATAAAAGAAAATATTATCAATTATTAATAGTTATAAATTCGGAATAATTGGAAGAAAATATGAATGCGCGCGCGCGCGCGTGTGTAAAGGCCTACATATAATGTAGGCGCCTTAATGTGTAATACAATATAGCCTACTGTATAACATAATAGCCCTATAGCCACATGTTATTCATTAAATACTCTGACAATATATTATAATATAAAGCAAAAAATATAAGTGGATATACTTTTGTATCATGAAAATAACTCGAATAATAATAGGCCTATATATACTTAACTTGGTGGACGCGTTAACAGATTAATATTATGTAAAAATAACCTACTGACAAAATGTATTGTCTTACTTGAGACATGTTAGGCTGTATGATCATCGGGAGGCATGTTGATGTGTTGTTATAATTATTATTATTCTTATTGCTATTTTACACTACACACATTCTTTACAGACAACAAATCGATCAATACAATTGATCATATAGCGTAATACTTGAAATATCTATCACAAAATTGTAAATTATAAATAATTTAAGTATAAGTAAATAAATAAATATGTGTACGTATGTTTTTGCTCGTTTGTGATAACTGATAAATTAATCTCAGATATGAAACTGTAAGGATAATGGCATTAAAATTAATTACTTTACTGACTGGTCTTAATGATAAATGTTATAAAACTTGCTACATAATACAAAGTAAAGTGAGGTTTGTTATTTCCTTTATTCTCTCGTTATTATATTATTTTTTTGTTCAACTCAAATCAAAAAGGCAGTGGTGGGCGGCCATTTTGTTCAACCGTGTGTGAAAGAAGGGATGCGTGAGAGGGAGGAGATAATAATAGCAGTATCTGTTTGGAGCATCTCGCACGTGAGGCGCATGCGCGCGTAACGGGATGCGCTTGCAATAGATAGCCGGGGCGCCGCGACGCCGGGCATGCGCAACCGACGCCGAGATGACACTCGTAAAGGGGAGACCTATCATGTCCTGGCGAAACGCGCAGGTCCCTCGACAGACAACGGAAGCGCTGTCTCCAAATAAAAGCTGACAAAATGGAGGAGCAACGGTCGCTTCGTGTCCGGTGTCCACGATCCAAATTGCAGTTTAATTGTGCGTACTGATGAAGTGTTTCTGTTTGCCTTGTCGCGGATGTAGGGAATGAACATACATCGATACGCCAGTCAGTGATGTTATCATTTTCTTTTGCGTATGCGCCACTGTGGACTACGTTTGGTTCAATTGGTTCGTCCCTTCTTCTCTCTCTTTCTCCTCTCCCACATCTCATTCGTTCTTGATCGATGTCTCTCCCTCCTTTCGTAAGTCCAGATGGGACCTGTCCTCTTCTTAGGTTTTCCTGAAAACCTTGGACATTTTTCAAGTTATACTATCATTATGGGTATTAATTTTCATTATTTTCAGCAGTGGCGTATCTGGACTTTGGTCGTTGGGGGAGGTTTGATCGAGTAGGCTTCATACAAAAGAAAAAAACAAGTGAAGACTAATCAATATTACCATCTTTAAAGTGGTTGAAAACGTGTGATGATATCCTGAAATCAATCGCATTAAAATCAGTGGTACTAACATAAAAATACGCGATATAAAAACATTGTTTAGAAGATAGGCCTACATATTGACTGAACTGATTTTGCTATATTTCATACTTCAAATTTATACGCAAATGCTGTGTAATAAACCTGTTTCTATTGATGACGAGACGACGTCAACAACAGCAACAACAACAACAACAACAACAACAACAACAACAACAACAACAACAACAACAACAACAACAACAACAACAACAACAACAACAACAACAACAACAACAACAACAACAACAACAACAACAACAATAAAAAAAAGAACAAAAAAAAGTGCTTTCTGTGTAAAAATCCTGATAAACACCGTATCATAAGATGCATGTGTATTACGTGAGTATGTTTCATATGCAAAGCTTGCGCTGTAGGGAACTGATATTAGCTCAGAACTTCATGATTTCTAACCGTAGTACATTTACTAAGTAGGCCTACGGCGTATTATACGATTAAAAAAGTCACTACGACTTTTCGTGTGTCTAGGGTTTTAAAACGCTGATTGCAGATACAAGAACACCTAACTCTCTGTTTTAAACTCTTTACAATTACATGTTATTACTAAGGTTAAGAAACAACTTTAAACCACGTTTTTATGATACACGTTAAAAAAACGATAACCATAAACATGAACAACATGTTTCTGATTTTGTAAATTCTTTACTATCAGCAGTTAATGAATTCGAATTAGGCCTGTATTAAATTAATTTAGAAAATACGGTATGGGCCAAAACGTTACAGTACTGAAAGTATATTTTTATAACGAAGCTTGACATGACACAAAGAGAGAAATGTTGAAAGATCTACAGATCATTAAAATTATTTTTCATATTTTCTAAGGAAAAACGTGTTTGATATAGAATTTATGGACAGTGTTCGTAATGCTCTCGTAGATTTTCTAACATGTCTTTCAAGAGAAGCTGCCATTACCCTTCACTCCAACGTTGTCAAAATCTTTTCACGTAGTACACCTCTGGTTGCCGGTGGATCCATTCGAAAAGTTGCTTTCCTTTAGCATATCCAAATGTAGGCGTCAAGGGGTGAGAATGATAAAGAAAGTCTCTTCCGCGGGGTTCAGTATATATTCACGTGAGGTAAGTCATTCCTGTGTGACAAGTGGCCTCGTCTATAGGCAAGCTAACATTTCGTATTTCGTTTGTTCCACCTTACCTTCCCATTTATTGATAAGACTATCTATTTCTAGGTCGCCCAATACCTCTTCCGTCCATAGTTCTATACTTCAGGAGTATTTTTGGTTGTCTTGTTGTCTTGTTTCGTGTTAAATGTTTTTTACAGTTCCTTTATATCCATTTATTTTTCGTATAGGCCTAGGACGAATGTTCATAATTCATGTTCGGTGACCTCACTTCTCTTGCAGTCTTTCAAAGCACACTACCTCAAAACATCTCAGTGACCACGTTTCGACACTTCCTCTTCTTCCGTTAATGTCCAACACTCCGTATTAACCAAGTTTAACAAATGTGTCCTGTCTTACGTTTTGATTTTGCCACATGGATAATCAGGTACGCATTATTTTATATAAATACTGTCATTTCTCTCACATAATAATGTAACAAGAATCCTATCGAAAGCCTAGAACATTCTCCACCCTCCCGTCCAGTGTGGCAGGTTTGCCTCAGTCAAGTGTATTGAAGAACATTTGAGATACGCATTCAGTGGCGTGAAGTGAGGATAGAAAATTTCTAGAAGGCGTGCGCTACTATAAAAAGCCATAGCAGCCGGCTTGTCCGTTCAGTGGTGTTGAGCGATTCCTTTACCCCAGATCGAATGTTTGTAGCGAAGTGTTGTGTTATAATTAGTGCGGAATTCTTTATAGTTGACATTATTATTGCGTCTGGACAACTTTTTACTTGAGTTGTTGTAAGAGACAATCTTGTTATCACAATTAATAATTTGTAATCACAAATTATTTATTGTGATAATTAAAGCTGGTTATTAGTGATTTCATTGGTGTCTTGTATTTTGTTTTCCACTGTACCATACGACGATCAGTTAGACCATCGTAACAATAAACACAATAGTCCATGTTAGTGAATTTGTTGTTCTACTATTTCGTTGTACACGATATTGGTATAAGATTAATTTTTGTAGTGGAACTGTAGAACAAAATGGAGAATCTAAGTGCAAACTGATTAATTGAACTTCACTTAGTTTGAACATCGGTTTAAGTTAATTCTAACGATAGTCAAATATTGGGCTCAGTTAATAAAGCGTACCAGCTACTGGTTCTTCTGTTTCATGAGATTTCTCCATATGAACGCTTCGTCGTTGTATATTCAACGATAATCTATGTTAACATGAATTCAGCACGAATCCTTTGAGTAATAGTAATTGTTTTCCTCATTTGTTCTATATATTCTTTCCAGTTTCGCTTTTATTCCTGTATTTCTTATTTTAGTCTGACCGTCTTTAATTCATGTGTGACTCCCACGCTCTTTCTCATGTATCACCCTCGTCCTCTATGGTACATCCTGTTATAAATTGAATCTCAGAAGCACATCGTCTGCTCGTCTTTGGCGATCACATTCAAACTGACATTTCACAACACAGATTAAACACATTTTAAAATATAAAAATGGATTTTTAAGCACAAGCATATATTTTGTGCACAAGAGTAGGCCTATACGTATTTTAGTAATTCAAACTATGATCGTCTGATATTTACTTTTAAAAAATCTGCTATACTAAATGAAGAAAATTATATATTTTTTTAATAATACATAATAAAGAAATGAAAGACGAGAGTGATTTCACCAAAACGGTGATATCTTTAAATATTTAAATGAATGACTAATTAAAAAAATGATTCGTAAGGCTTCCTTTTAAAGATAGGTATGTGCTTTCGCAGACTTTTGTAAAAAGGGTTACGTTCAACACTTATTCCAGCATAAATCAAGGAAGTGTTTGGAAAGATGAGAACCACATTAATATTCACCCAACCGTTCTCAAGATTAGCTCAAACGACAAGCTCACGATTAGTCGTTCCAGGAATTTAGTATTTTATCATGTGTCCGAAGATATATTTATGAGTCCGAAGTACTGTAGGCCTATATGTATAATACTTGGGACCAACCTCTATATGTCATTTTGTTATCCTGTTTATATACCAGGCGTAGACTATTTTTCAATAAACACATGTCGTGTACCACGTGTAGGGAGAGATGAAGGGAACCTATTTTTTAACGTCTAATCCTATTGGCTACGCAAAAACTTACCGTATTACTAATCTAGGACTACGCCTTATTGATTTATCTTACCTTACCAATAGAATGTGGTAATCTGAAAGTCAGATAATATTATTTATTCCACGACGTTAATCGAACCCCAGACAAGTCACCTGGCGAGCCGAAGCACTACCCAATACACACTGGTACGAAGTTTTATTTCGTTGTAATTAAAGCGCATTTAAGCCGTAAGGAATTGGCAATCTGTGTGGTGTGTGTGTGTGTGTGTGTTTTTCCGCGTACGCGCACGTATCTCGGTATGCTTCTGACAGTAATGTGTGAGAACGCGTACGTAGGTGTAGGCTTATGTATAAAATGGGTTTTCGTTATAACTCACCTCAACAGGCAAATCGTTTGCATCGTAAGCTTTGTTCAGATTTGACGCAACGAGTTTTGACGTTAATCACTCAGCTGAGGGGGGGGAGTCGATCGCTCCGAGTCCTTGCCCTCAGCTACCCCCACCGCCACCGTTTTCAATTCATTCATTCATTAATTTCATTAACTCGGAGGGCCATTACTACTCCAGTTTCAGTTATTGCTCTTTTTTTGTTAACCATTTCTCATTCTGTCATGACCTCCAGTCTGAGCTCTCTCATCTTTTCCCCCCCTCTCAACATATAAAAACATATTGATTTGTCTGTCTGCTAATCTCTACTTATTTAACATTTTTTAAATTCACCAACGTTTTTCTTAATACTTTTTCTTTTAATGTTAATATTTACTCTCCTATTCACGATTGTTGCCCAATCACAACAAATTATCATTACCTACAGACATATTTGTTTTTAATCCCTCACTAAGTTTGTAGTAGGAAACGAGCGGAAGGGATCACAAAAAAAGAAATTATAGATGGAAAGCAGAAGGAGTAAAGATGAGGGGTATCCATACGCAAAGTAGGACGACTATGAAGTTATGGGGGGCACAAGGAGATTAGGAGTAATGGAATAGAGAGAAAAATGCCAATAAAGGAAGAAATGGGTAAATTACATGACCGCGGCGACAACGACGGCGACCACCACGACCATCATTATCGTCATCGTCGTCGTCGTCGTTGTCCTCATCATCATCATCATCATCATCATCATCATCATCATCATCATCATCATCATCATCATCATCATCATCATCATCATCATCATCATCATCATCATCATCCCCAGTGGAAGGAATAGAGCCCTAATTGGCCTATTTCAGGACTCATCTCCTCGGTCTGCCGACGTATCTCTTTGAATCAGCTGGTACGCTAAGACTGCTACTGGTAACCGTTTAGGTGACATGGGGTTTTGTTATATGTTCACACCATCCTCTCCTTGACGATCTCACGTACAGACCGGACCCTAACTCCTGTCTGATTTCACCATTCTTGTCTAGGAGGGAGTAGCACTTCTCAGGAACTTCATTTCTGCAGCCTGGATCTTCCTTTCCCCTTCTTCCCGAGTATCCACGTCTCACAGCCGTAAAGGAATCTTGGCGACTGGCCGTATTTAATAAAGCTTCATGAAGGTGTCCATCCTAGCTTTGTTCTTCAAAGCACTATAAATTGTACCACAGATCGTTCTGAATCTTGACAACTTCTGATCCAATTTCTGTGGCAGTCAAATAAGATACTGCATTCCAAATAGTTAAAATCACAAACCTGTTCTGAGGTTTTATCATTGATATCAATCTTCGTTTTAATGATATACTTTTCAAAGAAAGCCACGGTCTCTGATTTAAAAACAGAGACACGCAACCCATATTTCTGCAAGACATTACATAATACAAATACCGCTGTTTGTAACTGACTTTCTGTCTCTTGAATAATGACTTTATCATCCGCGTAAAGTAGGGAATTCAAATAAATGTCAACATAAAGGAATAGCCTTGAGTCAACTTGTGCCTTCCGTATTCGCAAAACGTCGTCTACATTGATGTTAAAAAGTGCAGGAAAAATGGGACACCCCTACTTAACACCCTTATGCGTATGAATATCTCCTGTCAACCTCTCATTTCTAGATAAATTTCACAGGAAACATAAACACTCAGCCAACTATAGAACGCCAGTCTAGAGGTTTGATCCTCTGCAAAACAACGGTTTCCGAAGCACTTTCTCGGAATGAAAACCTACTGTTAAGTCTTGTAACCATGTCCGACACTCAGATACTATTGGTGCCCGCTGCTGTCTTGTGTCTCACTCGTGTTTCTAACATTCATGACATTGTTAGGCCTTCTCTTTCTATTTATTTTTGGAAATCCTATTTTTAGTTATTATTTTGACGGTTCCCATTCCAGGATTCATTTTGAATACCTTCGACGTTTAATTAAATTATATTCTCTGTGCCCTACCGCATGAGCTAGGGTCCTCCTTTGATCTTTCAAACATATTATTTGCTCCCTTATAATTTCATTTCTCATCCTACCCACTCGGATTATTGCGATATGTTCTTAATATTGCGTGTTCACTTTACTGTAAAGAATCGCAGTGTTTTCATTTATATGCGGAAGCAAAACGTGGGTGACAACGAAGAAAAGATCGAAAGTAGGATACAAGCACTTGAAAGGGTGTAGTCGTAAGGACAGAATTAAAAACGAAATTATATAGGGAAAGACAAATATTTTAACTTGGACGAATACAAGAAACAGAACCGAAATTGATGGAACGAACACGTGGAGACGTTGCAATAGTTAACAAAAAACAAAAAGTATAGGCAACGTAGGTAGACTATTGAGAAGGTGGGCTCAGTAACAGTCTCCATATGTAATAAGTTAAGTGCAGAAGAAGAAGAAGAAGAAGAAGAAGAAGAAGAAGAAGAAGAAGAAGAAGAAGAAGAAGAAGAAGAAGAAGAAGAAGAAGAATGACTTTGATCTGAGAAAAGTTAAATCAGTTATTTAAGACTTTCGTGAGCTTCTTAACCGGTGTTGAGGAATGTGCGAATACGATTGTAATTGCAGGCCAGTAGATTATAAGTGATACAGGTGACATACTTTGCAGAAACACGTGCTCGCCAAAATCAGCGGCTTGCACACACTGTACACAGTACACAGAAATGGAACGTGAGCACTGAATACAAAGTGTGTTTCCTAATTTTTTATTATAACACTTGTAACTGTCGTTCACATATAAGTCATCATTGAAATTATAAATTTTCCCATCTAATTCTATCTACTTATATCCGAAACATAATCTCTTAAAAAAAAATTAAAACAGTGGCGGAAAACGCCTATTTTATCAAATTTAAAACAAATGTTCTATCACTGTTGACATTTAAAGATAGCCACCAATGCTACCAGACAGCAATTCTGCTGGTATCGAATATTTCGGTTCTTGATTGGTTAAAAAACTAGCAATCTAAAGAACCAAAGAAGATCTAATAAGTTGGTCAGAATTAGACTAAACTGGGCAACAGAAAATAACATCTCATACACTATCTACAATGAACTCAAAATTGGTTATGAAAATTGCGTATTACTAAAGCTCCTAGTTTTATTTATCGAATAAGTATAGTTAGTGATTAAATAAACTATGAAAATGTTGACGTACACAGTTAAAATTAAAGATGTGTTCTTAATACCGATGACTAATCACTCTCTTCGTTCATGAAAGGTTTGCAGTTGGCATAATGGTAGAGTTTCCATCTCCAAACCTAGATGTTGTGGTCTCGCGATCGAATTCGACTCACTACAGAAAATCTGCGATTGAAAACATTTTAATATAATAAACGTGAGAATGTGGCATTTGCAGTAAGAAAGTTAATCGTCTTTTCAAAGAAATCCTTCACTAATATATAACAAATACAAAGTACTGACGATTAGGTGTGTAGACAAAGAAATACGTTACTATTTTGAGACATATTATTTTATGGGAGCAAAATTTGACCATACGTAAGCAGCTTCCTGTTGGACTAGGAGGGCTGGATTGTGGGTCTGGAGGAAAATGGCAAAACGTTTTGGCTGGAAAAGCAGGAAGAATGTACATTTTTTGGAAGGTCTAAGAAAGAGGAGAAATCTGATTAAAGAGATGAAAAAGACAGAAGTAACCTTTGTAAGGCCTATTATAAGGTATAAGAAGTTTCCAAAGAATATAATAGAGGGAAAATCCTGGGAAGAAAGGAAAGAGGAATGCGAGTAGATTAAGAGAACAAGTGGAGCTAGCAACAAGCGTTTAGATATTAAATCAATGAAACGTCAGTATACATTTTTGTAGCCAGACATTATTCGGCTACACGTACACAAAGGCTATATCCAAAGATATGTGGCTGGTTATCAATGAAGGAAAAGGCTTACTAAATCAGTGGACATGGCGCTTGGTTACTAAACTACAGGTCCCGGGTTTTATCCCCGGACGTACCATAAAATTAAGTTGTACATTCTTGCAGCCAGATCGACTCAGCCTGTGGGAATGTGTACCTGGGATAACATTGCGTGGTAATAGTGGGGCGGCTGATGGGTAGTGCTGGCCACACTGCCTTCCGTGTATGCTGAACGGCTTGTAAGGTTGCCTAACCTGCTTAGGTAGTAGACTACTTAGGCTGTTAAAACAGGATCCATTATTATAATCAGCGAAGAGTAGGTGGTGTGATTAAGCCGAAGAAACTCTCTCTTTTTGACGAATCTAATTCTTTGTGTCACCTTCCCTTCCACTTATTTTTACTTTTTCTTGCAAGTTAAACGTACAGTAAAAACTCATTTTAACGCGCACGCACACAAAGACATACAAACACACAACAAACACTGACGATTCGCTGCACGCGCCTCTTGTTTTTAAATCGTAATTAATATTAACCAGCATGACATTTTTGATCACCGAAAAAACGCCCCAAGATAACGAAAACGTTCAGCGCAAAAAGTATAAATCGTTTATTTATTTTTGCTTTCCTCGCATTTCACGTTGGCAAAAATAAATCTACCCGTCTGACAGTGCGTGAACAATTAGTTAACTAACGCGCGCGCGCGCGCACACACACACACACACACACACACACACACACACACACACACACATACACACAAACTACAGAACGACACAGTGCTTGGTAATCTTTTTTAAACATCTATCTGTTTTTTATCATAATATTTATATATGCTAATTTATGTATACAAAGATAAACAACGAAAAAAGAGAAATATTTATAACCCTGGAAAAATTTTCACTCGGTTAATTACTAAAACATCAAGATAACAGAGGATTTAATATGCGGCTGTAGGGTATGCATTATTATCGTCGCCATGCCAGGGTGTATTATTTTTTCTGTTGAAAAATGTTTTCTAGTCGAACACACAGTGTGCATATGTACGTACTGTATGTATGTGTATACGAAACGGAGAAGATGTGTTTTTCTTTAGTGAAGATGTTATCAAATGTGTGCGCGAGGGCGTGTCTCGTATTGATTGAACGCTAGGGGTAGTCGGGTGGGTGTGCACCCCGCCGCCACCGCCACTGCTACCACACCGCCGCGATGTGGTTCACTTTACTCTTCCTTCAGTCAGTCCTGCTCGCTGACAAATGGCAACAGTATTCAGTACACAAACAGAGAGACTGCTGTAACGATTGATTCCTGTTGGTAACCTCAATATAATGATAGTTGCAACACCTAAGTAAAGTCGTCATCTATATCATCATCATCATCATCGTCGTCATCGTCTTCATCATCATCATCACCACCACCACTACCATTACAAATACCATGATCATAACTAGCATCACATTCGCCTGCATACTGCTGAACGAATATCATTCATATGAGATTAGTTTCTTTGTAAACACACACACACACACACACACACACACACACACACACACACACACACACACACACACACACACACACACACACACACACACACACACACACACACACACACACACACACACACACACACACACACACACACACACACACACACACACACACACACACACACACACACACACACACACACACACACACACACACACACACACACACACACACACACACACACACACACACACACACACACACACACACACACACACACACACACACACACACACAGTATAGTTAAAAAACATTTAAAAAACTGTCATTATCAGAAACATAAAAACGACCCTACTAATACAACTTTTTATATACCCGATGACAGTGGCGTACGTGGACGATCCTGGTGGGTGGGGGGCTGACACTAGCTTGTGGACGGGGGTGAGACTAGCTTTAAGGTTGAACTCCCCATTTTCTACAGGCAAATGCGAAAATCAGGATATTATCCATATGATTTTATAAATAGATTTTGTAAGTGTTCTGTGTCTCAAAGATTTTGAGTTAAACCAAATATAGGCCTGGTATATAAAATTTACGTAAGGGACCAAATACGTTATTTACTAAATATCATTATTACTGTCATTAATGTCATTATTACATTATTATGACTGTAATTATTAAGAAAACGCGAACTTTATTTTATTAATTTACAAATATTTTAGTTCCTTTTATTTCTACAATTATTTATAACCCTTATTTTAACACACGCAACTGGTTTATAAATAGTCCTACCTTAAGTGATTATGGAATTTTGTATACCTCGGTTGGGGGGGGTTGATCCCCCTTAGTTATGCCACTGCCTGATGATGACTGTTTTATATAACTATTTAAATACTGTAAAAGTGATATAGTGTAATTTCATTTTTTTTTTGTCAAATATATTATATTTATTAATCGGCAATAAAGATTAATCAATTTTGTCTACAGAATTGGCCGTATCACACTTGAAAAATATATATTTTTTTCATAACGCTTAGAGATGAACGATTTTGTAAGGCGCAGCCATTAATCAAACCCAATTTAAAAACATTTTTCCGACATTTCGTTCCTTTTTTGTCAGGGTTCGATATTCATTTTAATAATTTCGACAAAAATAATTAACACACATATAATACATTTCAAATTAATGGAATATCATAATTATTCTGATTAATATAGGGGTAAAAATTTAAGTGTAATAGTTGTTTTTATTGTATACGTAACACACGAGCGCGCGTGCGCATTCATACGAAAACACTCATGATACATATAGTATTTTTATCGCTCATATACAGATTCTTATTATGACAACAAATTTTGTCGAAACGTCAGTTTTGTTTTAAAAATGTTTCTAGGTGACAATCGAACCTCCCAAAATCTTTCGTCATTTATGAATTTGTGGTCAACTTTTCATAATCATGTATGTGTTTTGTCAGTCAATTTGTTCAATGTTCGCTTAGTCGAACAGATTACAAATCTGCAATAAGTTGAAAAAAGAAAAAAAGAAAATTTATGAATTCACGACCACTACCACACTAATGCTAACTGCTTGTGTCAAGCGCCTTATGGCTCATCTGTACATACTTATATTCATATAGACATACACAAAATATATGTTTTTGTATTAATGCAAAAGAGGTTTGCAAGTTAGAGAAACGGATACATTTTATGCATAAGGAATATATATACAATTTTATTTTCTAGGACTAAAAAAATTTACTTTCATGATATGCGATCTTGTCAACACGTTATCTTGAGAATAAAACGAAGTATTTGGACCAGAATTGGCTGACTTTTAAACGTCCACAGTTTTTGCCCGATTTCAGTTTTGCATAGTTTAACGAAATAATAAACTTCGTATTTGTTTACAAAATAAAAATTGTGATTACCAAAAATAAAAATTTTGGTGGTTTTGAAATTTTTTGAAAATATTGTTTTTGTTTTTATTATTTAGTAATTAATTTTCGTGATGTGTTGGTGTAAAAATTTTAACTCTGTTATTACTGGTTTGTCAATTATATCATCTTTTGGTAATTAGAATTAAGTTCCGCGTTAACAGGATTGTCTATGGCACTGATCGATTAGTGGTTCTTATTCTTGTTATAGGATTCTCCTTTCTCCTTGGTATCTGCCGCTTTTCGTGTAGTCTGTTGGTAAAATATTCTATTATGTTACGCTAATAATAATTTTGAAATAAATATAAGTCAAAATTATGAAATTCCAGTATTTATTTAACAATTTTTAAATAGATCGATATTAAATCGATAATTCAACAGTTGGTATCGACTCTCATCTCAGGGCATCGATTAATTTTTACATCTGTTTATTTTATAATAATGATTTGGTTCTTTGAACGGTTATTTTATATAGTCAGAGAAGGGTAAGGTCAGGAAAGTACGAGTATAACACTTACAAATAAAAAGCTTAATATTTAAAATTGACAAAATTATTAATTATTATATAATGTTTATTAAAGAAAAATGCGAACCATCGACGTCTTGATAATTATGTTGGTAATTGCTCGCGTTGAATGCTGGGAGTCAAAGATGGCGGCTTATGGACTGCATGTGTTAAACGTATTCAGCTCGACGAAATTTTCTTCCAATAAATGGTGCCTTTTCAGTGTTTCCTTGTCTCCGCAATTGTGATTATCCTTTCTGGTGTTAGTAGTATGGTTCTGGTTTAGTGTCTTGTGATTCACTTCGATTAAATGTGTGTTATTATGTTTAATTTAAGTTGTTCTATAAGGTCGAATCTTGCACTTCACTTATTAAGAATTATTTAGTTTATCGGTTTAATTTATTATATCACTCAATTACGGTTTCTTATTACTTGATTTGAATCGTGGTATTAACAGTTCTCACTGATTTTACGTTTTAAGTTCAAAATTTTGTACTTTACTAATTTTTCTGTAGGCTAGGCTTACATACCAATCGCCATATTAGTTTGCTATATAGGATGATATTAGCACAAATCGCGTTAAAGTGTACTCGACAAGGTCCAATAATTAACTAACTCATTTCCTTCGTCTCCTGACAAAGTCTTAGCCAATTTAATATTTGCAATACATTGTTTTAAATTCTTTGGGCTTCCGCTACATTCGGAAATCTTACATTATACTACTAAATATATTTTTGTTATTATTTAATTTTATGAAATATTACATACATAATCTTTTTCTTTAGTTCATTCTGTTTAATTTGATACCAAATAAGATAGTTTTACAAAGTTTTTTATCAAAAATGCTATATTTCTTTCATTTTGAAAAAGTAGGCTTAATTTTCACTTCCTGTTCTTCCCCAAAATGTTGCCATTTTATATGTTATATTTATGATTGTACTGAATCTAAGATTGACATAATATGTTTATCTTCCCTTAATTTCTCTTAATTTTGTTAATTGGTTATTCTTTAAAATATTATCCAATAATTTATGACTCCCTACCTTGAAATTTCAGTTATTACATTGTAACGAAACAAAATGTTATAAAAAGAATTGTAAATATAATAGGGAAATCCTATCCAGAGAGGGAACAAGAAATCACAATTAATAGTCAATTAAAGGAAATTACCAAGTTTTAAAGAGATTAGTAAAGAACCAAATATAACTAAATAAAAACAACCTCTGACTTATTTTATATCATCAAGAGACCCAGAAATAACCCAGTAGAATAGGACAGTAAACAGACAAGAAGTTAAATAAAAAAACCTAGTAGGCCTAAGTAACTTGCCCTGAATAACACAACCAAACCCAATAAAGAGTACCTATTCATAAATTAAAATTGTATTAACAAAATTGTATAGGCCTATAATTAAGGATAGAAAAAGGGACACAAACCTTTACAGTGAGATAAGTGACAGAATATAAATAGTGGCACAAACTATAGTTAAACAGTGTGATATTTAGTTTTTATAAAAAAATGCTTTATTATTATTATTAGACAGAAATTTAGTTTATCATACAGACAATAGTTTAACAGTATAAATAAACTAAAACTGTCAAAAACAAGTATTATTAAGAGTTTTTGTTATATGTTATAAGAGTTTATGTTACCAGTTAATTTATTTAAGTATATTTATCTCAGGGAGTCAAGGTAGAAATTACAATCAACCATAACAAATTGTTCCACCACATATCAGAGAAATTCAAATTAATAAGGTTTTACAGTTATAAACTGAGGCATGTTTAGTATCAAATTGTTTATAATTATCTAATTAATAATCATACAAACATTGCATGTATCATTAGAGTATAATAATAAAATTATCTATTAAAGGTAATTTATAAAATGTAAAGTAGGTAATGGGTATTGATCATATAACACTTAACCTGTACATAAATGGCCAATCAAAATTTAAGAAGTTTGTATGAGTTCGGTGACTAAAAAAGAATAAATAACACTTAATTGTTAATTGTGATGGAGAACAGTTTAATAGTGCGTGTCGAGATGTTATTAATATAAAAATATAAATTACTAAACCGTTTGTGAAAGAAGATTTGTATGACCACCATTGAAGATAAATAATTCCTCCACTACAATCATTTCACGAACCAGGAACACACACAATCAAGAAAATATAAAGAATAAACCAGAAGACGTTCAGCAATATCACCTAGATGTGTAAAGTATAATTTGACTTAATAATTGACAATAGTTTTTATCCAAAAAGGAACAACCACTAGACAATACACCAATTCACAATAACACTAATCACTAGTGAACATTTTAACAAGTGGAAACAAATTCCATATCTAACGAAACAGTGATTACAAGGAAAACATTTATTTTTACACATTTAATAAACTTCATTATTCTCTGACACGGACAACGGCAGCCATGATGATGACGTCACTCTAACCTGCATGCTTTTTACGAAGCGTATTGAATATCGTCAAACATTGTATGTTATTTAATATATAATTTTGTAATTTTTTTTAGATTATAAGTAATAGATGATTTGTAAAGGTACTCTATATTGGTAATTATCATGTAATGGAACTTTTCGTAGCAGCCACAAGAATTCCCACGAAATACATTAACCTTATTTATTTATTCACTCCTGAGATAAATATCGATTGTGACTAACGTGTGTATCGAATGGCAATTTCTATCAATTTGAACTCATATTACAGAGATTAAACAATTATGTTAATAAATCATATCCATGCGTTATTATTTCATGAACATAAGATATTATCAACATTTACTTTATAATTACCAAGGATAAGAAGACGTCGGGGAGTCGCTGGAAGTAAGCAAACTACAAAACCAAGATTAACCTCAAAGAATAGGTTATAAGCCTAATATCGAAGGTGACTTGAGAATTGTTTGGGATGACTCGAACGCTATTTTTGAATTGATTTTAGAGTTCTAACTGCTGAATTGGAATAATAATAATTCTGATTTTAAACCAAGGCAGAATAATTCATTTTTTTAACTTATATATTAAATCACATTCGAAAACACGCAACATAAATATTCCACGATCAACTGATACATTATTTACAACTTTTTATTACAAATTAAAATTTACTAAGCATAACACGGGCAAATTATTATACAATTACTATACTACGGGATACACGAGTCGTATTATAAATTGGCGCCCAACGTGGGGCTGAAATTAGGGAATATTAGGTGAAGAAATTAAAACAAGCAAATTAATTTCCTAATTTTTAGCTGGCGACTGCTATAGGTTCCAAGAAATAATAAAGATGCGTAAGAGGGCAACATCATTGAAACGGACGAATGAGGCAGAGAAAGAAGTCAGGATGGAAGAGAAAGAAGTAGCGTCGGTGGAGGATGTGGAAACGGTAGTAAGAGAGGAAGCGAGAGGAGGCCTGGATTTACAACAACTATGGGAATTAATTAAAGAAGACTCTAAGAAGCAGAAGGAAGAAATGAAGGAAGATTTGAAGAACATCAAGGAAGAATTCACTGAAAACTCAAAGAAAGAAAATGAAATTTTGAGTCAAAACTTATTAAAACAAATGGAGGAACAAAACAAGCAAACGAACGAAAAATTTGATAGCATCAAGGAAGATAACAGACAAACAAATGAAAAAATTGATAGCATCAAGGAAGATAACAGACAAACAAATGAGAAAATAGACGGTATGAAGGAAGATATTAACGAGAACTCAAGGGTACAAAATGAGAAAATGAGTGAAAATTTAATAAAACAGATGGAGGAGAGATTTGACCAAAACAAAGAAGAAACTAACGAAAATTTTAGGAAACAAAACGAAACCACTAATGAGAGTTTAAAACGGATAAATGAGAAAATTGATAGTATTAAAGAAAGTACTAATGAAACCTTAAGGCAAACTATAAGTGACAATAATAACCAAATGAAGGAAGAATTCAGGCAAATCAATGAAGAGAATTTAAGAAGAATTAATGGTAGAATTGAACAGGTCAATGATACAATTAACCAGAAGATGGACAAAATCGATGAGGAAAGGAAGCAAGAAACAGCTGACACTAATGAGAGATTGAGAAAAGCTAACGAAACCATCACACAAAACAAAGTAATGGTAAATGCTAGAATAGACCAGGTCCAAGAAAATAATCGTATTCAAATAGAAGGAATACAAAAGGAACAAGAAAATTTAGTAAATTTACAGAAACAAACCGGAGAAAGGTGTGACAATATTAACACTACAGTAAACAAGTTAACTGGTCAAGTACGCCAAAATCAAGAAGACATTGAATTAATTAGGACCAGACCAAATAATATCACTCATGTTTCCACAAATGAAACCAGAGAAGGGATTAATTTCAAAAATTATCGTAGAAATCCCACGGAATTCCTGGCCAGAATCGAGGAACATTTTAAAAACATAGAATAACTATCTGGAGCTCGATTAGAGAGATGTTGGATGAGGATTTTAGGGAGATTACGGACAACTGGCGGACAGCAACCAGGAATGAGATAATGGACTACGCTCAATTTAAAAAATTATTTAAAGAAAAATATTGGTCCGAAGCTATACAAAATATTATCAGGGACAACATTTGTCAGGGAAGATATGATGTAAATAGAGGTACATCTCCAACTACTTACTTCTGGAGAAAGGTGTGTTTGGCTAGACACCTAGAGCCAAGAATACCAGAAGAATCCCTAGTAACTAAAATGGCATACCATTATGACGCAGGAATTGCCAGAGCACGCCTGGGAAGCCAGATTAAAACGGTCCACGCAATGGCTGACTTGTTAGAAAATTATGAGCACGAGGGTTACTACAAAAGAAGCAGACAACGAACTGATCAGTGCGGTTCAAGAAATAATAACCATGGTATGAATAATAATCGCCATAATAATATGAATAACCGGAATAATTATAAGTTTAATGGCAACGATCGTAATTACAACCAAAATTTTACCCCAAATAATAATCAACAAGCAAATTTCAATCGAAATCCAATTAGCAATAATAGTAACAACAGGCCCAATCAAAATTACCATCCGGGTAATAGAGTTAATAATAATTATAATAACTACCGAACCAACCAAAATTATAATAATTTTATAAATAACCCAGGAGTTAATACCAATAATAATAACCAGGGTAATTATAATAATAATCGTCCGTACCGACCCCGAATAAATTATATTAGTGCAGAAGAAGGGGATTACTGGAGATACCATCAACCTCGGAGTAACAATTTGAATAACAGTTATGATCGAAGAGGAAATCCCAGAGGGATGAATCACCATGACAAGCGAGTAAGAAGTAGAAGCCAGGAGGACTTCCGAGAACCAAGGGGGAGTGAACAATTAGACAACCGAGAGGTTGAACAACCAGGAACAGGCACACCATTCCAGGCAAATCAACAGTCATGCCCGGAAAATAATCATGATGGCCTTAATTTAAACGGAGTGAGGCAGTAATAAACCCTCGCGACCCCTTACTGCTCCTATCTACTGGGTACAAAAACCATCAAATTCAAAAATATAGTAATAACAACTTACTACCAACTAATTATGAAAAACTAATTATGGAAAATAAAAGAATTTTGAAGTATAACAACAACCAAAGTTTAAGGACGGATAGTCAAAATCTTACTATTATTTACAATTATTATTTGAAAAATCTTCGAGAAGAACTGTTGGAGGAAACGGTGACAAGTAGAACCAACCAGCATAATGAAATCTTATACATAACCGCTCAAATTGAAGGAATTCCTACACGAGTAATGATAGATACTGGTGCAAATGTATCACTTATTAACGATGCTGAACTGGAGAGAATACAGAAACAAAGTAAAAATATAATACCTACCTTACCTGTCAATAATGTTATTTTAATAGGTGCCACTGGGCATCAAAATAAAACAGTGAGAAAACAAGTGTCATTGGAACTAGAAAGCAAGGGTGTTACAATTAATATTATATGTCTGGTCGCAATCGGCCTACCATTCGAAATATTAATCGGATGCGATATGCTGAGGAAATATTCAGCCATTATTGATCTGAGCAAGGAGAAGGTGTCCTTGAACTCAGAAGGTGTTATGTGGACGGCAGAGTTAATAGGAAGCGATGGTGCCCCTCTGAACCGTACCCATCACCAAGTTAGGGAATTAAATTTTTTAAAGAATGACATCCAATGCAGAAAAATAATCTATAATATGACAAATGAAGACCTGTGGAACAGTAAATTACAGGAGATAAGAGAGTTTAGACACCAAGGCACAAATAATTTGATAGCAAAACAAGTAGAACATCTCATTATGATATATAAGAAGTATAAACATGTATTTTCAGAAAAACCAGGAAAAGTAAAAAAATATCAGTGTAGAATACAATTTAAAGAACCAGCAGAATACCATATTCATTGAAGGAGGCGGTTAGAGCTGAAATTAATAAAATGTTGTTAAATGGTATAATTGAGCATAGCCAATCACCATATACTAGCCCAATAGTAGCAATTCAGAAAAAGAACGGGCAGGTTCGACTTTGCTTGGATGCCCGAGAAATAAATAAACATATAGTAAATGATCGCACGTCACCTGGAGAAATAGAAGAAATTCTAAAATAATTTCACGGTACAAAATTCATCAGTACCTGGGACACAGTTTGTGGTTACTGGCAGGTGGAGTTGCACCCGATGAGTCGAAAATATATGGCTTTTATTTTCGAGAGTAGAAACTATCAGTTTAAGAGATTACCATTTGGATTAGTCAACTCGGTAGCAATTTTTGTACGATGTATGGACCAGGTATTGGGTCAGGAAGCGCTACAATTCACCACAGTTTATGTAGACGACTTGTTGATTACCTCATCCAACTGGAAGGAACATTGTCACAGGGTGGAATATGTATTGAGTAAGTTAGCAGAGAACGACATAACACTAAAACTCGAAAAATCCCAATTAATAGCGAAGGAGTTTAAATTTTTAGGTTTCAATTTGACTGAACAAGGTATTTCCCCATCACAAGAAAAGGTTACTGCAATCCAGAAGTTCCCACAACCAAAGAATAAGAGGCAACTCCAATCCTTCTTAGGACTGTGTAATTACTACCGGAAGTTCCAACGCAATTATTCCGCATTGACATCTAAATTTCAGGAATATCTGTCTTCCAAAAACAAATGGATATGGGGACATGAACAAGATGCTATACTACAACAGATAAAGGATAAATTCTTAGAGACAGTAATCCTTCATCATCCAAATTTTGATCACCCATTCTTTTTGAACTGTGACGCAAGTGATTCAGTCTTGGGACGGTATTGTACCAAGAAGACAAAGAAGGAAACCATTTAGTCATCAGTTTTGCCAGTCGTGTGTTAAACCACTGTGAGAGAAGGTATAATGTTACTGAAAAGGAACTATTAAGCATAGTCTTTGCTTGTAGTAAATTCCGAACGTACATTTTGGGACATCCTGTAACTGTCAGAACAGATCATAAGTCCATCTCATTTTTGAGAAGTTGTAAGCTGAGTCACGGAAGGCTTACAAGGTGGATACTCGCCTTGCAGGAGTATAATATCAAATGGGAATATATTCCAGGGAGTTAAAACGTGATAGCTGACGTTATCTCGAATATACCTGGACACCCAGACATTTGAGGGTGAGAAGGCAAGGATTATCAAGGTGTACAACATTCTCAAAAGTAGATCTGATTTGGAGGCATTATTACAAAATATCAGAGCAAATCAGTTATTAGACCCAAAATTAATAAAAATCAAGGAACGTTTGGAGAACCAAAACTCTCCAATAAACCAATTATATTGTGAACAAGAAGGAATTTTATTTATAAAAAATACATTGCACCAAGAAGACTGGAAGGTCATCATTCCCAGAATCATGGAGAAAGAACTAGTGTTGGAATATCACATAAGATACGGACATATGGGTGCAGTAAAGGTAGTGAAAGCATTGGAGGAGAATTGTTACATTAAGAACATACACAGGAAGGTACAAAATTATATAAAACCCTGTCATATCTGCCAATTGGTCAAAATTAATAATGAACGAAGGGAAGGTGTAATGATACCTATATCGTCAGAACAAAAATTGGAAAAACTATTCATTGACGTATGCGGACCATTTCCTAGGAGTGAAGGTAGAAGCCGGTATAAATACATTATAATCATTATGGACCACTTCACCAAATTCACCAAATTGTATCCAATCAGTTGAGCAACTACGCAGAAAATTCTTGAAGTAATAACTACTCAATACATTCCAAAAATAGGAATACCTGTTTCAATAGTTACGGACCATGGTACACAATTTCGAGGCAGAAAATGGAAGAACACATTGTTAGAGCTGAACATCAAAAGCTATAAGACCTCCGTATACCACCCCAGTAGCAATCCATCAGAAAGAATACTGAGAGAGGTTGGTAGAATCTTAAGAACCTATTGTCATCAACAACAAAGGAAGTGGCCTGATTACTTATCAGCTACAGAAGATTTTTTAAACTTGGCTTATCATCCATCTATAAATTGCACTCCATACACTGCCATGTATGAAAAACAACCACCCAGAGAGATCCAAGAATTGATTAAATTTCCTAAGTCTCCACAGTACCAATTTAATAAATTAAAATTTTATAATCAGGTGATGGAAAATCTGGAAAAACGTAGAAACAAATACCAGAAAATCAAGGGTAAAATAATTAAATATGAAGTAGGAGAGAAAGTGTTGTTAAAGAACAGGGAATTGCCTAGCACTCTAGAAGGGATATCAAAGAAGTTATTGTTACTATACGTTGGACCCTACACCATAACAAAAAACAACAACAATAACACGTACGAATTAACCGACCCCATTTCAAAGAAGATCAAGGGCAATTATAATCAACAATCCATGAAAAAATATCACGAGGAAGAAAAGGAAAAATAACATAAGTAATTATGTCCTCACACCTAATGAAGTGTTCAGAAATAATTACTTCTGAAGGGAGGCAATTTGTAACGAAACAAAATGTTATAAAAAGAATTGTAAATATAATAGGGAAATCCTATCCAGAGAGGGAACAAGAAATCACAATTAATAGTCAATTAAAGGAAATTACCAAGTTTTAAAGAGATTAGTAAAGAACCAAATATAACTAAATAAAAATAACCTCTGACTTATTTAATATCATCAAGAGACCCAGAAATAACCCAGTAGAATAGAACAGTAAACAGACAAGAAGTTAAATAAAAAAACCTAGTAGGCCTAAGTAACTTGCCCTGAATAACACAACCAAACCCAATAAAGAGTACCTATTCATAAATTAAAATTGTATTAACAAAATTGTATAGGCCTATAATTAAGGATAGAAAAAGGGACACAAACCTTTACAGTGAGATAAGTGACAGAATATAAATAGTGGCACAAACTATAGTTAAACAGTGTGATATTTAGTTTTTATAAAAAAATGTTTTATTATTATTATTAGACAGAAATTTAGTTTATCATACAGACAATAGTTTAACAGTATAAATAAACTAAAACTGTTAAAAACAAGTATTATTATTAAGAGTTTTTGTTATATGTTATAAGAGTTTATGTTACCAGTTAATTTATTTAAGTATATTTATCTCAGGGAGTCAAGGTAGAAATTACAATCAACCATAACAAATTGTTCCACCACATATCAGAGAAATTCAAATTAATAAGGTTTTACAGTTATAAACTGAGGCATGTTTAGTATCAAATTGTTTATAATTATCTAATTAATAATCATACAAACATTGCATGTATCATTAGAGTATAATAATAAAATTATCTATTAAAGGTAATTTATAAAATGTAAAGTAGGTAATGGGTATTGATCATATAACACTTAACCTGTACATAAATGGCCAATCAAAATTTAAGAAGTTTGTATGAGTTCGGTGACTAAAAAAGAATAAATAACACTTAATTGTTAATTGTGATGGAGAACAGTTTAATAGTGCGTGTCGAGATGTTATTAATATAAAAATATAAATTACTAAACCGTTTGTGAAAGAAGATTTGTATGACCACCATTGAAGATAAATAATTCCTCCACTACAATCATTTCACGAACCAGGAACACACACAATCAAGAAAATATAAAGAATAAACCAGAAGACGTTCAGCAATATCACCTATATGTGTAAAGTATAATTTGACTTAATAATTGACAATAGTTTTTATCCAAAAAGGAACAACCACTAGACAATACACCAATTCACAATAACACTAATCACTAGTGAACATTTTAACAAGTGGAAACAAATTCCATATCTAACGAAACAGTGATTACAAGGAAAACATTTATTTTTACACATTTAATAAACTTCATTATTCTCTGACACGGACAACGGCAGCCATGATGATGACGTCACTCTAACCTGCATGCTTTTTACGAAGCGTATTGAATATCGTCAAACATTGTATGTTATTTAATATATAATTTTGTAATTTTTTTTAGATTATAAGTAATAGATGATTTGTAAAGGTACTCTATATTGGTAATTATCATGTAATGGAACTTTTCGTAGCAGCCACAAGAATTCCCACGAAATACATTAACCTTATTTATTTATTCACTCCTGAGATAAATATCGATTGTGACTAACGTGTGTATCGAATGGCAATTTCTATCAATTTGAACTCATATTACAGAGATTAAACAATTATGTTAATAAATCATATCCATGCGTTATTATTTCATGAACATAAGATATTATCAACATTTACTTTATAATTACCAAGGATAAGAAGACGTCGGGGAGTCGTTGGAAGTAAGCAAACTACAAAACCAAGATTAACCTCAAAGAATAGGTTATAAGCCTAATATCGAAGGTGACTTGAGAATTGTTTGGGATGACTCGACCGCTATTTTTGAATTGATTTTAGAGTTCTAACTGCTGAATTGGAATAATAATAATTCTGATTTTAAACCAAGGCAGAATAATTCATTTTTTTAACTTATATATTAAATCACATTCGAAAACACGCAACATAAATATTCCACGATCAACTGATACATTATTTACAACTTTTTATTACAAATTAAAATTTACAAAGCATAACACGGGCAAATTATTATACAATTACTATACTACGGGATACACGAGTCGTATTATAACATTTGCATTTTTTCTCCTAATTATTCCTATCCTTTTACAATATTCTTTTAAAGTATAATTTACATTATATTATTCTGTTACTGATTTACATTACATAAATTTCATCAGTTTAATCAGTTTACTGGGCTTGATTTATCAATTATAAAGTAGTTTAGATTTATCATTTGGCCTAGATTTTAACTGGTTTTACATTCAAAGTTTTTTAATAATATAGCTTGTTTATACCCTTTCTGACCTTCTATTCTAACACAATGTTAATTAACAATTCCTTACTATACTACAAGAACATTTAGTATTGAATTCTAACTAATAATACATAATAATTATTTGACATTAAAAACATGGTAATTAATCTCAGACATTCTAGTCTTGATTATTTTTAGTAACTCATAATAAACATTTTATAATCAAAGAATGGTATCCACCCTCAGACAATGCATCCTTGATTAAAATTATTAAACATAATAAACATTTTAAAATTATAGAACATGACTCTCTACTTTCAATATTGATGTATAGAGTTCATTGGTTTAACTAGAAACATCACATTTGTTTCTTCATCTTTACACCTTTCTTACAATTACTGGGGTACAGTTCTTTCTGTTTTTTATTTTATTTCAGGGATGTATCCCTTGTAAATTTAATTACTAACTCCCTACTCTCTATTTATCTTACTCATTTCAATGAATGTTCTTACATAAAGAGTGGCACTTTATTAGAAACATTAGTTTTTGCCTTTCATCATACTATTTTATTAAATACTATTCCTGAAGTTACATTGAAACTTTAAAGTTGTTTAAAGGTACACTTTTTTAAGTTTAAGCATTCAGTGCACCTTCTTGAAGTTTATTTACTATAATATAATAACTTACACTTGTCCCCTGTTAATTCTTTATATTATCACTAATCAGTTTTATAGTTTTATATTATCAAGATATTATTTATGAAGGACTGTTAAGATTTGTTTTTTATTCTTTATAAAATAACTTTTATGGGTGCACTTCCACTTATAACTCTAAACACTTTTGTTTACATTTAATTTACATTATTTCTGTTTTTGGGTGTTATACTTTCATATGTGACATTAAAATTCCTTTTGAGGGTTTTTGCCTTCTCCTTGCTGGGTTTCCCTTGAGTATGTATTGTAGTCTTCTCCTCCTACTATTTTGTATCTTCCACCTCATTCCCTTTTTATTATGTACGTTGGTTGGTTTTGGGTGTCTTCCTCATTCATTCTTCGTTTCTTCATTCTCCTATAGTTATTATGTACGGGGTTTGTTCTGGGTATCTTCCTTCTTCATTCTTCGTTTCTTCTTTTCATATTGTCATTATGTACGTTGGTTTGTTCGGGGTATCTTCCTTACTTACTCCTATCCTACCTGGGTATTTCCTCATTTTATTTTAGGTTTTAATTTAGTTTTCATTACACATTTTTGTTGCATAGTTGCTTTTTCTGTATTTTTACTTCTTCAGGTTATAATGGTATTTTAATTGTGATACTTATTGGTTTTCATTTGGATTTTTCTTTGATAGTCAATTTACTTGATTTTTATTTATGATCACATTGCATTCTTTATTTAGTGGATAATCTGTCATGATACAATAGTCATATATTAATTTGGAAAACTATTCACAGCTGTTGGAATAAGCAAGAGCGCCCGGCTTAGTCAGTCAGTTATACCTGGCGATACTGTAGAGTGTGTGTGGATCAAGACGTTGCGGATTAGTGGAAATAAATTATTGTGTTAATTAGTGTGGTACTGTAATAAGGTGGCATTATTATTGCGTGTGGACAAATGAGAGTACCTTGTTGATTTCAAATTGTTGTTTATGACTAATTAAAGCTGGTAATTAGTGACTTCATTAGTGTCTCTATTTTGCTTGCACTGTACAATACGGTCGGTGTGACCGTCGTAACAATATTTATCTGCGCGTGAACACACACACACACACACACATTTTGTATATTTTGCGGTTTTTACATAAAAGGCCTATATTATTAAACTAAAACTGAAAAATTGTAGAAACTGGAATGCTGTTTTGTTGTTGCATTCGTTTTGCTAACCGTTATTCTGAGAGTATGTATGATGTTCTCGCTGTTTTAGCGTATACAGAGCTCGTTCATCTACTGAAATTCATTTGACATCAGGGGCGACAAAGTGTGTTATTCAAGTTACAAAGTTTGTGTTCTCTTTCTCCCTCTTACAACTCGTTCTCTCTCTCTCTCTCTCTCTCTCTCTCTCTCTCTCTCTCTCTCTCTCTTCCTCCTTCCCTGTTACTTTGTCATTTGTATGCTATGGTTTCCACCGTAGTAATGCTATTATTCCAAGCACAATCCCAGTAAAAGACATCTATATATTATTTTCTAAAATTCTTGTAGCGTGTACGTTTCCCGTCCCTTGTTGTGTAGAATTTTTCCGTGCTATCACATTCACGCACTGCGATTTATAGTGTTATTGAAAATAATTATACACATCAAACAAGTTTAAATGATTTTTGATTAATGTAGTTGATCGTGTAGTTTGACATTTTACACGACTGCAGGTCTACTGAAAGGAATTTAAACACACACACATATTTTCATTAACGTTGCAATTAGAATTACCGTAAATATTCAGCCAAACTGATGACAGTTACTTCCAAAACAGACGACACTGAACCAGAAAAGAGGGCGTCCTAATTTTCAGTACCTACGAGTGTTTTCCAAAAAGTAAATTTCCTTTATCATCAAAATTAATTCATAAAAGTGCACAATAAAAACTGATTTATTTTTGGAAAATACAGAGGAAAGAAAAATCTGTACTTTAATTAATACAGTTAGTCATGTATGTTTAATAAACCTCAATAATAAAAATTGTCATGAATAAATACAGGCTATATCTGAAATTATAATTTATTCAATTGTTTTAATGGTCTGGTACAAAGTAATTTAGTAATAGAAATCACATGTATATTAACAGTGGTTGATTTCTAAAATTGTAGGTGCCAGAACGCTTCAGTTCAAAAGTTGAACAGACACAAATATACTTAAATTTTATATTTGCCTATAAGTTTACATCAGATTATTACAAAGGAGGTCGACATTTTTAAAGACTTATAAAATGTGTAACACACTTATAAACTTGTATCTAAAAAGGTAATAAAGTTTACTGATATTTCTAAAGAGCTTCATCGTCATGCTAGCCGCACGACAATCAAAAACATGTCACTCATGATGGCGTCATCCCGGAGCCTCAATCAAACTCTAAGTGATGGTTTCGGTGGTTTGGAGATTTTGAAAATAGTTTCATCATTGTGTAGTAAAATTGTTTGTTTCTTGACCTTTCCTTACTCTTTGTGTCCAGTGCTGTATGATGGCCAGAAATCAACCCTCTCACATTCACTTGAAGATATCGCTATTGATTCAATAGCATATTTCAAGGTAGAAAGACTCTCCGGAAAAATTATGGAATGCAAATATTCTCGGAAGCTCCGAATCAGTTGCCTTTTATGCATTTAGTTTTGAAGCAAGTTGTTTTTTATTTCATTGTCTCCAATGGTTATTGGGACATTTTTTGAACGATAGTAGTTAAGATAAAGAATAGTGCTGGTGTTTGATTTTGACAAATATTTAGTTTTGTAGTAGGGCTGATAAAGGGCACAACTAAAAATAGTAGTAAATGTTTATAATAATTAGGTTTTTCTTTTCGTATATTTTTTCGGTAATTTATTTTTGGATCCAAGAGGTTCCGGAACGCCGTTCCGGCGTGTTCCCCTTGAAATCAAGCCCTGAATATTAACATTTAACGATAAAGCTAGCTTAATTTCGATATTACGTACATTCCATAACTTTAATCCAGTTAGAGCAGTTTTTTTTTAAAATCACAGCCACCAGAATCGATTTCATCTTCACCTTTTTCTTCAGCAGTATATCCGACTCAATTATTTTAACGATAAGTAAGTTAATTTCATAGTGTTACTTTGTATAGGTTATTGAATTAGGAAGAAAAAAACATCTGTATAAGTAGGCCTACTTTTCATTTTTTTTGGAAAAACAAGTATTAGAAAGGTACTGGAAAAACCTTAATCCCAGAAATTTCTCGGACACAGGTCCAAATACCGAACTATCGTGGGATGAAATCGAACGTATGGTAATCCTATTCAACAGTTTCATATTGTTTAATATAGGCTCTCACGGCCTGCGTCAAGGTTGTTAAGATTTTGTCTTGCCGGGCAGTGAGGCCGTGGACCAAGGTTGTTCAAAGCAAACGTTCGGCCGTACCTTCGAAAAACCACTGACAAAGGTTTTGTTGTCAGTGACCACAGTACTGTGTTTAAGACTGTTTAATTAATTTTTGATACAGTATACTTAAAAATATTTTAATTAGTTTTTATTTTGTTTGTATGTGACTGTTTATAATTTATAATTTTAGTCTTACAATAATTAATACTAATACTTAATAACGAGTTTAATATAATACAATGTGTTAAAATATGTTAGTTTTTTTTTTTTTTGGTAAACAAATAGATTAAAGCCTAAGCTCTTAAGTTTTTATGTTTATGTGACCAGTTTGGAATGTAAAATAGACACCTGAATTTCGTGCATTTTCAGTCGTAACGCATTCCCTCTTCTCCACAGCCAACATTGCATATCATCCCGGAAACACCGTCTCACTTTAGAACCGAAAATTTCTTGTCATGTTAGCCAGTATACATTCTATTTCTTTTATGAATTTGCTAACTGCTATAATTTTTTTTTACAAAGGTTGTTTAAGACCTGAAGATGTCAGTAATGACGAAAAGCTTAGTCGAACAATAAAAAAATTATAGCAGTTAGCAAATTCATAAAAGAAATAGTAAGGATGGCTGCTAATTTAAACAATACGAAGTATACATTCTGTATATAAGGTCGACCTGTAATCTGTGCTCTCACGGCAGTGTTGCCAGGTCAATCAAACGTCTTTCCCCCACATAGCTACTCTAAAATTCCCCACTGGCACAAATATGTGTGTTTTTTTTAAAGCGTTCGGTGTAATATTCTAAATGTTTACATACTATTACAAAGAATACCGTATACATTAAAAGACTTTTTTAATTATGATAAAAGAAAAAGTACTAACCTACTGAGATCGAGCTGAACCCTTAAGAAATACTTTTCTGGAACTTAGTTAATTATAGCTTTCTATATTTACACAATTTTCCAATTGTTCAATTCACAAAAATAATTTACATCTATTTTTCCTTTAAATGTACAGCTGCTATGTTTTTCCATCATTACACCGTTTATAGTGAAATCAAAAGAAGATTTATTTTATTTTCTAAGGACTTTTTTTGTATGTAACAGGCCCTAAGTGTTTCAACCCTGATATATTTATGATTTTGTTTTTATTAAGATTAATAACACAAAAATCCTCTCCACACACCCATGTATGTGACGCATATGTTACAAAAGTATCCAAAGTAGGAAAAGCTTCAGAATCATCCTCTTTCTTTGCGTTTTCCGCTTCTCTCGAGAAGCTTAATAAACTTTCATGTTAAATATTTGATACATGTTAAATATTTATATCCCTAACGAATCTCCATTCTCTGGTTAGATCTACAATTTCTATTTCAATGGTTTTTTAATTTTCAAAAGCTGCTGCTGTTGAAGCCAATGCTGAATGTCTTTAATTTTTTTGTCTCAATAAGTTCCAAATGTTTGACACTTAGAAATGTAGTCACAGTCGGCAGGAAATCCCCACCAGTTCCAACATAGGATTTTGAGCTTTCAAATTTCGCCACTGTGGGGGAAGATCCACGGTCTCACCGTAAACGTTTGTATAGTTGACTTGAAAGCCACGCTTAGTAGCCGCGGAGAGATTGTAACGTCTCAGACTCCCTGTAAATATAGACACAGACTCAGTGGCATGATATTAATAAAGAGCGTTATTAATATCTGTAGACATCACTGCCGGTCGTTCGTTTACCCTAAATATGAATTCAGAATGCCGAAGAGGCAAAGTTCTGTGTTCATCGTAATTACAGGCGTGACATATAGGCACCCGAACTTGTTATGTAATCTCAGAAAGAAACTACCTCTGTATTGTTTGTAAGTACATAGTAATTTTTTTCTATTTTGTGTTCAGCTTAAAGTACACAATTGTAGCAATACGAGAAAACAATAGGCAAATTCATAACGTAATCGTTGATATTTCTGTTGTTAATTATCACTTACGTCTCACATAAATTATCACTGTTTGTTAGGAAGTCAAGCGTTTCCACAGTTGTCTCCTATTCAGAAATGGAGTCGTCAGTATTAGCGATGTTGCTGCTGATAATAACACTAACAACGTTGCCTATAATGTTTACAGATTTCAACAAATAATATTACCGTTTCAATATATGGCGAACGGACCGCGGTCAGTTGTGACCCAATCGTATAAACCCGTTCGGTTGCGACCGTGCTGGAAATTGAAACCTGTCAATTGCGACCCGGCCAATTGGGATCGAAAATATCGTCCTATAAGCTACAGACGTAGACTGCATCTATCAAAGGCGTATGAACAGATGAAGACTAACGTCTGGAATGGTAATGCACTGTGACAGTTTCTAGTGTCTATATAGTCTACCGTTAACGAACAATCAATCAACTTACTCTATAGAGTAAACTTTGTCGTAAGGGGGTCCCAATCGTTACTAATATTTTCATGTTATTATTATAATAATACAGAAATTACCGAAATTACCCTTATAATTCTATTTATTCCTACACTAACGTGACGTAACGTAACCTAACCTAACCTCACCTAACAAAACCTAACCTAACCCAACTTAACCTAACCTAACGTAACAAAAATATTGGAAGAAAGAGGTTACCCGCACTAATGAAAATTAAAGAACTGAAACCTCACGGACGTTTTGGAACAGAAACGTTTCTACTAGATGCCACAGATTCGGTCAGTTGCGACCAAGTGGGATAAAAATAATAGACCAGGTAAGAACAGGTAAAAACGTCGTTTCGTCACACCTGACCGATACAATGCCGAACAGGATGAAACCACTTGTTTGACGCCTAGCGCCCCCTAAAATTTTTTTTATATATTTTGATTAATTTAAGTTCCGAATTGACAGATCAAGTGGCGAGAAATTTCCAAAAGTGTACGCTATATTCATGTTTTGGTTAAAATTCACTTTAACTTGATATTCCAAGCAGTTTGTAATTTTATGAAACTTTTGCCCGCTTTTGGGACATGGCGTCCCAAAGTTTTTAATTTTCCAAAACAACACTGTACTCAGATTTTAGTTAAATCTTCCTTTGTATCTGATAAGCCACTTGAATATTTGCGATTTTATCAACGTTTTTACCCATTTTTTAAACTCCCAGCAGTCCAAAAATTTGAAATTTATAAAAATGTACACTAAATTTAAAGTATGGTTAAAATGCCCTTTAATTTGATACCTCACATGGAATTCTGCGATTTTTTCAAAACTTGGACCCCCTCACATTTTTGTGGGGAGATCAATCTCAAAAACGATAGGGTTCGGTAGGGTGAAAATATGGACATTTTATGAAAATCGGTTGATGCGTTCAAAAGCTATCATGAGCCATACCCCAAATAGAAAGGTATGTAGAATTATACACAGACAAACAGACAGACATATATGCGAAACGGTTGAGTCAAAACTCGCTTCCCTCGTTCAGCTAAATAGCTCTTGTTGCCTTGCAATTGGTATGAGGCCACGATGACAGGATGTGGCTTTAATAATTTCGCTTTGCGAGTCACAAAATTGTAGCTTGCTGCCGACGTTTTTTTGAGTAAATATAAATTCGGCAACTGGCATTTAAAATATATTTTAAAAAACAGGGTTAAAAAATTAGAATAATTGAAGCGAAGAAATTTGTTTCCTTCCTTCAACGATCTCTCTCAACAATTATATTTATTTCCTCTATTCTTACAACGAGTGAGCGCGGTGCCCTTTGCACACATCCTTAAAGTGGTTTTGAGTGATTGCCTGGAATGGTCATTCTTCTCGTGTAGTGAGCATTAGTTCTTTGTGGCTATTTTACACTGTGAGAGTCACTCTAATGTGAATTGACTTAGAGGTGCTGACTCTAATTCGCTTACAATTCAGGTTTTCAAGATTTTATCAAAGTGACATCTTGAAACAAAGGTATCGTTTAGATGCCATGCCACAGAGCCATACCGACTACAAAGGTGGCAAATCTAGAGTCGGTTTTATACAAATAAAAGGGATAAATAAAATAACTTAAGTTTTCGTATATTTTATCGTTCCCGTACAACAACTTATCATCTTCCTGGCAGAAAAATGTATATAAAGAAGAAACAATTTTAATATTTATAACATGATATCCGAGTGAGGAGGATATAGCGTACCGTAAGCTAAACGAAGGTTGTTGATGAGTTTCTGCGAGAGGGTAGAAAAAAAAGCAATATAAAAACTAATTTCTTCAACACAGAGAAGAAAATCGAATGATTACCATAACACAATGGGAATTATATTTTTTTCGGCGAGGAACATATTACTGTACAAGATACGATCAGCTGGCAAACGTCGAATATCTATTCTCATGTTAGAAGCTAATAAAATGCAAAGGTAATATGAGTTCCCTCCAAATTTCCTGGTTTGGACGCAGACAGAGCGAGAGCGAGAGAGAGATAGAGACAGTCTGTCTGCTCGATGTGGAAACATCACGCGAGGGAACACCGACGCAATTAGGGCTTGTTAGACTACCCAGGGATGTGCTCACGTCAGTGGAGGAAACAATTTCATGTCATTTCCTTCTTGCCAGACGTAACATCATCGAGCCAACAACGTTCTGTTCTGACGCCACTTTACATTTATTTTCCGCGTAGGCGATGTTCTAAGTACGCGAGTCGCAGTAAGGGGCAGCTCCTCATTTCTCGTAAACATACACGATTTTTACAGCACGTTCATTCTTCAGATTAATCATAGTTTGTCAAGAAGTAGGTTTTTTAGAAGTAGTGGTATAGTACCAGCTCGCTACACCTCACGGCTTCTGTTTAATTTTCCCGCGGGATAAATATAGTCTGGCTTTTAGATAGTACCTTCCTTCTCAACAGGTGATGGCAAACTCACCATACTATCCCAGCCTATAAATACTTGTACTTGTAATTTACATTACAAGAAATTACATTACAGGAAATACATGTACTTTGGAGGCACTACTTATCCATTGGGGGCCGGTGTTAAATTGTTCAATTAGGCCTAAAGGTACAACTGTATCATTGAACAGATTCAACCATGAGTGCATGTAGACATTGCTTCTGCACGATTTTATTCTTCGCCTTCATAAATTTTAACACTACATTCAAAGGAGGCAATTCATCATCGTCATCGTCGTTGCTATCATTATCATCACCATCATCATCATCATCATCATCATCATCATCATCATCATCATCATCATCATCATCATCATCATCATCATCCACCACCACCACCACCACCACCACCACCACCAACACCAACACCAACACCACCACCACCACCACCATCATCATCATGACCATAATTTCTCAGCCACTAGTCCTCATTTAAAATAAAATAAAATAAATTGAATCGAACAAAGTGAAAGGTTTATCTTTAATTAAAAATTTTGTTTAATTAAAAAAATATTATTATATATATATTTTTTTCTTATTTATTATTTATTAATTAATTTTTGTATTATATTCGTGTAAATTTTAATTCGTTTATTTAATTTTTTATCAACTTAGGTCACTTGGTGTAATTATAATTAAGTTCTGCGTTAATATGATTATCTCCGGTACTAATCGATTCGCGGTTCTTCTTCTTCTGAGTGTAGGCTCTTTCTACCTTGGTAATTGCCGCTTTTCGTGTAGTCCGTGATTTAAATATTATCTTATGTTATTCCATTTATATGGTTTAGAAATAAATAGAAATCAATTTTGCAGAATTCCAAGTTTTATTGACAAATTAATTAATGATCGATTGTAAATCGATTGTTCAATCAGTTAAAATATCGACTCGTTCTCTCAGGGCGAACGATTATTTTATATATAAATTATTAAAATTAATTACAGATTCTTTGAGCTGTTATATTATATAGTCAGAGAAAGGGCAAAGTCTGGAAAGTATAACACTTACAATTACAAGCTTAATTATCTAAAAATACAAAGATATGATTTAATTTATAATGTTTATTAAAGTATTTGTTCGAACCAAACGTTGTGATGTGAAGCTAGCGGACCAGCAGAGGATCATGGGATTCCAAAATGGCTGCTTCGTACTGCATATGTGAAATGACGACGGCTCGACTGAATTCTCTGCAAATAAATATCGACTTTCCAAGTTTTCCTCGTCTCAGCAATGGTGATTAATCCCTCTGGTGATAGTGTAGTTGTCCTGGATCAGTGTTCAGTGATTCGCCTCGTTAAATTGTGTTGGATAATGTTTTTAATTCTCTTTATGCCATAAGGTCGATAATGGCAAGTTCCGTCTCACTATTCCGAATTATCGTTTTTTGTGTTTTAATAGTTAATTCACTTTTTTCTGTTCAGTATTAGTTTAATTTACTAGTTGTACTGGTTTCTCTCACTGAATTTAGTGGTTGTTTAAGTTTTTCCAAAATTCGCGAATTCAAAATTATTCGACTTGGTTAGACTCTAGCCATGTTTTACTCCTTCGCTATATGTGAATCTTTTGCGAGAGCTGGCTGAGATGTGTTCTGTTCAACGGATAACAATCAACTATTCTATTTTCTTCTTCATCCGAAACGTCTTAGCCAATTTAATATTAAAAAGACATTGTTTTAAATTTCTAGCATTTCCGCTACATAACTGATTTTTACATTATATAATTGAATACATTTTTACTATTACTTAATTTTATTAAATACCTAATACATAATCTCTTTCTCTAGTTAATTCTACGTGATTTAATACCAAATATGATACTTTTACAATGTTTTCCATCTCGAAATGCCCTATTTACTGTATTTTTAACAGGTGGGCCTAATATTTTACTTCCTGTCATTTTAAATGGTTTACAATTTTTATGAAGTTATTTATTATTGAACAAGATCCCTGATTGAAATAAAATGAAATGTTATCTTTCCTTAATTCCTTGTAATTTTATGAATTAGTTATCTTTTTTAAATATTATTCTTTAATTTGGGACTCTCCCTTTGATTTTTCTGTTATTACATTTGCATTTTTTCCAATAATCTTTCATACCTTTTTCCAATATCCTTCTAAAGTATAGTTTCAGTTATAATACAC
Source organism: Magicicada septendecula (assembly GCA_034769895.1). Lineage (NCBI taxonomy): Eukaryota > Metazoa > Arthropoda > Insecta > Hemiptera > Cicadidae > Magicicada > Magicicada septendecula. Next base: position 141,730,657 of record CM068370.1, read on the forward strand.
TATGTCTAATTTACATTATACAAATTTCATCAGTTTAATTAATTTACATGACCTATTCATCAATTATAATGTTGAGATTTACCATTTGTCCAGATTTTAGATTTGTTCACATATAATGTTTTATGACTAATACAGCTTGCTTATACCCCTTCTGACTTTCTATTATTATATAATCTTAATTAAAATTCTCTTACTTAACTACATTAACATTTAGTATTGAATTCATACTATTAATACATAACAAATATTTGAAAACAAAAGTTGTACTCTAACTCAGACATTTCAGTCTTGATTAATACTGGTAAACATATAATGAATATCTTATAATAAAAGAATTGTATTCCATCTCAGACACTTAGCCTTGATGGATACTATTAAACATAGTAAATATTTAAGAATAACAAAAAACATAATGCTCTATTTCCAACATTTAAGTATAGAGTTCTTTGACCTTAAAATAAATAACACATCTGTCCCTTCATTATTTAAAGTAATTCTTAAAATTAAATTTATGCAGTCTTGGCTGTTTTTCTTTTATTTTGGGGATGTACCCTTTGTCACTTCACTGATTTATTGCCTGCTCTTATTTTCATGTTAATAAATGTTATTAGATAAAGAGTGGCCCTCACTTAGAAACATTTTTATACTCTGTTTTCATAATAATATCCTACCATTAGTCACTTTTGTTTATATCTTCTTTACATATATTTTTATTTTTTGGTGTTATACTTTCACTAGTTAATTATACTTTCTTTTGGGGTTTGGTTTTTTCTTATTACTGGGTTTGCTTTGGGTATTTCCCTACTTGATTTTATTCTACTTCGTGGTTTCTTCCATTTTCAGTCCTGTTATTAGGGATGTCGGTTTGTTCTGGGATTTTTCCTTACTTACTCCTATCCTACCTTGTTTCTTCAAAAATGATCCTTATATTAGGGGTGTCGGTTTGTTCTGGGTTTTTTCCTTACTTACTCCTATCCTACCTGGGTATTTCATTACTTTATTTTAGTTTTTTGGTGTATTTTTCATTACTCATAGGTGTTGCTTAGTTGTCTTTAATTTATTTTTATTTCCTTAAATTATGATTGCATTTTACTGTGGTACTTATTTGTTTGTATTTGGGTTTTTCCTTGATTTCATTTTATTTAAATTTATTTATGATCATTTTTCATTCATTATAATGTGGATAATCTGTCATGCTACAGATTGCTCTCCTCCAGAAGTGATTAGTTCAGACCATACCTTGAGTACGTATGAAATAATTGCTTATGATATTTTTTAGTTATTATGTTTCTAGTCTTCCTTTCCATTTCTATCTTTGCTTCTTCACACTTGAGCTTAGGTTTTTTTTCTTAAATTGATTTTTCCTTGATAGTTATTGTTATCTGAAGTTTATTATTATTTACCTTTATTTTTTCCTTAACTTGGTGTTTTATCCTTGGGATATTCATTCCCTAACATTCCCTAACACGTGAGCTGGGGCAGTTGAGAGAGGCACTTATGGCTACATATACTCTGCTGGCCATACTACAATACTCATTGAGATCAGAGGAAATTCATCTCTGCTCAAAACATAATAATACTGTTGGAATTATCTACAGACAGTCATTAATAAAAATTATACAAGAATAGTCTATTTTTCGACTATTAAAAAACATCCTTGGATACCTCACTTCGTATTTGCTCAGATTTGTTAATATTTCTATCTCAGTTTTTTTTCTTTTCAGTTATTCTTCTCATTTGTTAACTCTGCTGATATATTTATTCTTATCATAGTTGGAAGCTCTTTTAATATATTTATTTTTCTCATGGCTGGAAAGTCTGTTGATATAATTGTCACTAGTTATTGTATAAACTTTTCCATCTGAATTCTCTTTAATTCGTTTATTGTTCGTACCATCTTCTTCTGGTTTTTGGTGGCATATATATTATTATTATTTTTTCTTAGTTCTTATGAATTGTTCCACTGGATTTATGTTATTACAATTACTCTTCTAATTGTCTTTATTATTATTGAAATTCAAATTATGATCATATTTATATTATATATTTATTGTTTTCAAAAAATTATTTCACTCTTGTTTTCATCCAAATTAATTCCTTAATTATATTATTTATGTGGTCATTGCTTCTATTTGTATTTCGTAAAGGTTTTATTATTTTCATTCCAAAACAAGTTTATTCATTTTATTTGTATCAGTTGTCCTTATAGTTTTTTAGAGTTTGGTAATTCAATAATTACTCAATATTAAATGCTGTGAATAATTGTGATAAGTTGATCTTACTTTGTAGTGTTCATTCTAAATTCAAATTCTTCAATTCCAAATTAATTTTCATAAATAATCGGTTGTAAATGATTCTTACTTCCTTTTAGGTTTTGTGGTTTTATTATTCCATTCAAAATTATTTCTATAAATACTTGTTGTAAGTTGATCTTAACTCCTTTTAAAATTTTGTAATTTTTTCGAAATTCCTTTTCTTCATTTCCAAAATTGGAGTTCATAAATAATTATTTGTAAGTTGTTCTTACTTTCTTTTTAGAATTTTTTATAATAATTCTAAATTCCTTTCTTTATTTTCAAAATTAAAGTTCATAAATTAGTATTTGTAAGTTGTTCTTACTTTCTCTTTAGAATTTTTTATAATAATTCTAAATTCCATTTCTTTATTTCCAATATTAAAGTTTCATTAATAAGTATTTGTAAGTTGTTCTTACTTTCTCTTTAGAGTTTTTTATAATATTTTATTCAAATTCACTCCTCGTAATATCTTTTTAAGGAAGCCTGGTTATACACGCCTTTGATTTTTCCTGAAACCATCTCCTTTATTTCATATGTGTTATTGTTATTTATTTTGGATACTATATATGGTCCTGTATACAGTAGCAATAATTTCTTCATTATTCCTTCTAGCGTGCTGGGTAGTTCACGATTTTTCAGCAGTACCTTTTCTTCTAGTTTATATGTTATTATCTTCCCAATCGCCTTCTGATACTTGGTTCGCCGCTTCTCCTGGTCTTCGGCCACCTTGTTATAGAATTTTACCTTGTCGAATTTATAACCGTGATTCATGGGGAACGCTATGATTTCTGTGATCTCTCGTGGGGGTGGTTTCTCGTACATGGCGGAGTATGGGGTAATTCCGATAGCTGGATGGTATGCTAAGTTGAGGAATTTCTCTGTGGCTGCTAGATATGCTTGGCATTTTTTCTGCTGATGGTGACAATAAGTCCTCAATAACCTCCCCACTTCTCTTAACACCCTCTCTGCCGGATTGCTACTCGGGTGGTAGACCGATGTTTTGTACGTTCTAATACCGAGTGACAATAAGGTATCCCGCCATTTTCTCCCCTTAAATTGTGTGCCATGATCCGTTATGATCGAAGATGGTTTCCCTATGTTTGGAATATATAGTTCTGTTATTACTCCCAGAATTTTTAGAGTAGTTGCACGATTGACCGGGTATAGCTTTATAAACTTCGTGAAATGGTCCATTATTATTATTAGGTATTTATATCGGTGTCGGCCGCCACTACGGGGAAATGGTCCGCAGATGTCTAAGAACACCTTCTCTAACTTCGTCTTGGATGTTATCGGTATCATCATGCCTTCCTTCTTCTCGTTGTTAGTTTTCACCAGTTGGCAAATATGACAAGATTTGATGTACCGTCTCACCTTCCGGTTTATGTTCTTTATGTGACAGCTCTCTTCGAGTGCCTTTATTACCTTCAAGGCGCCCATATGGCCATACCGTATATGATAATCTACTAATATTTCCTTTTCAATATTGGTGGGAATAATCACCTTCCAGGTCTCCTGATTTAATGAAGTTTTAATAAATAATATCCCCTTATTCATCTGGTAAAATTGAGCTACTGTTTCATCTTGTTCTTCCAATCGGTTTTGTATGTTTTTCAACTTCGGGTCAGATCGCTGGTGGATGCTAATGTTTATTAATAATGCTGCTAAATCGGATCTGGTGCTAATAATGTGGTAGATCTTGAGTATGCTCTCCTTCTCTCCCTCAAAAGTTTAATTTTCCACATTAATACGTGATAACACGTCCGCTACGACATTCCTTTTTCCCGGGATGTATTCCCATCGTAGATCGTACTCTTGCAGGGCAAGTATCCACCTGGTCAGTCTGCCTTGACTCAATCTGCATCTCCGTAGAAACGATATAGATTTATGGTCTGTTCGGACTGTAACTGGGTAACCCAAGATATAGGTACGGAATTTACCACAAGCGAATACTACACTCAGTAATTCCTTTTCGGTGACATTGTAGTTCCTTTCGCATTGATTTAAAGTCCGACTCGCAAAGCTAATCACTAGATGTTGACCCTTCTCATCTTCTTGATACAATGTCGTTCCAAGGCTGATGTTAGTGGCATCGCAGTTTAAGAAAAAAGGTTGTTTAAAATTTGGGTGGTGAAGTATTATGGTTTTTAAAAACTTGTCCTTAATGAGTTGAAAAATCACGTCCTGCTCTTGACCCCAGATCCATTTGTTTTTGGAGGATAATTGTTGTTGAAACTTTGCTGTTAATTCTGAATATTGTTCCTGGAACTTCCTGTAATAATTACAGAGTCCCAGAAATGACTGTAATTGTTTTCTATTCTTTGGTTTAGGGAATTTCTGGATTGCTTCCAGCTTTTCTGATGACGGTGATATTCCTTGGTCATCCAAATTAAACCCCAAGAACTGGACTTCTCTTTCTATGAACTTGGATTTTTCTAATTTAAGAGTGATATTATTTATAGCCAATTTCTCAAGTACGTGTTCCACTCGGTAGCAGTGTTCTTTCCAAGTTTCTGAGGTAATCAGTAGATCGTCTACATACACGGTGGTAAACTGAAGTGCTTCCTGTCCAAGTATCTGGTCCATGCAGGCCACAAAGATGGCTACTGAATTTACGAGTCCGAAGGGCAATCTCTTGAATTGGTAATTGCGCCCCTCGAATATGAATGCCAGATACTGACGACTCTGTGGGTGCAATTCCACCTGCCAGTAACCGCATACCGTGTCCCAGGTACTAATGTACTTAGTACCGTGGAATCGTTTCAAAATTTCTTCTATCTCACCGGGCGATGTTCTGTCATTTATGCTCATTTTGTTTATTTCACGCGCATCCAAGCAAAGCCGGACTTGGCCGTTTTTCTTAGGAATAGCCACGATAGGGCTAGTGAATGGAGATTGGCTACTCTCTATGATGTCACTACTGATCATTTTGTTTATTTCGGCTCTTACAGCCTCCTTTCGTGAATGCGCGATGGGATATGACTTCCGGTTAAACTCCACTGTTTCTCTAAATTTAAGTTTGCATTGGTAATTTTTTACCTTACCGGGTTCATCTGAAAATACTGAGCGATACTTCTCGTATATACTTATTAACTTATTTGCATGGTGTATAGGTAATTTTTCACTTGTGATTCCGCCCCGGAAATCCCTTATTTCCTGTATTTTTTGTGACCATAAATCTTCGTCCGTGTTATTGTATATTATAGGGTTAATTATGGAGTTATTTTCTATATAATTTATGTTCCGAAGTTGTTGGTGGATATTGTTGGGACGTATTGTCTCGCTACCTACTAAATCAGCCGTCCAGGTTATACCTTCTGTAAACAGTGATACTCTTTCTGTGCGCAAATCGATGATAGCGGAGTTCCTCCTTAGTACGTCGCATCCCACCAATATATTAAAGGGCAATCCTGTTGCAATTAAAAATACCATGTTTATAGCTATACCCTTGCTAATAACGTTTACTGAAACTTGCTTTCTTATTGTTTTGTTTTGGTGACCAGTGGCACCTATTAATACAATGTTATTCACCGGTAATATTGGCAATGTTCTACCACATTCTTGTTGGATTCTTTCCAATTCAATAGTGTTAATTATGGATACGTTCTCACCTGTATCAATCATTAATTGAGCGAAAATTCCTTCTACTTCCGCGTTTATGTATATTATCTCGTTATTTGGACTATCGAGGCTGGTATCGTTCTCCTCCAATAGTTCGTCTCGGATATTTTTTAGATAGTTACACCTAATGATTGTAACATTATTAGTTTCAGTTGCACCTTGCAACTCTTGTTGATACCCAGGAGATAGGAGCAGTGAAGGGTCGTGATCATTCATCACTGCCTCCTCCCGTTTAAATTATTATTATCATTGTTATTATTGTTAGTTCCGACCGAGGTGTCAGTCTGGGAACTTGGAGCGGGTTCCTGTCGCTCAGTGCGACGGTCAAATGAGTGTTATTGGTTTGGTTGCCGTTCGGGATCATCTAAACTGGTACTTCGTCTAGGTTGATTGTACCTTGGACCAGCACGTTCTCCGTTTCTCCGTCGATCTTCATAATCGTGGAAACTGTTCCGCCGCTGATGGTTATATCTTCGTTGACTATCGTCTTCGGCCCGTATGAAATTTACTCTGGGTCGGGAAACCCTATTGTTATTGTGGTTGTTATTTTGTTGGTAACCCCGATTATTATTGTAATACCGTTCGGTATTATTTTGGTTGGGATTTCTCTGACTATTATAATTATTTGGATTCTGGTAATAATTATTTCGATTACTCGGGTAGTTGTTGTTATTCCTATTAGGATTTTAGTTATTCTGGAAATTATTATTATTATTGTGATTATTATTATTATAATAATTTGAATTGTTGCGGTTCCCTTGGTAGTTATTCCCATTATGGTTATTACTGTTATTGGGGTACTGATTATTTCTTGGTTCCGGCCGATCATTCCTCCTTCTACTTTGCCGATATAATCTTCATTCTCATAGTTTTCCAACAATTCGGTCATCGCTTGCACCGTCTTTATCTGGCTACCCCTTCTCGCTCTTATTATGTCTTCATCGTAATGGTATGACAGCTTGTTCACTAGGCATTCTTCTGGTATGGCCTGTTCCAAATGCTTCACAAGACACTGTGCCGGTGTTTGCATAACCCGGCGATCGATGGTATAAAAAAAATTCCGTTTTTCAATTATAATATCGGGTATTAATGTCGATTAGAACGCCGATATCTAGACGGCACTGTGGGACAGCCCGCGCCATCTCGCGGCGCAGTTAGCCGTTCGTTGTGTTACTGATGTAGCTCGCAGTTCCACGCAGTCTTTAAAGGAATCAACAGGCTCCCGACCTCGGACAGACAGTTATTGGGTAGTTTCTTCTCAACCTGATGGCAGGCTAAATTTTCGAGACTTCCCGGTGAGTGATTATAGTATGCTAGAAAATGATTGAAGAATAAGAAAATAATTAACTTAAATATATTCAGCCGAATGCGAGAGGAGAATGTACGTGAGGCGATCGGACGAGTGTGTGTGTTGTAAGAAATTTATTTGATGTTCAGTATATACAGCCAGTATTTGTTTTAATTATTGTACAACAGTCACTGTAATCATTTGTTAAATTATTATATAAAATTATAGCTAAAGCCAGTACGTATAGACAGAGTTGAATCGTGTGGGTTATGTACGTGCAAGCACTAGACTGCAAGAGTGTTCCTTTTTAATTAATTATGGCAGTTAAAAATAAATTGTGAGACCACCCTTAGATGAAACACTATTAATCTTTTATTTGTGTGTAACTGTAAGTGCCTTTAATGTGGTCATTTTCTGACAAATTACGATAATTGTGTTGCCACGTGGCGAGGCCAACCTGTTTGATTATGTCGGCACTGGTTAGATCAAGTGCAAGTGACTCTTTACTATACACTCTTTAATATTATTTTTTTATTTAGTGCGTTCATTATCACCTTGTAGACTTAATTACTCTTCAGGCAATTTCAAAAAAAAAAAAATAACCGAAACTTTATGCATTTATCTTGTGTTGGTCGGGAGGCCCGTTCTGAGGTTATTACCTTGAACTAGGGTGCATATTTTAGTGAACAGAATTTCTAATCCTTTGTGAATTCTCAGGGTTCTCGCTCCCAGTCGGAGACTTGGTCTCTGCTGGTGTACTGACACATTCACCAGCCATGAACCATCCATCACTCACCTGTTCTGAGGAGGGAGCTGGCGGACCAGCTGCAAGATGCAACGACCCATGCTATTAAGGTGATATAAACTCTTATTATTTTTCGTTGGCCTGGGCCGCAGCTCATCTGTGTTACAGATCGTTTTCCTTTTAAACCATGTGCTTATGCTGTTAGACAGTCCGATCAGGGGTGTGTCAACTGGACATTCATTATGAACATTATTTTTGAAGTATTATAATATTACTCAATAACTCTAACGTACTATGATTGTAATTGTGTGCTGCACTGGGGGAGCGTGCCAGAGTTTTTTTTTACTCCTTTATATATTTTTTTTATATACAAAGGCCTTAGAGTCATTATACTTTCTATATAAATTTAAGTCATATGTTTATTGGTTCTGTTCCGGCTGGTTCAGGACGGGGTTCATATAGTATTCTTATTTTGGTTTAACAATTAAGGGCTAGGGGTTTCGTTTTTCAGGCTGTTTTAAGGGGTAAAATTCACATGGGTTTTTTTTTTGGGCACTAGTTTTAAATAACTAGTGGCTTCTCTTTCAAAAAAAAAAAAAATATACAAAAATAAAGGATTTTTTTTTAAAGCATAAAAAGGAAAGAGGGATTACAAATGGTAGCAGAGAGCGTGGTTCATTCTACGGTTGAACCCTTGGGTCCTTGGGTGTGACGGGGCTTGCAAACTCGGAAATACTATACTATTGTCATGCTATTGTTTTTTTTAGGTATATGCCCATGTATGCTAGGTTAGGTTGCTTAACTTGTGAGTCTGATCGCACCACGGGGCGGGTATTTGTGCTCGGAAAATTTGAGATGTTGAACTGGGGGGGGTCTCAAGCGTTGCCTGGGTGATAGAATGTTGGTGATTCAAGGTCGGAGTATAGCGTGTGGCATTAGCGGGATGCGGTATGGCCCGATCGGAAGTCGGTACCGTCACCGACTTAATTCCTGTGTTGCGAGGTTTCGGAATTCTGATTACTAGTTGTGTCTGTTAGTTATGTGTTGGTGAGACGTGTGTGTCGGATTGATGTTTGGTGTTATGTATGTTAGGTATTTGTTGGTTGTTGCTTGTTTCCTTCTGGGGTGTTAGTAGGTGGTTCAGAAGTAGGCAAGGTCTCCGCAGCGCTAGAGAACCCGGGGGTCGCTCAAAGGAAGGACAGTACTTGAGTTTTTCTGATTCTTGTGAATATGTTTTTGTAGGTCATGTTTCTGTTAGGTGTTTCGTGGGGATTTATGTTTGGTGGTTGTGTGTTTTGAATTGTGCAATTCTGGCGGCGGTATGCTATCAGAAGTTGCCCCATCCAATTTCAGGCGTTCTCCAGAAATTTTCGGTGGTGAATGGATTTGATGAGGACCAGCTGCTGGTTTTCTTGGACCTGGTGCTGCAGTTGGCAGATTTCCCGGGGGTGTCCGATGGGGAGGTCTTGTCTCTTATATACCCGTATTGCCGGGGTCCGTTGGCTGAGCTGGTCACCAACAATCTGCGTCGGGGTGACAGTGTTGATGCTTTCCATGGGCAGGTGTTGAACTTCTTCCTACCCATTCGACGACGTGCCCAGCTTAAGTTTAAGTTATTCTACCGCCTACAGGCCAACGGAGAGGCGTTAGGGGACTTCGTGCGCGATATACGGAAAGCTGCCCGGGTGTTAAGGTTGGGGTTGCCCGAGACAGAAGTTATACAAGCAATTCTGGAAGGACTGAATCCCCAAGAGAGATCTCGTTTGATATTCGCGGACCGTCCACGTTGTTTTGCGGACCTTGAACGGCTGTGTGTGGTTTCAAGAACGGTCCAGGAGATTGACGAGTCCCGGGGAAGAGCTGCTACAGATGCCCAATGGTCCAGTGGTTTGTTAGGAAGATCTAAAAAGGACAAACATGGTGGTTGGAGGAGAACACAAGAGACGTTTAGAAAGCCTGAATATTCCGGAAGTAATGGAGGCTACAAGGGGGTGGCAAGTGAGAAGACGGTAACAGCAGCTACAGCACAGAAAACAAATAAGGGTGAAATTAACAGGGGAAGAAGAAAGTATATTAGTAAACCAACATCGGCAAGTAGGGAGCCGGTAGCAAGGCGTTATTCCTATTCGGAGAAAAAGGACACTTTAAAGGTTCCAGAGGAAGTACAAGTGCCTAAGAGAGTAGTGGATGAAGAAGGTGAAGCAGAAGAAGAAAAGCGGAATAACTTCTGTGGATCAATACAAGAGCCTAAGAACACGTCAGTCAATACTGAGTTACAGGACTCGAAGAGGACGTCATGGTTGAATCCAGATGCCGCAGATTCCGGTGCCTCCATCTCGGTTCGTGACGGATCCAGATCCGGTAGTATCATCATCGCCTACGCAGGGATATGAGAAGTCACTTGAGGGTGTAGCTTCACCATCGCCAGTAGAAATTAATTTAGTCATTGCACATGAGCCTGGACAGTTGTATTCCAGGGTGGAAAAGGTTGAGGACGTTGTAGTTGCTGAAAGTGGTGAAGGAGTGGAATCGACAGAAGAGGCAGAAGAGCGGTCTGCGGATGCTGCAGAGGGAAGTATAGTTATAGGTGTTAGGGAGACTGAAGGGTCTGAGGTTGCGGATGGACACGGGGATGTCCAGGCTGCAAGTGTTTCTGAGGTTGCGGATGGACAAGGGGATGTCCATGCCGCAAGTGTGGTTGAAGGAGATGAGGTAGAAGTTGAGGAGAAAGTTGGTGGCAGCGTTGTGGAGTGTGCGAGTGAGAATTATGTAGTGTGTGAAGATGTGCAGAAGCCTTCTGTAAGTAGTGTTGAGGATTCCGAGGAACGGAAAGAAGTTTCATGCGGACCAGGTGAGCAACTAGAGGATGAAGAGGTGCAGTGTTCGGATGGTGGTAGTGGACGTGATGGCGATGATGTTGATGATGAACGTGTTGATGAAAAGGAGGATGTTAATGAGATTGGAGAAGAGGTTAGTGAAGTAGTTGGTGAGGGAGTCGGTGACAAGGGCGAGGAAGAAATTGGTGAGGAGATGGGCGAAGATGTGGTTGAAGATGGATCAGAGGAGCAACGGGAAGATGGTGAGAATCTGCAGTGTTGTGAGTTTGATTTGGATTATGGGGACGAAAAAGGGGAAATTGTAGAAGATGAGGAAGAGAAGGAAGGATTGGAAGAAAGAGAAGCAGAGAAGTTAGATGATGAGGATAATCCAAATCGAGGTGAAAGTAGTGAAGTAAGTGGCCTTGATTCTGATTCCGAAGAAACCAGTCAGTACAGCTCAACACGAAATAATTTCGCTGAGAGTGGTGTCCGAAAGGAACGGGTACCTAATGTCCGTCACAGAAAGGTAAGAAGAAGCGGTTTACGGGTAGCGGGTAGATGTTCTCCACAGTCCCAGTGGTGTTCGTCTACTTCAGGGTTGCGCCCCTGCCCACGCGAGCCTTGGTTTTCTCCAGTCAGTCTCCTTTTCGGAGGGAACCATGTCCTTACCCTTAGTCCTAGCTATTGACCTTTCAATGATCCTTGCCCCGTTTCATCTTCCCGATTTTCCTACCCCTCCCCTTAGTAAAAAAAAAAAAACCTATCAATAAGGAGTTAGAGAACCTTGCCGAGAGTGCACTTTAGATTGTGGTCCTCGAGATTGTCAGTTTCCCCTGTTCTGGAAGGTTATCATGGAGAAAGTTAGAGAGTTAGACAGTGCCCTTAGATAGTCGTGGTCTTGGAGATTGTAAGTTCCCCTGTTTTGGTTCTGAAGGTTATGATAGAGAGTGATAGCGTGCTGTTGTTTCTGGTTAATGGTTGTAAATCTTGATTGTGGGTTAGTGTAGAGGTCGAGCCATGCCGCATTCTCCGGTTGTTTCCAAGGTGTTTTTGTTGAGAGAGAGGGTTGTATTTATTGTGTATCGACGTCGGCAGAGAAGTGAAACCCCCCTTGCTAGCCATGGTGTTTTTGTTGAGTAAGAGTTAGGATGGATGTTCGCGTGCCCTTGATGCGGTCTTCTCTGTCTGGCTAAGCGGGGCCGTCCGCCCTTGTGTAGGGATGTGGGCCAGCCATATGGCAAGGATGCAGATGCCTTGTTGGTGCATGTGGCTGGTCGGTCCAAGAGATGGACGAGAGGTAGTACGGTCGCTCACATACCAAGGTGGGTGATACCTTGTTTGGTCTTCGGACGGGTATGTGAGTGGGACCGGTGGAAGTAGGTGATGGACACCGGAGAGGGTGACGTGTTGGGGCGGTCCCGTGGGGTTGGCATGGCGGAGAGGGTCGCATGGGGATGATCGCAGTTGTGAGGTTTCCCTGTTCTCCTGAGAGTAAGTACCGCTGGGTCGGCTTGATCGCCAAGTCCACTAGGTTCACCTTGGAAGGGGGTACACTGCAGGGTACCCTCCCGAGTTCAAGTGTGGGGCAACCAGGTTGCCCTTTCGGGGTGGGGGTGTGCCGGTGTTTGCATAACCCGGCGATCGATGGTATAAAAAAAATTCCGTTTTTCAATTATAATATCGGGTATTAATGTCGATTAGAACGCCGATATCTAGACGGCACTGTGGGACAGCCCGCGCCATCTCGCGGCGCAGTTAGCCGTTCTTTGTGTTACTGATGTAGCTCGCAGTTCCACGCAGTCTTTAAAGGAATCAACAGGCTCCCGACCTCGGACAGACAGTTATTGGGTAGTTTCTTCTCAACCTGATGGCAGGCTAAATTTTCGAGACTTCCCGGTGAGTGATTATAGTATGCTAGAAAATGATTGAAGAATAAGAAAATAATTAACTTAAATATATTCAGCCGAATGCGAGAGGAGAATGTACGTGAGGCGATCGGACGAGTGTGTGTGTTGTAAGAAATTTATTTGATGTTCAGTATATACAGCCAGTATTTCTTTTAATTATTGTACAACAGTCACTGTAATCATTTGTTAAATTATTATATAAAATTATAGCTAAAGCCAGTACGTATAGACAGAGTTGAATCGTGTGGGTTAGTACGTGCAAGCACTAGACTGCAAGAGTGTTCCTTTTTAATTAATTATGGCAGTTAAAAATAAATTGTGAGACCACCCTTAGATGAAACACTATTAATCTTTTATTTGTGTGTAACTGTAAGTGCCTTTAATGTGGTCATTTTCTGACAAATTACGATAATTGTGTTGCCACGTGGCGAGGCCAACCTGTTTGATTATGTCGGCACTGGTTAGATCAAGTGCAAGTGACTCTTTACTATACACTCTTTAATATTATTTTTTTATTTAGTGCGTTCATTATCACCTTGTAGACTTAATTACTCTTCAGGCAATTTCAAAAAAAAAAAAATAACCGAAACTTTATGCATTTATCTTGTGTTGGTCGGGAGGCCCGTTCTGAGGTTATTACCTTGAACTAGGGTGCATATTTTAGTGAACAGAATTTCTAATCCTTTGTGAATTCTCAGGGTTCTCGCTCCCAGTCGGAGACTTGGTCTCTGCTGGTGTACTGACACATTCACCAGCCATGAACCATCCATCACTCACCTGTTCTGAGGAGGGAGCTGGCGGACCAACTGCAAGATGCAACGACCCATGCTATTAAGGTGATATAAACTCTTATTATTTTTCGTTGGCCTGGGCCGCAGCTCATCTGTGTTACAGATCGTTTTCCTTTTAAACCATGTGCTTACGCTGTTAGACAGTCCGATCAGGGGTGTGTCAACTGGACATTCATTATGAACATTATTTTTGAACTATTATAATATTACTCAATAACTCTAACGTACTATGATTGTAATTGTGTGCTGCACTGGGGGAGCGTGCCAGAGTTTTTTTTTTTTACTCCTTTATATATTTTTTTATATACAAAGGCCTTAGAGTCATTATACTTTCTATATAAATTTAAGTCATATGTTTATTGGTTCTGTTCCGGCTGGTTCAGGACGGGGTTCATATAGTATTCTTATTTTGGTTTAACATTTAAGGGCTGGGGGTTTCGTTTTTCAGGCTGTTTTCAGGGGTAAAATTCACATGGGTTTTTTTTTTTGGGCACAAGTTAGGCATATGTTGATACAGTTTTATGCAGGCCGGAGACCTGTCTGACCTGGTCTGGCACAGGCTGGCACACTTCCCCAGCTGCGAGAATGCAACCTGTTATTATTGTAAAATTATTTATGCACAGATGGCTGACCTTAAGAAAAAAGAAATTTATTTTTTTTTGTGGGCATATACCAATAATTTGAGATTGAAAAATCATACTGATATTACTGATTATTGTAACACAACAATTAACGTTTTGGAAAATTATGCCAATTGTTTAAACTTAGGTGATAAGGGTTTTTACCAGTTGTATACAGTTCAAAAAAAAAACTTAGAGATTCTCATATACTTATAATGTGCAATTTATTAGAGGTTATAAATTCATATGGGCTGCCAGGCCACTTTTATCTTGGAGTTATTAGTCATTACCATCCTTTCGGTTTTTAAAATATTTTTTTCTTGGGTTTCACTTTAATGGAGTAAATGGGTTGTGGTTTTAAATGATTAAATTCCAACTGTGGCTGTAAGTTGAATTTTATGATTGCAGTTTGTGGGGCTTTATCGAATATACAGGCTGAACAGGTCGAACATGATTTAGTGTGATGATGTTATATGTATATGTTTCTCTATGTTTTAATATGTGATGTTAATGTTAAGTGTTATTTAAGGGGGGGGGAATTTATATAATTTCTGGGATGTTGCCTGATATATGTTGTCTATTTATACAATTTAAGGAACATGTTGACACTACTTATGTACCATTTATATTGTTATACTTGTGCATGTGCTGAATTATGGGGCAACAATAAAAATTGTTATTGTTGATTAACAACCGAGTTTAATTGCAAGTCCCGTCATACTGGACCCAGCGCATTTTTGGCTTCTCTAGGCTCTTGCCTAGTTTTAAATAACTAGTGGCTTCTCTTTCAAAAAAAAAAAAAAAAATACAAAAAAAATATACAAAAAAAAGGATTTTTTTTTAAAGCATAAAAAGGAAAGAGGGGTTACAACACACCTTTCCTAGGAAATAAGCGGTCATAGTGTTACCTCCTTGGGTATTATATCTGCCATGACAGATTTGTCCCGTACTAGGTTCTGCGTTGTCTCCGACCAGTACTTTGCTTTGAAGAGGTTTTTGAATTGCTGGTAGTCCGCGATCTCACTCCGGTTCGCCATCCACCAATTGTCCGTCATCTCTCGGAACGATTCGTCCAACATTTCCCTGTGGTTACTCCACCTATTGCCCTGATGTTTGGCAAAGTATTCTTCGTTCGGGCCAAGAACTCCATCGGCTTCCTTTTATATTGGCGGAAATTCAACCATTCTCGGTTTTCATTTATTTGGATACCCGTAATGTTAGTGGGTATTCCTAATGACTTCCATCTCTTCTTGGCTCTTTCGTACTTGACCGGTTATGTTCGTCATAGCAGCTTCCATACCGTCACACCTTTCTGCGACTTGGTTCCGTACCTTCCCTAATTCTTCCTGGGTTTCTCTTCTGTTTTCTTCCGCCTTCTTTCGACTGTGCTCTACGATATTAGTGAATTTGGTGTTTACTTCTTCCTTTAAACCCTGTATTTCTCTCTCGGTCTGGCTACATCTTTCGTCCACTTCCTTGATTTGTTGTTTTATTACTATGGTTTCTTCTTCTATTTTCTTGTTTGTGTATTCCTTATTATCGTTGATTTCCTTGCTCATCTCTTCTTTTAACAACTCCATCCTTTCGTCTAACTTGTCCAAATTTTCCTGGTTAACCTCCCTTAATTCTTCTCTTAATAGTTGGTTATCCTCTTTCAATTCTTCCAACTTTTCCTCCATCTTCTCTTCCATTTTCTTGTTATTTTCCCTTAACTCTTCCTTCAATTGTTGGTTGTCACTCTCCATCTTCTTACTGGTTTCCTCCATCTTCTCTTCCATCTTCTTACTGTTTTCCTCAATTCTCTTATTTGTATTATCTATTTTATTACCCAATTCTTCCTTTGTTGATTTGAATTCTTCCTTCAATTCTCCCAATTCTTCCTTTGTGGATTGGTTGTTTTCATCCATTTTCTTGCTCAATTCTTCCTTTGTTGATTTGTTATCCTCTCTCATTTGTAGGAACATCTCCATTATCTTATCCATTTTAGTATCTTCCGTTGTCTTGGATTTCTCCACCTCTTTCTCCTGTACATTGACTTCTCCTGTTCGCGTGGGCATCTCGGGTTGTTCCTCTTGTCGTGTGGGTTGATTTGGTTCCGCAGGAGGTAATCTTCCTTCTAAATCTTCCACCGGAGTTGCCTCTTTGTCATCCATGTCAATCTTTTCGATTTCTTTTTCGGCTTCTGCCGCCCTTTTCTTAAATAACGCCCGTTTCTTCATTTTAATTATTCTTCTGACTTGATAACAGCTGCCAAGCTAAAATTAGGAATTGGGCAAATTATAGTGGCCTGTCAATCGCTAATTAAAGCCCCTTCAGTTGGACGCCAATTTTGTAATAAAAACGTACTTTTATTACAAAATAAAAATTTGGTTTAATTAAAAAAATATTATTATATATATATATTTTTTTCTTATTTATTATTTATTAATTAAATTTTGTATTATATTCGTGTAAAATTTAATTCGTTTATTTAATTTTTTATCAACTTAGGTTACTTGGTGTAATTATAATTAAGTTCTGCGTTAATATGATTATCTCCGGTACTAATCGATTCGCGGTTCTTCTTCTTCTGAGTGTAGGCTCCTTCTACCTTGGTAATTGCCGCTTTTCGTATAGTCCGTGATTTAAATATTATCTTATGTTATTACATTTATATGGTTTAGAAATAAATAGAAATCAATTTTGCAGAATTCCAAGTTTTATTGACAAATTAATTAAGGATCGATTGTAAATCGATTGTTCAATCAGTTAAAATATCGACTCGTTCTCTCAAGGCGAACGATTATTTTATATATAAATTATTAAAATTAATTACAGGTTCTTTGAGCTGTTATATTATATAGTCAGAGAAAGGGCAAAGTCTGGAAAGTATAACACTTACAATTACAAGCTTAATTATCTAAAAATACAAAGATATGATTTAATTTATAATGTTTATTAAAGTATTTGTTCGAACCAAACGTTGTGATGTGAAGCTAGCGGACCAGCAGAGGATCATGGGATTCCAAAATGGCTGCTTCGTACTGCATATGTGAAATGACGACGGCTCGACTGAATTCTCTGCAAATAAATATCGACTTTCCAAGTTTTCCTCGTCTCAGCAATGGTGATTAATCCCTCTGGTGATAGTGTAGTTGTCCTGGATCAGTGTTCAGTGATTCGCCTCGTTAAATTGTGTTGGATAATGTTTTTAATTCCCTTTATGCCATAAGGTCGATAATGGCAAGTTACGTCTCACTATTCCGAATTATCGTTTTTATGTGTTTTAATAGTTAATTCACTTTTTTCTGTTCAGTATTAGTTTAATTTACTAGTTGTACTGGTTTCTCTCACTGAATTTAGTGGTTGTTTAAGTTTTTTCCAAAATTCGCAAATTCAAAATTATTCGACTTGGTTAGACTCTAGCCATGTTTTACTCCTTTGCTATATGTGAATCTTTTGCGAGAGCTGGCTTAGATGTGTTCTGTTCAACGGATAACAATCACTGTTCTATTTTCTTCTTCATCCGAAACGTCTTAGCCAATTTAATATTAAAAAGACATTGTTTTAAATTTCGAGCATTTCCGCTACATAACTGATTTTTACATTATATGATTGAATACATTTTTACTATTACTTAATTTTATTAAATACCTAATACATAATCTCTTTCTCTAGTTAATTCTACGTGATTTAATACCAAATATGATACTTTTACAATGTTTTCCATCTCGAAATGCCCAATTTACTGTATTTTTAACAGGTGGGCCTAATATTTTACTTCCTGTCATTTTAAATGGTTTACAATTTTTATGAAGTTATTTATTATTGAACAAGATCCCTGATTGAAATAAAATGAAATGTTATCTTTCCTTAATTCCTTGTAATTTTATGAATTAGTTATCTTTTTTAAATATTATTCTTTAATTTGGGACTCCCCCTTTGATTTTTCTGTTATTACATTTGCATTTTTTCCAATAATCTTTCATACCTTTTTCCAATATCCTTCTAAAGTATAGTTTCAGCTATAATACACTATGTCTAATTTACATTATACAAATTTCATCAGTTTAATTAATTTACATGACCTATTCATCAATTATAATGTTGAGATTTACCATTTGTCCAGATTTTAGATTTGTTCACATATAATGTTTTATGACTAATACAGCTTGCTTATACCCCTTCTGACTTTCTATTATTATATAATCTTAATTAAAATTCTCTTACTTAACTACATTAACATTTAGTATTGAATTCATACTATTAATACATAACAAATATTTGAAAACAAAAGTTGTACTCTAACTCAGACATTTCAGTCTTGATTAATACTGGTAAACATATAATGAATATCTTATAATAAAAGAATTGTATTCCATCTCAGACACTTAGCCTTGATGGATACTATTAAACATAGTAAATATTTAAGAATAACAAAAAACATAATGCTCTATTTCCAACATTTAAGTATAGAGTTCTTTGACCTTAAAATAAATAACACATCTGTCCCTTCATTATTTAAAGTAATTCTTAAAATTAAATTTATGCAGTCTTGGCTGTTTTTATTTTATTTTGGGGATGTACCCTTTGTCACTTCACTGGTTTATTGCCTGCTCTTATTTTCATTTTAATAAATGTTATTAGATAAAGAGTGGCCCTCACTTAGAAACATTTTTATACTCTGTTTTCATAATAATATCCTACCATTAGTCACTTTTGTTTATATCTTCTTTACATATATTTTTATTTTTTGGTGTTATATTTTCACTAGTTAATTATACTTTCTTTTGGGGTTTGGTTTTTTCTTATTACTGGGTTTGCTTTGGGTATTTCCCTACTTGATTTTATTCTACTTCGTGGTTTCTTCCATTTTCAGTCCTGTTATTAGGGATGTCGGTTTGTTCTGGGTTTTTCCTTACTTACTCCTATCCTACCTTGTTTCTTCAAAAATGGTCCTTATATTAGGGATGTCGGTTTGTTCTGGGTTTTTCCTTACTTACTCCTAACCTACTTGTTTCTTCAAAAATGGTCCTTATATTACGGGTGTCGGTTTGTTCTGGGGGTTTTCCTTACTTACTCCTATCCTACCTGGGTATTTCCTTACTTTATTTTAGTTTTTTGGTGTATTTTTCATTACTCATAGGTGTTGCTTAGTTGTTTTTAATTTATTTTTATTTCCTTAAATTATGATTGCATTTTACTGTGGTACTTATTTGTTTGTATTTGGGTTTTTCCTTGATTTCATTTTATTTTTAATTTATTTATGATCATTTTTCATTCATTATAATGTGGATAATCTGTCATGCTACATCCTTCACACATTCCGGTGGGAGAAATCGTTCAAAAGTCATATCCCAGAATTTGTTAAGGACAGTCAGAGCTATTAGCAGAAGTCAAGCTACAACCCTACACAACTGTTTTAAAGTCTGAATGTTTGTTGGCATACATCTTTTGGGCTCAGGCTTTAGGTGTCAAGTCAAACATTGACATTTACAATGATAGCCTCCAAAAATTTGCTAAGATTTTGAATAAAAAGGCTTTTATCTATTAATAATTGCTTCATGGCACACACCTCATATGGTTCTACAGAGGGACTTAAAGATAATACAAATATCAAGAGTGAAAATTACAAAAATTTTTGTCTGATGCAGAATAAAAGACAGCAAATCGCCATCAATGAGTTTGTATCTTCACTACTTGGTGGAGGAGAGTAGAGAAGAGTATAATGATTCAACTCGAGACTTATAATAACTAGATGTTCTTAAAAATCGTTTCTTGAGTTTGAGAATATTTGAAATATTATTCAAGTATTATTAAATTCTACTGTGCAAGACCTGTAATTTAGGATAAGTGTTACACAGTTCTGTATTAGACTTGTTATATGATAATGAGAAGGGACAAAAAAAAATCGGAATCGTCCTTTTATAGACTACAATACGTATACCAGTTTTGAAGTAAATATCTCAAACCGTTAGCAGTATACTGCAGGAATATTCTCTCTCTCTCTCTCTCTCTCTCTCCCTCCCTCTCCCTTTTCCCTTTCCAGATACACACATACACGCAACCAAACTTTTTAAAAAATGTTTACTTATAACTTCAAATATAACAATTTTTTCGTGAATCAACGCCTCCCATAAACTTTGCGGAACTGACCAGTTCTTGAAAGGATTCCATAACCATGAGAGGACGGCTGAAACAGTTAATTTGGATTCGGTCGTGTTATTGTTTATTGACACAAGTGTGGCGTCCCTCGTCTATATAAAGTTTCTTTGTTATAAAACGAAAAACACAACCGAATCACTGCGCGGCTAATAATCTTGTCTGTTTCGTGTGAGTCACAGATATCGTTTATGAGCTGGCGTTAATATCTGACCCGACACGTGTCTTGTGTCGACACGCGAAACTCGATTGCCTATAATGACAACGCTGCCCTCGTAGCCATTGGGTTCTTCTTACTCACTGTGGTTTTAGTGCCCACTCGTTCATTTTACATTTATTAAATAGACTGATGGAATAGAATGAAATTACTCCTACAACAGAAACAAACAGACGTAGAATAATCTTATGATATTTTTATGGTATTCAGTAATATCCAAGATAAGAAGGTCATCCTAACTGAATTAACAGAGAATATAACTAAAATGTATCTCTTCCTGAATAGGAAGAAGATAAAGGGATTGAGAATAAAAATAAATACTAAGAAAAAATCATACACAGAGGACAGAGAAAACCGCCGCCCCCCGTCATACTTCGGTTTTGCGACAGAAAGACTAATAAGTGGAATTATTGGATTAAGGATGGTTGGTAGAGTGAACTGGATACTCTGAGTAACTCATACTGGGTGCTGTAAGTTCCCTATAGGATTGCGTCACCAAAATATTCAAGAGCTTTCTTGAACAATAATTAAATCGAAGATAAATATAAATAAATACCATATAAATAAATTAAATTGTTCCATATAAATTGTTCGTATATTCATAGGCTCAAAAGGTACGAAAGACCATCAGATTTCTCCAAAAAGTTTGTAAATAAGACTGGCAAAAGTGAAAATTCCCATGTGGACTCCTGTGTTCAGGATTTTAAACATGGTTGTTAATGACAACTATTTTTTTCTGTACCACATATATTTTATTTTTCTTTCCACTACAATTTTACTAAACATCAACAGAATTATAACAGGAACCTACGCATATGTAAAGAAAAAAAAGTATATGAAAATAAGAATTTATAATCGGCTAAGACTGCTTGATTCGCCTTCGACTTCTCGTACAGGGACCTCTGTAATCAGGATCTGCCTGCCCTGGTGTGGCAGTCTTCTGGCCGCTTTTGCGTTTAGAGGCGCGCCGATTGGTATTTGTTGGTTTCCGTGGCGATTGAACCTGTACACTGTTATTCCATTCTGTGATACGTGTGCTGTCGACGTTAGTTGCCGAGCGCTCTGCCAACGCAGGTGTTGATGGCGAAGTCTGTCCATCTTCCCGAGCGGGCTGCTCGCTGAGTCTGCGGTCATAGAAGATTGTTTTGTGGTAAGTTTCTATTTCCTGCGGTTGTATGCATGCAGGTTTCTGTGGTATGTATGCGCTTATGTATATGTGTTATTCAAGAATTTATGTTTTTAATAAGTTGTGCTTTCTGCAATGATGTACGTGAAAGTACCCTGTTACTGGTGAATCACCCAAACTCTATACATAAGCTAATAATGCAAAAGGTAAGCTACAATGAACTACCTGTCTATTCGATAAATACCAACCAGCGATATGAACAGCAGAGTATAACATACGTAGATGATCTCATCAGAGAATAGAAGGAACTAAGAATAAATTCAGGCAAAGAGGTTAATCGTGACAAATACGTGTACACAATGCTGTTTGGTGACGACTAGGTTATAAAAGAAGACAATGAAAAAATAAATGAAATAAGGACAAGGATACAGGCCGCAAATAGAACATATGCTTCGTTGACATCTATATTCAAGACAAGGAATATCCACCATCAATCCAAGGTCACATTATATAAAGTTATGATTAGACCAGTGATAACATATGGCAACGAGACTTAGACTCTGACAAACAAGCCGCTAACATAGTCAATACTTTTTAATTAGAATTTTGAGGAGAATATATGGACCAATCCAAGTAACCGGGATATGGAGAATTCGTCACAATGAGGAGCTATACAAGCTGTATAAAGACAATGATCTGGCCACCACCATCCGACTGCATAGATTGCAATGGGCAGGACACATCATTAGGATGGAAGACAACCGAATACCTAGGAAGGTAGTGTTTAGTCAGATCGAGGGTAGAAGGCCTGTCGGAATACCCAAGACACGCTGGATTGACGCAGTGGCGATGGATGCTGATAATTTACTTAAAATAAAACGATGGACATCGATCGCCAAGGACAGGGAAAAATGGGGGCAGGTGATTATGGAGGCAAGGTTCGACTTCGAACTGTGACGCCATAGAAGGAGAAGGAGAAAAAGGTTATAAAAGGAGACACTGAGGATAGTTATGATCCTACAAATGTATCAACTGAATACCATTTACAATTTGAAAAAAATTACCATCTAAACCTAGAAATCCATTATATTTTTTTACTGTTGTGCCTATAAGAACAGACATTGTCACTAACGGTACTGAGTTGTAATACCTATCACATTTTCTGTACTTTTGCTACGAGACATCTTTGAAGAAGACAAAATTTAAGCAACTAGACAAACAAATTTCAACGGATGTGTGATACAATTTGTAACGTGATGTTTCCCTCTACATAAAGAATATATACCCTATCCTAAATAAGTATCTTACCACAATAATGAAGAACAAAAATTAATGAAGTAAGGGAGGAATTATATTAACTGAGTCTATCAACCAGGAATAGATAAAGAAATAATCGTTACAGAATCATGAGTAGAATGAAAACATACAGTAAACTTGAAAGCCAATGTATTACATAACTTGACAAGCAGACATCTAAAAGACTAGACCAGACTATAACTTAGACATTAACAGTTACCCAATAGATTAGTAGAATAAGAGAATAAACGGTACTACAATAAACCAAGTTATATTTGAGAATAAGAGAAATCCGTCATGTAACAAGAATAACCATTAAACTAGAATTCAGATCTAAGACTGAGTTTGTAAACTATCATAAGAATAGAATTGTAATAAAAAAACTAGAAATTTAGGAACATAATCATATGTAATGCTAAGAAAAATTGATAAACAATGATAATTAAAATATGAAATAACACCGAATAAACAATAAATAATATGTAAAATATTATTAGCAATGTATAACCAGTAATTGGGAACATAACCTTGAAGGAAAGGTATGGCAAGGGACTATAAAACTTGATTAAATATAAAAGATACCGAATGTATAGATACTATAATATTTTTGAGTAAATAATATACCATTAGACAAGTAAAGTGGAGAACTTTATGTTGTAAGAAGGTTGAAAAGTGTTAATTTAGTGTAATAATGCAGTAGAGTATGAGGTGAATGAAGCCTAATTTTGTATATTGAAGAATAATAGGAGTATCAGAGAGAATGTAAAATAACTCAACTTGTAGTAAAAAGTATGACAATTGAACTGACTAATGGCCAATGATGTTAAATCAACCAATGTTATTGTTTTAAATAAAGAATAACATGATTAGGAAGAAATCAATGTCAAACAACAACATGCTTCTACTTAATAGTAGGACAGAGACCATAATAGGCCTAAAACTTATAATAGCCTATTATACATATAGTACAATATGTCAAGAAATGACTTATGAAATTAGATTACGAAATGATTAATCTAAAATGCTTATAAATTAATCATGAGAAGATAATTAAACAGATAGGTACTTGGACAAAGTGACCCTACTAGACAGAGTATGACAAATAAAGAGATTGTAAAATATATAACCTGTATTAAGTAACCAAATGTATTTCAAAAGATTATAAAGTATATTAGAATTAAGTATCAATTGTTACAGTGTATAATAGTTATGCCATTTATTGTAAGATGTAAAAACAGTCATAGTGACCCAACTCAATGTTAGTCATATTAGAGAGATTAAGAGTTTTATAGCAAGTTAAGATTTATTATAATCTTTAATACAATTAAAAACATTTATTAATAACATAAAAACAAATTTACAAGAAAGGAAACAAAAATTGTAACAAAAAACATCAATTTTAAACTAATGTATTAGTATAGGCGAGTCATTAAAAATTGTTTATTTTCTTATTAATGTATAGGAATATATCATGTAAGATTTCAAATGTTAAGCAAGCAGTGCAATACTAATAATAATTTAATAATTGTAATTATCATCAGAAACCAATGTTAGTTTTAAGAATTTTGTGAAATTAGGATATGGAAGCTGAATACTAACAACAACGAAAAGGACGCTAAGTTCAACTGTCTAATTAAATGACGTAATGATCATTGACCATGACGTAATTATTAACCAATTAGAGTGTTATGTTTGGAGGATGTGAACCCCACAGCCAGAAGTCTCGATATCAAAACGAGACGCGAACCATCTACTATAAATAAAAAAATCTCAGCGCATCGAGATCAATTCGTGTATCATCATCCAAAGGAGTAACTACGGTTCTTCGCGTAAATTCTTCGCGTAAAAATTAACCTAAGTTAATAGTCCGAATCAGCTTAAACGAGGTTAGGTGTTCCATGTCAACAAGAACATAACCCCGAAAAAGTATAAACTGTTGTGAGTGAGTGGTGAAATAATACGGGCAATCAAGTGAATTAATAAGTGAATTGTGAATAATAAACAATGAATAATAAAAGGGAAGTATAGTGTAAAATACTTCGAAAATATTTTAACCAAACTATAAATCATAATACTGAAATAACTTCACTACTGTATTTACACTTATGTACGATATTTCACTACACCATAACAATAACACACTAGTAAAATTTTAATTTTTTAATTATTATTCAATGAGTTTCATGTTGGAAACTATTTAATACCTTCACAGGAGGATAACCTCAACTTAGCCACTGTCCGGCCTATGTGAACATTTTATTATTGTTAGACATAAGATATTATTGGTGTCTACCATAATTAAGTAATTATTGTAAAGTTTAATAACTGGTAGCAGTTAATTTCGTTAGTATTGTTGTAGATGAAAAGAATTCATGCCTGAGAATATTATCAACCAATATATAGTAAACTTTAATCGAAGTAGTGTTGCCAACCTACTGAGCTAGAATTATCATAAGCCAGGTCATTTTATTGCCGAATCAAATGTTATTTAAATGAAATTAGAAACAATCAAACATAATTGAAGGAAAATAATAAATGAATTGATAATCAGATTAATTTCATACGACTTGTTACTTTCATAATTGATATTTTTATTTACGAAAGTTGGAATTTTCAAGCAACCTTAACGATTACGTTGGCAGTGCCGAACCTGGAGGCGCTACGTATTATTTAAATTCTCCAACCAAAACAAATGAACTAACATCAGAGTGAACAAGAATAATTAGATTAAATTAATGATTTCAAACCACCAAATAAATTATTGATTTCTTTAATAACAATAAATTTATGGAATGCTAATCTAAGGTTCCATATAACGCCCAATTTAATTTAAATCCACTCTTAAATCAATTTCGATAGTGGTGATTCTTATCAATTACAATTTACATAAGTAACTGAATAAACATTACAAGATTCGACATTACAAAGACGTAACGACTGAGTAAGTATAACATCCGAACCATACGACAGAACTTATACAAGGTACGTAAGAAACGTATAGTTTCAAGAATTGGCGAAAAACTGGGGGCGTTTAAACAATTAGGTTTTACAGAATTGGCACCAACAACTTGGGGCGTAAAAAATAGTTCAACTTAATTCAGCTTTGCAAATCGACATACGAAAAAAATAATAAAAATATAAGTCTAACCAAAGAGAGGAACACAGTCTTCTTGAACGTAACAAATTAAAAGAACGACTTGAGGATAATACATTACAAACGCAGAATAAGTCTTATGTGGATATGGCACTTTCCACAGTATGGTAATAGCGGACAATTACGACGTAGGAAACGAAGAAAATGTTTTGTAGAAAAACTATGAATAATTAAGCAATTTGTTTTGAACCGCAGAATGCAAAAGATAATAACTTCACGGCATAAGTGAGTTGACAGTATCTCATGAGTGGACCCTTTTATTAATCACGTATCTTCCTTCAAAGAACTAATGGTTAATTAAATTATGGAATGGCTGAAGTACATTTGTAAAAGGGGGTTGTAACACATGGAGTATGGCCATAGATATGAGGTTTACTTCTCTGAATAAGACAGAACCTCAAGTTTAGGCCGCAAATATTGATGAGAATTAATACTGCTACGACAATTACGGAACGCTGTCGAGAGCGTCTGCTAGTCAAGCTTCTCCGTCAAGCCGGACTCAAGTATGTTCCAGACTGTTCGAGTGCTTGTTAACTACGCAAATTATGCTAGCACGCTGCCAAAAGAATGAAAATTGTTCTAGAACATCTGCGGGACCTACATAAGCAATAGCGACCGGATTACTGAGTTAGTTACACCTGGAGAGAATGCAGAATGCGGTTCAAGTGGCTGTTGCTGATCAATGGAAAGTGATTAATGAGTTAGAATAGTGCGGAACTCTAATTACTCACACATTGTCTGGGGACAAATTTAATTAGAATTATTGTATGAGAGTACCTTGTTCATTTCAAGTTATTATTTGTGACTAATTAAAGCTGGTTATTAGTGATTTCATTGGTGACTGTGTTTTGTTCCCACTGTACAGTACGACGATCCGTGAGACAGTCTTAACTCTTATTAAATTAAGTAATTAAATTTTCATTGCTAAGTTTGCTAACTTTTATTGCTTTTATTGCGTAAGTTTCGATCAAACTTAAAATAGTAATCGAGAGTATTACGTTTCAAGGACTGTAAAGATTATATATACTTCTAGAATATGAAGAATATAGTATCAATATAAAGAACCTTACCGCAGGTCCGTTCGTATTCGATTGATGGCACGTTTCTGGAATTCCATGGCTGACGAATAACAATCATCGTTTTCCCCACACCACAGCGTCACCCGGTTACACTCGACTTTCTCCAAGCTCTCAGGATCGTTTACTTTCAACACATCACCTCTACGGTATACCTTCATGTCTATCAGGTATTCTCCAGAACACGCATCCGATACTTTAGTGCACCATGAGCCATCCTTGAGTACTCGAAAACTGGAGGAGCTGAATTCAGTCTTAGCTAATGGTGATGACAGGGTTTCATCATTATTTTCCGGAGTGGGAGGTACAGAATTGTAAACTAGTTTTTGTATGTTCTCAATTTTAGGCATCGGGGTAGAATTCTGACTTGAAGACTCGGCGGCAGGACCCATTGAATGTACACCTTCGACATCGTCCAGAGTGGGAGGTACAAAGTCGTGAACTGGTTCAAGTATATTCTTAATCTGAGACGCTGGCGGAGAATTCTGGCTTGAGGGCTCGACGGAAAAACCCACTGACAGGACTTCTTCGATAACTTCCACAGTGGGAGGTTCAGACTCGTGAACTGGTTGAGGTATATTCTTAATTCGAGCCGTCAGGCTAAAAGTCTCGATGGGAGGAACCGATGCAGAAATTTCTGAACTTTGCGAGGTCTGCGGCTCGGTGGTGAGATCCGCTGAGACGACTTCTTCGATGTCTACCGGAACATGAGGTATAGTAGTGGAAATTGGTTCAGCTTTATTTTCAGTTTCAGACGTCGGGGTAGAATTCTGGTTTAAAGGCTCATCGGCAGGAACTTTGGATAACACTCCTTCGATATCTTCCTGAATGCGATGTACAGGGTCGGAAACTGGTTCACTTATATTCTCAATTATAGACGCAGGGCTAGATCTCTGGCTTGCAGGCTCATCGGCAGGAACCGCTGCAGAAGTTTCAGAAAGTGTTTGAGCATTCTGTCGCCAACAATGCACCAGAAACACTATCCAAGCTTCAATATGGAAATATCTTCTGAAACATTAAACAAAATTTAGTGATGATGTATTCGTCCAATGAAGAAATACATAGTGGAGTAAACTTGATTATTGCATAATTCTTTACTGAATGAAATGGAAAGCGAGTATGGTTTGTACTAGGAAATCTCAATTCCTGCCTTCACAGGAGGCAAATATTCAATTGTAACATAGATTCTAAACTAAATCAAGTTGTTAGACACACGTACGCGCCCCCACACACAGTCTTCAAACAGACATATATATATTGTAACTTATACGTCGTTACAAATGAAAATTGTGTTATTTAAAATTTTTTTTTTTGAAAAATTTTAAATATTTTGTTTTGAAATTAAAAAAAAAAATTTATGTTTTATGTTTTAATGTTTAATAATTTAGTAAATAATTTTTGTAAGGGTGTAGTGTTGAAATTATATGTTTGTTTAAGTTAATTGTGTCAATAATCCTTCTTATGGTTCACTGGAAATAAATTCAGAGTTAATAGGATTGTCTCACTTCACTAATCGATCGGCGATACTTCGTCTTTTTCGTAGATATTGCTTCCACTTGAGTAATGGTCGCCTTTCTGGTAATCCTGTGGTTAAATAAACTCTATTTTTTATATTTAAAAATAAATTTAAAACCAAATAATTGAATTACAATATTTTATTGACAATTTTATAAAATATCGATTTAAAATCGATTATCAAATTATTGCTCGACTCTTTCACAGGGCGATCGATTGATGATACATGTTGTTTAATATAAATGTTTTCGGTTCTTTCAACGGTTATAATTAATAGTCAGAGAAGGGGCAAGCCTAGAAAGTATAACATTCACAATAAAATACTTAATAGTTAACAAATACAAAATTATTTAGTAATATATATAATGTTTATAAATTGAAACGTCTATACCAAAGACGAGCGTTGAATCCTAATATTAGAGTTCGCTTTGCATGACGGGAGCCAACATGGCCGTCTTTCGTGCTGCTGGAATTAATGTGGCTTCGATCAGACGAAATTTTTTTCAATAAAAGATGCCTCGTTCAAGTTCCTCGTCTCTGCCGTATGGAGAATTCCTTTTCGTGTTATTAGAGTTGTCCTGTTTAAGTGTTCTGTGTTCACTGCGGTTAAATGTTTTGGATTATGTGTGTTCACTTCTGTCCATGTGTGTGTTGAAAATTGTGAAGTTCGTTTGGTTATGAATAGTTATTGTTGTACAGTTTTAAGTCCTTATATCACTTGTGGTTAGTTCAGTATTAATTGATTTCAATGTTTGTAGTTGTTGTGTTCACTGAATTTAGGTTTAAAGTAAATTTTTCCGTAACTCTCGATTTTTTACTGTAAGCTAGGCTCTACTTTTATACGCCATTAACGATTCTGATATACGTATTATTAGCGAGAGCTTCATAAACCGTACTCGACGAATGTTAATTAAGAACTGTTTTACTTCCTTCGTCTTCTGAAATATCTTGCCAAGTTAATATTAGAAAAGTATTGTTTCAAAGTTTAATCGTTTCCGATACATGTAAAAAAGGTACATTATACTCAGAATATATATTGGTTATTAATTAACTTCATGAAATAGTAAATATATAATCGGTTTCTTTAATTCCTTCTGCTTAATTTGATACCCATTAATCTAATCTTACAAAGTTTTTATTTAAAATTGCCATATTTCTTTCATTTTAATAAAGTAGGCTCAATTTTTTATTTCCTGTCCTCCTCCAAACATTAGCCATTTTAATATGTTATAATTAGGACTATAATAAATTTCAGATTTACCTCAATGTTTATCTTTCCTTAATTTCTTGCAATTTTATCAATTGATTATCCTTTTAAATATAATTCACGAATTTATGACTCCCCCCTCTGAAATTTTAAGTTAATACATTTACAAACTTTTCAATAATTTTATATATCCTTTTATATTATCCTATTAAAGTCTAGTTTTAGTCATAGTATTTGGTGACTGATTCACCTTATATAAATTCCATCTGTTTACTTGGTTTATTTAACTTAATTAATCAATTATCATGTTGTTGGAATTTCCTATTTGGCCTAGATTTTCTGGTTTTACATATAATGTTTTTGCCTAATACTGATTCTATACCCCTTCTGACTTTCTTATTTTAATACAACATTATTTAAAATCTCCTTAATTAACAAAAAAACATGTAGTATTGTATTCCTACTCATAATCTAAACAATATTTAAAATTAATAATATGGTCTTCAAAGTCAGACATTTTAGTTTTTTAACTACTATTAATAACATATTATAAACATTTTAAAAGTATGGTATTCATACTTAAACATTTTAGTATGGATTAACCCTTATTAAACATATTGAACATTTTTATAAATATAAGAAAATCTTATTCTATTCACCATTGAATTATGGAGTTCATGGGCTTAATTATATACATAACAAGCCATTTATTTTTATTTATTTCTTAAACCTATGGTTGCAGTCTTATCTGTTTCTATTTTGATATTACATTTTTATCCCCTGTCACTTTATTTAATCACCACCTGCTTAGAAACATTAGTGATGTTTTCATAATAATATTTTATAAACTCTTATTCCTGTATAATAGAAAACATTAAAGTTGTTTTATGGTATACATATACTTAGTTGAAGTATTAGTTACACTTCTACTTGAAGTTTATTTAATATATTGAAATAACTTGCACTGGTTCACTTATATTTTGGGTCTTATTTCTCCTTGAGTTTTACAATGTTTCAAGACCAAAATCTTAATTATAAGGGATTATGAAGATTTGTTTATTTCATTACACTATAACTTTAGTGGGTGCACTTCTACTCACAACACTAAACACTTTGTTTATAATTATTTTACATTTAATATCAGGTTTTGGGGTGTTATACTTTCTTTGTGACATTGATTCTTTTTTGGGGTTGGTTATATTCTTTTCAATAGGTTTCCCTTTGGTACATCTTGTAGTCCTTCCATCTTTACAATCTGGCTTCTTGGAAATTCTTTCTTCTCGGTTTCTTCAAGGTCATATTATGTTATCATGTTCGATGGTTTGTTCGGTGTATCTGCCTTACCTACTCCTATCCTACCTGGGTATTATTCTTATTTTATTTTAGTTTTTTAGGGTTTATATATCTTTATACAATTTTGTTGCATTTTGGTTCCTTATTATTATTTTTTCCATTCATGGTGGTATTTTATTTTGATTTTTCTTTGTTCTCATTTAAATTTTCCTTTATTTTTATTGTAATTGAAATGTAATTATGATCATATCTAAATCTTTATTTAGTGGATTATCTGTCATGCTACAATATATAAGGTAAGGTTTCTTAGTTTATCTTCTCTGGATTGTATTTTAAAATACAGAGAGGATAGGGAGAGTTTACCTAGAACAGATCGGAAGGCATTTGCCGATTCTCAACTTGCTCTTTAGGTCTAAGCTTTGTAGAACAGTGCATTATTATTGAACAGTGCCAGTGCATTACACAAGGGATTAGGAGGACCACAAGGGATTAGGGGGGATCACTTGCAAGGAAGGTAAGACTGGAACGAATATAATGACAGAATGACAGAAGATACTCTGAAAGAAGCGAAAAATCAGCGAGTGATAGGCACATAAAATCTAGAGGAAGACTGAGAAAACGTTGAAGGAAATCATTGGAACAAACAGACTGTGAGCCTAACAAAGAGAAGAAGAAGAAGAAAAAGAAGAAGAAGAAGAAGAAGAAGAAGAAGAAGAAGAAGAAGAAGAAATTTAATAATTACATTTATAACAACAACAAGAATTTTCGTCCTTATCTTCTCTATCATCATCTTTATAGTGAATTGATTACGCCTTCAATTCTAGCGTAGATTAGTAGCCAAGCTGCATACGTGCTGATCAATTCTCTGTTATAATAATAATATAAGCTGGTTAGCTCAGTGGAATGAGGTAACCTCTTTGCATGAGGTTCTTCGGCATGCTGTATGTGAGTTCAGCTCATGTAGGGGAACCGGATTATAATATAATATTGCCCCCAGAAATCCAACTCTACGCCCGGCCTACAACAACTTGACCTCGTGGGGGTGGGGGGCAAAAGCTGTTAATCTGTAGATAGCTAAATAGGGCACCGCTTGGTGAGGTTTGACAAGATTGTGTGTACCGCTAGAAAACAACATAATCGTGCCAATGGATGAATTGCTCTACGTTAGTGAGTCGCGAACGATGGCCTCAGGGCACCAGGACGCACCCTGTTGTATTTAGTTGTTGCCGTGGTATTCGGGGGTTCTGCAGTGATGGTCTGTCACTTCCTCGGTGCTCGTGGGAACAAAATTTCAAGTTCTCAAAATACTTCTCGTGTTGAGGAGTCCCTTGAAATTCTCGTCCAGAGAAAAGCCCTTCTCGGAGGGCGAAGAGAAGGAGACATTTCTCCTCGGTTGATGCCATCTCGTGACTCATCTGTCACTGTGCAGGCGATGCCAGATACTTTCGGAATGTACGGAATCATACGGAAGGAAGATGATTTCGCAAAAGTGAGTCCCTTCCTTATTGAAAAAGTTGTCACCGGTTGCGCCGGATCAGGCGTACAGGACATCAGAAAAATCGCAGGTGGATTACTTATCGAGACCTTAAACGATCAACAGGGTTTGAGGTTACTTTAACTGCAGAAGGTAGGGGACGGTAGAAGTCGTTCCTCATACACTCTGAACACAACAAAGGGGGTGGTAGTGTGCAGGGACCTGCTGAACTACACAGAGGAAGAAATTGTGACTGAGGTCGCCCCACAAGGCGTCATCGCGTGTCGGAGATTAACGGTGCGAAGGTATGGCCAGACGCTCCCATCGCGTCCCATGTCCTAACCTTCGACAGGACAACTTTGCCGGAAAAGTCGCAATGCCGCAGCAATGCTTTCAGTTTCGGGCTCACTGCATCAAGATGTGCTCGGGTCAAGATATGATTCTGTGGCTCATGGTGACGACCCCTGTGCTGATCCTAAAAAATTTGTCAATTGTGGTGGTCAGCATTCATCTAGAACCCGCAATTGCGCCGTTTGTAAGAAGTGGTTATTCAGAAAGTAAGTATCCCTGAAAAAACTCATCTACTTCGATGCGAAGAAACTCGTATGCTCAGCCAACAAGGCCAAACTTAGTTATGCACAGGCTATAAAATCAACAGCGTCACCAGCCCCTGTTGTAAAAGAGATATTACCTACGGTAACCCAGTTCATTAAGGGTTATACTTTTCTGAAATGTACAGAAAACCAGAAATCCATAAAGACAGTGCGGCTGAGACGGATGTGCAAACGGTGCGAAAGGAGGAAAGGAGGAAAGGAGTGTTGACGGGTCTTCCAGCTGACCCATACTTCGTCCGCCAAGAAGGGCGGGCATAAACATTGCGGCTGCGCCTGAAGCCACCTCCAGTTGGGGGGAGACGGCGAGGGGACAACACCAGGGAGGACTTCTTAAAACCAAAATCGGGGAAAAGACCTATCCCCGATGACCAGGAGATGAGTTCCGGATCTGAGTTCAGCTTGGTTTCCGGCGCCAACGATCTCACCGACTTCGGTGACCTGGCGGAACTTGGCAATCTACAAAAAAAAATTAAGAAGAAAGGCTCGCCGAAAGGGGAACCAAGGAAATAAGAGAGCCGTGGTCCGTAGAGACTGATTCTTCAACGTTCAGCATGGAGACAATCCTTCAGTGGAATATCAACGGTTACACTTCGCATTATTGAGAACTGAAAATGCTACTGTCCAGGCATACACCGATGTATGTGTGCTTGCAGGAAACATACCTGAGGCCGCAAGAACTTTTTAATATGAAGGGATAGGAGTCTTTCCGCTGTGATGTGACTCCAAACATCGGAGCTAGGGGAGGCCGGCAAATGCCTTCCGATGTGTTCTAGGTAAACTCTTCCTATCCTCATAGCAACACATAGCAACATATATTCAACGTACAGAGTGGGCCATAAGTCGCTTGAAAAAAATGCTCATTTGATAACGCCTAGTGATACTAGTTTTTATGAGTTTCAATTTTTCTACACATAATTTTAAAAAACTTGTGCCGATGTTTCGACAAAATTTATTGTTATCGTCGGGACCTCCATACCCGCAATATACACCTATATTGAATATCAATGTGTATTGGATATTATATCTTCATAATATCAGGATATTAGCCTTATATATATTGCAACGATACAAATAAATATTTTCGCATAGGATAATTATGTGTGTTTAAATTATGCAC
The DNA here is from genome assembly GCA_034769895.1 of Magicicada septendecula. NCBI lineage: Eukaryota > Metazoa > Arthropoda > Insecta > Hemiptera > Cicadidae > Magicicada > Magicicada septendecula. The sequence goes on from CM068370.1 coordinate 141,764,975, forward strand.
AAGTCTAAATTGGAGGTGTAGAAAAGTTATTTATTTATACACAAGTAAATAATTGTTTATATGCTATATTTAAATTAAACAAATGTCATGTATCTTATTTGTTATCAACGAGTTTGTATAGTTCAGTTTTGGTAGGTTTTACTTGAAACGTAGAATTCCTTTACACCCGGAGTGACGTCACTCGCTCCGTCGTTGTTACGCTCCTCTCTGCAAAGATCGCCGGCGACCTGTCTCACTCACTCTCTCTCCGCTGGGGTTCGCCGAAGAGCTGATAACACTGATGCAGATTTTACACACGAATTGTCACTCCGAATCGTTTGTTTACTCGCTCGCAATTGGTTATTATTAATTATTGTTACTCAGGGTGATAATGAATTATATTCTTTAAAAGCGGTGTATATTGTATATATTGTATATATATATATACACCTTCCGGCTATTCTTGAAGTGTTCTGCGTTAATAAGGATTTATCACGGTAGATAAATCTCCCTAAGCGGAAAAACTTCCACTAACACGTAATAGCACTTGATATTTTGTAAATGGTAGTTCACCCGCTTGGTTCAAATAAAAGACGCGTTGCAGGCGATTCTTTGTATAAATCTGCGAGTGCCTGCTTAGATTTATCTAGTATTTTTATTACTCCTCAATTGATAAGCGTGAAAAGTTGAGTTTTCAATTACTAAAAAAACACATTTAAACAATTGCTGAGAACAACAGAGTATATAGAAAATGTAGCTATTTTCATAAATAATTCACTGTCCAAGTCTCATGTCGATCGGATAACAAATGCGGAAGATATAACACGAAGGGTCACCACAAGTGAACGCGCGCACATATTCACAAACAAAGTAGGCCTACATGACATTATAGAGCAAACATTTACAAATAATTTGGTATAATACAAGTCCTTATCCATCACTAAATACAAAACTTATAGCTAATTGACAAAAATTGCATCAATCAATCTAAAACATGCTAATGTCCGTCATCCATGCCTAGATCATCATCCTGTGTTTCGTTGCAGGATTAACCCCACCACATATAAAAAAAATTTGTTTACATAAAAATACAAATTTGTTTTCTTCATATCCTAAATAAATAAAACATCATTCTTCCAATAATAATCATAATAATAACATAATAAATCCAAATCAAAATAAATAAATAAACGTCTTTCAAACAAAACATTCCTCCAATGTCACTTTGACAGTAATAATACAAACAAATACACGTGGTTGAATCTGACCTATACTCTCAAACATAGATAAGCGTATCAACACTTCTGACGTCATTTTCATAACTGAAAGTATACTCCGTTCATTCAAATCATTTATTCTGACATCTCATCTAATATTCTTAATTTACACTCATATTTCACATAATTATCTTAAAATATTCATACCATCTATACCCTGGCATATTAGGAACAATTATCTCTGATATAATACTTTCTTAGTGATGATGCGTGGAATTTCCCTATCACACGGTTAGTACTAGGTTTGGTTACAATATACGTGTTTTTACCAACCTGCTGGGATAAAATATATGGGCCATTGTACAACCTAAAGAATTTGGCTGCGGTGTTATCCTTCCGGTGACCGACATTCAAAGCCCTCAGGAGTATCCTCTCGCCAACTTTAAATTTTACCAGCTTGTGGTCTGCATTAAATCTTTCAGTCCGTTCTTCGGCACATTTCTTAATTCGTCTCCTGGCATCTATCCGTTTTACCTCACTCGGAATAGGCAAATTTTGCGTTGCAATCCTCCTGATGCTCCCATCCCAGACGCGCTTGGGCATTTCTCCAGTTTGCAATTCGTTAGGCGTAAATCCTGTCGTGTCATTGTAATTCTCGTTGATGGACACCTCGAAAAACTCGAGATAATCCGGCCTACGGTGAATAATTATAGGTAATTAATTAATTTGTTAATTAAATAATTAATCAATTTGATTAAGTGTTGATGGGTGATGTATATCCTTCTTAAGCCCCGCGATTGGAGCGCCAGTGTTTTATACGGTGATTATTTATAGGTAATTAATTAATTTGTTAATTAGTACAATTCACATCTGTAAAAGGTAAACCTCAAGTATTGGTATTGACAATGAAGTTAACAAGACATAGCTTGGCGTTATAATATACTTGTGATCATAATCTTCATAGGGCAATAGTAATAATGAACGCTTAAGGACATCTGGATTAGAAAGAATATCAACTTATCGTTTATTAAACAATACTTAAATTACAATTACAACTAACATTTCGTCGTTCCTGAAATAAAAACACAAATACAACATATATAACATATAATGGCAATATCGTTACTAGCCTACAACTGCAAACATATATGAATTAATTATTCCATTCAACAAATGTTATATCTATACTGCGTTCATAGTTCCAGATGGCAATATCTATTCATAACTTTTAATTTATGATTCATGGTTATCTCGACATTGACATTCGTAATTATCTCAAAGAGTGGGGTCTTTGTGAGAAACAGGTTCTGTAGTGGTGATTATCAATAATAAATATTTTACATTACTTGATGTATGTTATCCATTATCATTTGGCTGTAACGTCCCGTGGTTCCCTGTGTCCAGCAATGTTGTCGTTGCTTCGCATGTTGTTCGCAGATGATATCACTTTCACAACACACTACTAAATTTTCATGTAGGCGTACTGCTGGCTTGACTAATGCGAATGTTCACGTAAATATTGATTATATCGGTTTTCTGTATGAAAATCATGCATGTCCGGTTATTTGTCTGGATACGATCATCTTCGTTATGATAACTATGTGCTTCTTGCCACAATGTGAAATTACTACCAGTGTTCAATGCGATAGTTCGTAAACATTATTGTTACAGTAATAACTTTGTATTTACGAGTGACTGTTTATGTTAGTGAACTCGAATTATATTTATGAGTGACTCGAAACGTTTGACGAGTGTTACATCACTAGGGTCGTTGATTGTCGCGCACTTATCTTAAATGTCACTTGTTCTGTTGTTATTAATCGTGGTTATTAACACTGATCAACCTTCTAAGTTAATTTGAAATAGTCTGAATATCACATTTATGTAACCGTTCACTTTTGAATCACGAGCAAAATTCTAAGTTCAAAATTTGTAATTAGGCGACTGATAACTGATTTACTGATCAACAGAGCGCGTCCGCACGTTCAAAAATAATTGAGTAAAACTTTAAGTTTGACTGTCCGACTGAGTAATAAGCATAATGCTAATGATACTGACTTACTGACAATAATAATAATACTGACTGATTCCTTACTCACTGATAATAATAATACTGACTGACTGATTCCTTACTCACTGGTAATAATAATACTGACTGACTGATCCCGTCCTCGTGGCAAGTAGATAGTTTTATTAACTTCACCCCTACCAGATTTCCTCGTCAGATTTCTTCCACCACTTCGTCCTGTTCATCATTGGTCAGACTACTCGATTTCTTTGAAGAATCCACCCACCTTCTAGATTTCTCCTTGTGACTCTCTTCTGATTTGCTTCTTGTCTTTCGTTGCCATAGGAACCATCCCCTAGACTCGAGTCCTGGCTGAATTCTGTCTTCTCATAGGTCGTCTAATATCTCCAATATTTTTGCCGGTGTCGTTACCCTGTGTTCTTAGAAAAGTTGTAATTCCTCGCCTGTCAATCATCTTCTTTGTTCGACTCTTGTCCTAGCTTCGTCTCGCTAATGCATGTTTTGTCACCCCAAGATTTCTATGTTGCTGGCGTAACGAACCGTCGCATTGTTTACTTAACCTTCCCCTTTCGTACCAATTAATAATTCTTTGACAGACGTCTTCTAGTAAAGTTTCTCTAGCTCTCTCCTCGTAAATCGTATATGTCTCCTAAATGAGCAGTCCTGCTGTGTTACATCGCCGTCTTCTATTCACCTTCGTATGTGCTTTGTTGTTCCTGTGAGTTAAACTGTCGTAAACCCTTTTGTGTCCGAGTATGTTTTGTCATTTCACGTATGGTGTGATGTAAAGCGCGTGTCATTCGCCTCGTTTCGTCGTAACTGTGTGAATGGAGTAGCGACTGCTTTGTTCTTATATTATGAAGCAATAACTCCACTTAAACCCTCTTCTGACGTTTCAACTTTCTGATCAATTGTCTCAGCTGAACGAAGTCGTCGCTTTTTCGCCCTGTCGTACACCAGTATTGTTTGGCTATCAGTTGATGTTCACTCCTTATTTATTGCTTTACTCGCCAGAAATTAACTGCCTCAACGTGTCCCTGACGTTTGACAAATTTTCAAAAATTTTCTCGCTATAGGCCATCTACTTTGGTTGGTATTACAATAAGTATGGAACAGTCGACATAACTCCACAGTCTGGATATTGTGCTTTTCCAATTCGGATTGCCACTTCCTATTGGTGGATAAAACTTCCTATTGCCACTTACCCTGGTCAGATAAAATTTTCTTAACGTGACCATATTTACGGATGTATTTATTTAAGACGACATTTAATACGGCCGCCGTGATGAGTCGTCCTATTGCATATAGACTTACATGTTTAGAGAACGCAGCCGTGCACACCACCAGATTCCTCATACCCTTCGATGCAAGCGGTAGTGGACCTAAAAAATCAATATATAATAATTCATTTTTGTTTTTAGTAATAATATTGCCCATTTCTACATAAGTGTGTTGATTCGGGTACTTAGCAGTTTAGCATATGTGGCAGATACGCAAAATAGATTTAACTTTTCTAGCCATATTTAACCACACTAAGTCGTCTCGCATTGTTAAATAGCATTTATATGCTCCCGCGTACGCCAGACTCTCGTGGCACACCCAAGTTAAATCCTCGACTAGTTCATCCGGTACCATTATCTTCCACTGCCCGTCTATGATCTTGTATAACACATCATTGTCTATCTTATACTTTGGTTGTCCTGTACTCTTATATCATCGCTGATTTTCTTTAATTTAGCATCCCGCTGTTGCTAGATGTTTATATTTTTTAACCTAGTTTTTAATGTGTCTGGTAATACACACTTGATTGTCAAGATCTGCACTTCATTCCTTGTTGAGGAGTATTTTTTTTCAATTATCGGAGGATATCTACTTAAAGTATCTGCCATTTTGTTTTCACTGGCTTTGCAATATTTTATACTAAAATCATATTCTTATATCGCCAAGATCCATCGCGATATGCGCGCATTTGCGAGTTTACATTTGAGCATGAAAGACAACGCCTGATTGTCTGATAAAATCTCGAACTATTGTCCCACAAGGTAATATCTGAATTTGCTGATACAATATACTATCGCGACAATTTCCTTCTCCGACGTAAAAATAGTTCCTCTCAGCACCTTTTAATGAACGACTTACGTGGGCAATTACCTTGTGTTCACCTTGGTTATTCCGTTGATATAACACTCCGCCGATCGCGTAGTCCGACGCGTCACAATTAAGTACATAAGTCCCTTCTTTTTCAGGATGGAATGTATGCAGGTTCTTACTATACAAGTCCTTGGTAGCGTTGAATGCTGCCTCATGCCGCTCTTCCCATCGCCATTTAGTATTTTTCTTAGTAGTTCCTGAAGTGGGGTTCTATGGCCTTTGTATATTCAGGTGTGAAACGACGAAAATATCCGGTCAATCCGAGGAACGCCCTCATATTTTTGCTTTCTTGGGGTTAGGAAAATTCGTGAACGCCTGGATTTTCTCAGGATCGGTACTGACCCCATCCGCCGAAATAATATGACCCAAGAATTTTATTTGGGATTTTCCAAACTCACACTTGTTCAAGTTAAGCACAAGATTGGCATCTCTTAACTTTCGGAAGACAATATCGAGGTGATTTAAATGCTCTTCGAAAGATTTAGATATTACAAGTATGTCGTCCACAACACGCTTACGAATTCTTTTACTTCCGGTCCTAGTGCCAATTCTACACATTTAACCATTGCAGCGAGGCTGGTCACTAAACCGAAGGGAACTACGTTAAATTGGTAGCATTTGTTCTTATAAAGGAATGCCGTAAATTTACGGAATCTTCGGCTAATGGAATCTGCCAAAACCCGCTTTTGAGGTCCAGCCTCGACATGTACCTGACCCCTTGACATTTTATAAATAGATTCTCGGCGTTGGGTGCACAATCGTAGCACTTTTGCGTTATGCTGTTGAGGTTGCGCATATCTAAACAAATACGTACGGTATATCCTTATTTTTTTTTAACCACTACCATAGGATTAAGGAAGTTACTATCGGCACGTTCAATATCATTTGTTAACATTTTATTAATTTCTTCCTCAACTTGTCCTTGGTAGTGTAATGGAAATGGATAGGTTTTTCGGACAAACTTATTTTCATCAACTACATTTATCCTATGCTCATATACGCTAGTAATGGTATGTTCGTTTTTAAAAACCGATTCGTATTTGTTTAAGATATTATTTAACCGTTTCTCTTGATCACCTGTTAGTTTATTGCCGGTGAACTGGCCGCTACTCGTTATCTTATCTACGAGATTAAAAACTGGCTTTTGTATGTTAGTACACTGCTCGGATTGCTTCAAGTCACTGTCAACATAACCCAATTTAACTGTATATAATTTATTTCGAATTGTGCATGTAAGTTTTTTGTTACTGAAATCGATTGTGGCGTGTATTTTTCTTAAAGTGTCAGTGCCTAATATAACATCACATACTAGATTTTTAACTATAAGGACTGTTACTTCAATTTCTATGCGTTGTGTAATTATTGATATAAGTGCTTGTTTACAAATAATTTGTGTATCACCGGTCGCCGTAGTAACCACAGTATTATTTACAGGTAAGATAGGTGTTTTCTTAAATTGGTGCTTATGTTTGTTAATAAATTTTTCATTAATTAATGACACTTGCGTACCACTATCGAACAAAACATTACCAACACAACCATTGATTCTCGCTATCACAACAATATCATTATTGTCCTCAACTCTAGTATTTTCCACACATTCATCAACATAATTATTATATATTAATTCATTCATAACATCAACAGGGTATAAGCCAGAAGCAATGTATACATTACTATCACATGATTTCTGATACTGCCGTTTGTTATTGTATGTTTTAATTGTATTTTTATTCTTATTTTCATTTATATTATTAATTTTATCGCACGCACCCACGCCGTGCAACCTTACACGTTTTTTGGCTGCTCTTCATTTGCTTTGGTCTCGGTAATTGCCGATACTTTGCTTTGATTGAATCTTTGAAATCTTGGTTTACTTTTAAACTGTTGTTGTTGTGGTGGTTGTCGTTGTTGTTGTGGCTTAAATTGTTTACGTGATTGATCATTATTATTATTATTACTTGGGTTATCCACATTATCCCATTTAGTCAATAACAAGAGTAGTTCTTCTAAGGATTTAATCCCTTGTTTAATAACCGCGATTTGAATTCCGCGTCCAAAATGGTGAGCTAACTTACTTACCATATCTGCTTCTGTCACTTCCGGTTCCAGATACTTGGCTCGAGATATCAGCTGGATTAAATAGTTTTTTTTTAACCTTTCATACTTGAATATTTTCCAAATTCCAGCTGTACACGGATCTTTCTTTGTATCTCGCTGTTCCAGTACCTAGCCCTAAAATGCCGCACCAGATCTTCATACATACATACTTTGTCCTGTATGACGGTGAACCATTCAGCCGCGGTACCTTTTAAACTTCTCACCACCCAGTTTATTTCGTCCATTTCGCTTAGGTTGTCATTTATCACGTACATATCTCTCTCGCAGTTTTTGAGAAAGTGGAGGGGATTTTCAGTCTCTCTACCATAGAATTTTAATTGCGAATTAGGTTCATCACAAGTTTAATAAATATATGTGGTCTGGTTCGCTGGTGTCGAGGTACTCTGGAGTCGGGTCAGCTGTTGTTTTAACTCCTGTATCCGCTGTTCCTGCTCCGCTACCAATTCATTCACCATCGATGTATGATTTACCATTCTTTCTTCCATGACATTGATCTTAGCTTCACAGTCACTAAGACGTGAATTATTAGCTTCTAGTGCTAGCTCAATGTTAGTACGAATTAACCCGACTTTCTCTCCGATACGCTTTTCTGTCGATTCTAAACGTTGTTTATTTTGTTTAGCTTGTTCATGCACAGCGGTAAAAATTTTCTTATTCTCGTCATGTAGTGATCTATTTTGTTTTATTGCTTCCTCTTTATTAGCTCTATTTTCTTCTGATATTTTCTGCACATTGGCTAATAATGCAGCTAACGTATTTTGTAATTCAAGTGATTCAGACATATTTATAGTTATTTTATATATTCAAACAAATATTATAGTCCTTATTTAACGTAAACGGCACTATTATTAACTCTTATTATTATAGTAATAATGTTCAGTTTAAATGTTGTATAACGTCACAGTCTAGTATCGTAATCAAATATTTACACTCCTTAACATAATACATATAGGTCTACAAATAATAATTCAAACCTCTAAATAAACTACATTAACAATACTGTTCAAATATCTGCTTACAGAGAATATTTAACAAACTATATACACTCCCTGCTTACAAATAGAACACACACAAAATAGTCCAAATGAATCTAGTCTTTACACAAATAAATATATAATATTAATAAATTATAATAAAATCGTGCCACACGTTGACAGGCGCCAAATATCTCTATGCGACGATACAAATAAATATTTTTGCATAGGATAATTATGTGTGTTTAAATTATGCACAAGTCTAAATTGGAGGTGTAGAAAAATTATTTATTTATACACAAGTAAATAATTATTTATATGCTATATTTAAATTAAATAAAATGTCATGTATAGTATCTTATTTGTTATCAAAGAGTTTATATAGTTCAGTTTTGGTAGGTTTTACTTGAAACATAGAATTCCTTTACACTCGCCGTGACGTCACTCGCTCCGTCGCTGTTACGCTTCTCTCTGCAATGATCGCCGGTCTCCTCTCTCACACACTCTCTCTCTCTCTCTCTCTCTCCGCTTGGGTTCGCCGAACAGCTGATAACACTGATGCAGATTTTACACACGAATTGTCACTTTCCGAATCGTTAGTTTACTCGCTCGCAATTGGTGATTATTAATTATTGTTACTCAGGGTGATAATGAATGATATTCTTTAAAAGCGGTGTATATTGCTTACACGTTCCGGCTATTCTTGATGTGTTCCGCGTTAATAAGGGTTTATCACTGTAGATAAATCTCCCTAAGCGGAAAATTTTCCACTAACACGTAATAGTACTTGAATATTTTATAAATGGTAGTTCATCCGATTGGTTCTAATCGACAAACTCGAAAAGAGTCCCAAGACTTATAGATGCTCTAGATTAAACCAGTTCGAACAAGAAAAAGCTCTTGACGAAAAGCACACGTCCACTAGGCAATGGCTTCCGATGAACTGCCTCGAAGTACACCTGACAACCGACGGATCTGACTGAATTTAGGGGCTTCTGATTGGTCAATCGACTGTCTACGTGGTAGATTGGACAGAAGATAGACGCGTTGCAGGCGAATCTTTGTATAAATCTGCGAGTGCCTGCTTAGATTTATCTAGTATTTTCATTACTCCTCAATTGATAAGCGTGAAAAGTTGAGTTTTCAATTACTAAAAAACCACATTTAAACAATAGCTGAGAACAACAGAGTATATAGAAAATGTAGCTATTTTCATAAATAATTCACTGTCCAAGTCTCATACCGATCGGATAACAAACGCGGAAGATATAACACGAAGGTTCACCACACGCGAACGCGCGCACATATTCACAAACAAAGTACATGACATTATAGAGCAAAAATTTACAAAGAATTTGGTATAACACAAGTCCTTATCCATCACTAAATACAAAACGTATAGCTAATTGACAAAAATTGCATAAATCAATCTAAAACATGCTAATATCCGTCATCCATGCTCTGATATTCTTATTCTAGATCATCATCCTGTGTTTTGTTGCAATATTATATAAGGCTATATTATATATACATATATCATAGCTAGTTTGATTATTCTTTATGTAAGGTACGCGTACACATTCATACATTATATGTGTAGGCCTTTTAATTATTTTCGTATGTGTGTTCTGATGATGACAATAAATTTTGGTCGCAACGTCGACACAGATGTTTTACACGTGTCTCTACTTAATGATCGAACGTCAGAAAACCTTTCCTCATGTATTAATTCACGATAAATAACAAATGGCAATTGGCCTACAGTGGGTCGGACTATACTGTAAATATAGAGTTAAAGCACCTACATTATATTCAAAATTTCCCGGCAATTTACATCATTATCAGTTGGTCGACTGTACACTGGAAAAAAATCAACGCACGGACATCACTTCAGGGTCCAGGTAGAAAAATCTACATACTTACTTCTGGCCATAGTATCCCAAGTGCCGCTCGCAATAAGTTTTCAACGTAATCTTCGACGAAGACTGTTCCGTGTAACGATCTTCGGTGGCAGTAATATAGTGGTTCCAGAAGGCGATTAGTTTAGACAGATCTGGTACACGTGCCACAGTCTCTTTGAAGACGGCGCACACCGTGAACAGACGCTTCACCGCTACGGTGGCCTCCGGCAGTGTCACCGACTCCAGACAGCTTTCCATCAGTGATTCTACGTGTATCTGGTTTTTTGGCTCCGGAATTTGAGATACTTTGTTGATCGGCACCTCAATAACTTTATCTTCGTACAAGCAGTTAAACCGATGGTACTCTCGTGGCAAAACCGTCAGTTGGTTCTCGTAAATGTCTTGATCAAATCTGCCGACGCTATCGAGCTTTGTGCTCCAGTACCTGTACTCCGGTTCCCTCCGGATTTTCAGAGTACAAGAGTGGTGAAACTTCTCGTCACCGTCAACTACAAGATTATCCGGCGGAGGCTTTATCCTCTGAATAAGCAGCAAGCGGATGTCAAGTCCTGTGGATTCTGTTGGAGGACGTGTATTTACAGTTGCCTGTAGGTTACGTCTACTTGATTTCACCATGTCCTTAATTGCCTAAAAATCAGAAAAAATAGTGTCTCATACAGAATTACCAAGAGTAAATGGAAAGTTTTATTATTTTATATTATTTTTGTTGTAGTTTAATACCTATCAATTCTCAGGTTTTAAGTTAATATTTTTAATTAATTTTGTATTTGGGAACTCTGCATTGTTAATTTATATTTTTAGCTTAGATTACATTTTTGTAAGATGCTCACAGATCAACATTTAGGCCTGTATTTCTTAAAACTAAACGATAGTTAATGCCTGATTTAAAATTCTACACAAGGTTCACTGGGACCATTTCTGTATTTCTTTTTCAATATTTAAGATGAAAGTAATTACTTAAAAAAAAAAATGTTTGTAGAAAACTTCTTCACGATCTCAGTGCATCTTAAGATAATTCGGGGTATACATTTCTCAGACAATTAATAAAATGAGATACTGGCAACGTCCCGAATCCCTGTGTTGCAATTTCAAAGTTCAGTTAGCCGTTGTAATTTTTGACAACGAAGGTTGTTCGCATGACTATCACCATAAAATTAATCCGAACTTACAGAAATTTGTTATGACAGAAAAATAAATTTGTCCGTTTCAGGTCTTAGAGATGGTCACAGATGACTCTACATACGAGTTTGGCAAACTAAGAACGTCTACCACCTCCTCCCACGACGTGCAAAGTGCGCCGAAATCATCTACCTGAAGACCGTCCGCGTAAACGCCAGAGATTATTAAGTTTAAGCGCGACAACTGCCAGAAAATCACATTGCTTAATACCGAGGATATACACACACATTTGTGCGTGTGTGCATGCACGCGCGAGCGTACTATAATATGTGGGCGATCCTAAAGAAACAATCACTTTTATGTGATCTAGGAAATCAGAAGTCTCGCATTAACTGACTTAAAATTTTAATTTTTATGACATTTAGCATAGGCCTATGTTTATAAGATTGTTTCACTACTCTTAACGATTACTGAGGCTTATGCACTGACAAAATAAAATCACAAAGCTATAAAAATCGACTCATTGGATTGCAGCCAACTGAAAGTCTTCTTTCTCCTTTTTCTTAGTCTGACTAATGCATAATTTACACATTTCTGTATTTTATTTTTGAAGTCCTTTTGATTTAACATTAAGAAAATATTTTATTTGGTAAAGTGTATTTTATTACGTTATACTTGTTATTATGATGGTACTTAACAAAAATTTTATGAACCAGGTGCAATCACCAAATCCGTGGATACGAGAGTTATTTAAATCTCTAAAAGTGGTAACACTGCATGCTACCTCCTTGTATGGATCATTGAAGTTGTAGAAATTCAACCAAGAAACACAGATTCTATCCATAGGTTACATTGAGCCTTCCGTTATGGTGCATAGGCAGCTGATGTGGAAAATTATGATTTATGATTTCGCATCAATTGGGCCAAGTAATTAAGAATATTTATGACAGATCTAGAACAGAAATTCAGAAACATCACACTGACAGGACTGAGGAAGGAAATTTAGGAGTAAGTCAAGGCTGTAACTTGATGCCGCTTCTTTTTAATTTATACATTGACGAAATGGTAGACAACAGATGGAAACTTCAACATTTTTTTGATGAAAGCTAATCTTAATCAAAAGAACTTTGTAATGACCCTTATCTTTGCTGATAACCAAATATTGGTCTCGAACTATAAGCATAATCTCCAAAGAGGCATATACGAATTAAATAATGCAGCTGAGAAATGTAATACGAAAAAATCTCCTAATAAAAGTAAAGTAATGGCAGTTCTGGGAAAATAGAATATGAGGTCTAAAATTGTAATTGATGATATTAGTATTGAACAGACTGAGAAATTTAAGTACTTAGGTTGCACTATATCGTATTAGGAAATTATGATCAAATAGAAAATAAATGAAGAAGTTTAACTATGTAAATAGCACCATTAGAAGAGTTTCATGAAATAAGGAAGGAAACAACATTAAAGTTTTATAACTCCCACAATTAACGTACGGAAGTAAAACTCGCTATTGAACAAAATGGACACAATGAAACTGCAAGCGAATGAAATAAAATCTTTAAGGCTAGTAGCGAAGTACAGGAGAATGGATTGGAAAAGAAATACTGACATTGTAGACGAATTACAAATATTTGTTTTAAACAGAAGAGCCGTAGAGAAGAGCAAAAACGGAACAAATGGATATCCCATGTGAGGAGGATGGTTCCATCAAGAACACCTGCGTCAAAACGGAACAAATGGATATCCCATGTGAGGAGGATGGTTCCATCAAGAATACCTGCGTCAAAACGGAACAAATGGATATCCCATGCGAGGAGGATGGTTCCATCAAGAACACCTGCGTCAAAACGGAACAAATGGATATCCCATGTGAGGAGGATGGTTCCATCAAGAACACCTGCGTCAAAACGGAACAAATGGATATCCCATGTGAGGAGGATGGTTCCATCAAGAACACCTGCGTCAAAACGGAACAAATGGATATCCCATGTGAGGAGGATGGTTCCATCAAGAACACCTGCGTCAAAACCTCCTTATATTTTTAGACACTATCAGAGTCCAAGAAGTGTTGTGTTTGGTTTGTAATGTATTTAAGGTTATCTGCTTATCTCGAATGAATGTGTTATAAATATAATACAACTCTTTACCTGGTACGCATTTTGTACACTTCGCAACATCACTGAGCTATTTATTTGTCACTAGGCTTTTCGTTGTACGTTGGTAGTTACAGTATGTCGTGAAAATCACTCTCTTCGTATGATGTTAAAAATATTTTTTGTAACTTATTTTTTCACCCTTTATACACTCTTAGACGCACCATCCACTACACTTATTATTTATTTTGAACTACCGGATTGATTCTGATTAATAATTAATTATTATACTGTATTCCTTTGGCTTTGATGTTAACTGATCAGCCGCTAAAACAAGATGTTGGCGTCTTTTCTAGAATACACTATTATTAGAAACACATACTTCTTTGGCCTTCGGTTTAGTTTTATACTATAATGTTTTTCAGTTCTAATTTTCGTCTGTAACCTGGCTTTTTTGTGCTCACTACATTGTATAAATATACTTATTTTTATATAATTTACACTTTGTTGACATTACGTTATAATTTATAAGATTCATTATAGTACCTTCAATAATGCTCATGTCTAAATATGATTGTAATTTCTGTTTTATAAACTACTTCTACATTTTTTACGCTACGACTGAGCTGTGCTTATTTGCACTATTACACACACAATTTTTGGATAATTTTTTCCAGATTTGTACACACTTCAGTTTATATCATATTTTTATTTTAATTTTAATTGTAAAACATACTTTATCATACTTTCTAATTCTATTATAATCTGACATCCCCAATATGGCTGAAACCTTCGTGTCTCTCCCTAACATAACCTTGTTACAAACTTTACTACAATTTTCGATTACTGTACTTTGACAACGTTTATGTACTGTAAGAATTTACAGCAGTACTATATATGTTGCGCTGATACTTTCACTATACTACTATTATTTAAGTACATGTGCTCAGTGAAATTATAACTTTATTTTAAAGCATGATTATATGAACCCAAAATCTCAGGGCAAGTAAAGCCGATAAATTATATTTACAAACGAACACATTAACTCTTTTTACTTCCTTAAAATTAATAGAAAAACGTCGGTTCTAGTTTAACCAGTTACTTTCGAATTAATTTTTTTTCATTATTTCTAGTTCCAGCTCACGCCACTAGACTAATTCTAAACACTGTTTCTTTTAATTCCACCACCAACTATCAACAAGCAAGATACGAACAACTGTCGACTTCTTAAATATGTGACAGATTTATGTCTTTGTTTCCACTTAAATCTAAATATCAATGTGTTTTACACAATTTAAATTTGAAGGTGTATTGTTTTGAAAATTATACAGTTTATATTACACATGCATATCAGGGCTGTATGGCCGTGGTCGAATGCTTTCTTCAGACATTTTGTAAACGTTTCGGCCATCCACCAAAGGCTTTCTTCAGTATAAAAAAGTTAAAATTTTTCGACAAAGGGTGGAGAGCCGAACGTAACCCTAACCGAGGTAAAAGCACCTCTCCATATATTTATTTATTTCGTTTGTTTACTTGGTTTGTTTGATGCTCAACTGTTATTATTGTATATACTACTAAATTAGTAATTAGTTCTTCTCAGTTTATCGTCCACGCTTCTTGCTTGAAATATTCTCGTCGAAGGTTCAAATTATAATGAGTTTTTTTCTCGAAACTGTTGTATTGTTGTGTGGTAATATTTCTTATTCGTCATCTTGCATAATGTTACAAACAACATTTAATCATTTTTAAATTTAGCTATCATATAGCTTTTTATGAACAAAATGTAGTTTAACTAAATGTCGTTGTACATAATTCACACACATTTTAATATTTTACAATCCTTAATCACTTACAGAATTTAATAGGCTGTATTACCTAAACCTACACAATGCTTGTGCCAACTTGATTAAGCCTATTCCATATTACTTTAATTTCTATTTCTTAAAAATTATTTTAATATTTTATAAATTAAGGTTTACTGAATTTTTGAGGATTCACAATATACGATGTACAATTTAAGTCGATTCTTTACAGTTTAATTATACTTTATACTTTGGTTATTATTATTGCTTCAAGACATTTAGAAAGATTACCTAATAATTACAAAAAGATTCCAGACCTAACATAAATTAAATATGGCTTAAAATACTTTCTTATATTTCAACATAAAATTTTTTACAGTATTTTATAAATTTATCTTAATTTAGTAATGGTTATGTACTGTTGTCATTTACACCAGTACAACATATAAATCTGACTAAAAGTCAGGGTCCCCTTGGATTTAGATGTAAATTGTGAAACAGTGTGGACAAGGTGGACAATTTTCTAGTTGGTAGTTGGTAATAATCAGTTGATATAGTTACTATTCAATAGTTAGTTGTTCAGTTCAATTTTGTATTTGTTTGCACAGGAACAGCGTTCAAGCACACAAAACAAGAAAGAGTTTTTACTTTGGTATTGGTGTAAACGTAATAAAGGATACTGCTGGCGTCCATGAAGAATTCCATACAAGATTTCGTTATTCTCTATTTGCGACCCGTCAACATTTGCCTAAGCTGAATATAAAATTTGAAAATACTAGAAGCGTTGGAAGTGATCCACGATCAGGTAGGCCTAGAACTACGTGCACTTTAAGAAACAACTTTTTGCGGAAATTTAATAAGGACCTTCGAACGTCAACAAAAAGACTTCTTTTAGGGTGGAAATACACACACAAAAATGTTCGATAGATTCTAAAGGAATTAATGTTTACGTGTTATCAGCCAAGGTTTTCTTCATGGACTTCGTGAAGATAACTTTGACAGGACGATTGATTTTTGCGAAGAATTTATCATTTTATATGAATCAGATCCTCATATCTCTAGCTCAGTGACATTGCCTGATGAGGCGTCCTTCAAATTGAATAGTCTAGTAAAGTGTCACGATTGTGTTTCAAGTACTATTCTAAATGGTTAAGTACTATTGCAAGAATAACGTAAATATTGAGACGTATTGAGACATAACAAAATAATTTTGTTCTTTAATTAATCTGTTTGGCGTCTGAGCAAATCTGATGACAAAATGTTTGGCGTTTATTTCAAGGCCGCAACCAAACGCAGCACTACTGTCATTTAACTCAGGTCCGCCACCAGAGAGCAGCACCAAACAAGATTTGGTGATTACATAATCAACTTAATTAAAACAATAATCTTTTTATTTTTTTGTTTGTGAAAAATTGAATTTCTATACTGCGCATATCACATTCTGCTTTTCAACTAAATATTGCGTAAATCATATTGTTACATTTAATAAAATTATTAGTTACATATTGTTTGTATATGCACGTGCATTGAAAATAATACGTGTCATATGATTATATTTATATTCATTTTAAATGTCGATTTCTTATAATAAAATACTTATAAACACTGTTATGCCCTCGTCTCATTTAATTAACCTTCAATCTTATTTGAATCTTAGTTCTTTACAGCAAAACGTCTCTTACTTCAAATAGATACGAGCAGACTTTTACGTGTTGAATCAGTTTACTTGCTACACGACAGTGAAGTTCTCACTTCTGCCGTGTGTCCCACGATACACCCATTTTTTGATTAATTTCGTTTATTATCTGTTTTCTTTTAGTAATTAGGGAAACTAACCTGTATTCCACCCATAAAAGTGTGTGTGTGAAAAATAGATTTCAGAAAAGAAACTCGTTCAGACTTTCTTATACAAGAAAGTTTTATAAGATTAGTTAGCTGCGGTTCTGCAGGTACAAGAATGTGGTAGTGTTGGAACAGACTGCATGGGTATCGTATAAATGCTATGGAAACGATATTACTTCGTACTGCACAGTGCTGTAGACCAGCGGGTAAATGGAGGAATATGGGGTTATATTTGGCACGAAACTTTAGCGTATCTTCACGAAAAAAGCTGGGTTGATTTTTTTCGGATGTGGACTAGCAGTGAAAGGTTAACCTTTAAAATTCAGGATAGCGTATATTAACCGGTTGTCGCAGAAGCTTGATCAGGAAGCGCCTGCTACCGAAACGGTTACGGGGTGTCGAACGAAAAAATGTCTTTGTTTACACTGTTGAAGAATGTTACATTGTTCGCTAGTTTAGGATAACAATACAAAACTTAATAACAAACAGATTGATTATAATTTAAATTGACATCTTACTTACTTGTAATGTGTCGACGGTCTGTTGATTGGAACTGCAGCGGCAAACTGTAATGCACACGTTGATAAACAGTATTGCTGTCAGAGATAACAGCAACTGTGCATTTGCGCGTATCAGTAGGTACTGATAACCTTCGAGTGTCTGTAAACAGAAAGCGCTTTCCCGGGTTATCTTAATTTTTTGTTAGTCGTCTTTAATAATAATTAATTTCAATATCTGTTATTTTAAGTTTCTTTTCCATAAAGCTGTCTGTCTTTGCTTTATATAAATGAAATATAGTCTAATAACCAACGGTAGTGCGATTACGACTGAAGTTAAACTTCTACGTAACCTAATCGTATGTCTCGGCACAAGAGTCATTTTACATGGATGAAATAAAACTGCCAATGTTCCAAGTCCGGTGCGACTTAGTGTCGTCACTTAAGTACCAGGAATTTGTTTGTTACGTGTACACGTTACATAATACAGTGGAAATCGTTCAGAGACGTGCAAAATTCAGCCGCGGCAAATAGAATTAGAATTAGGACAGTTTCTTATTGAATCCTTTACACACAAAGGTTAACATGTAAAACAATATGAAAGAATTTTTCGTCAATACAAAGAGCTACCAAACAAAATGAATTTACAACTACTTGACTTAAGCAACAATAAAACTACCTCAAGATAACTACCTGCCTGAGCTATACTAATCGTACAGTCTTGAGAATAAGGCTCAAGGATTGAAAACAGGTATTATGGTATGGCTGATTATGAATAAGGCTGACCGGTATTATGCTAATATTATATTCATCTTTATTTTGTAGATAACTGTTCAATATTTCTTGATGCCTACAATATTTGTATAACAGCCTACATATGTTTTTAAATAATAAATCCTTCTCCAAGTAGGCCTATATTTTATTAAATTATAGCCTATTGTTATACTTTCACCTGACGCATGTTTCACAGAATTGTTCTGTATCTTCCGAGGTTCATTTTTGAAATCTTTAAACATCGGAATTCTTTAAGGAATTCATAAATAAACCTCGGAAGATACAGAACAATTCTGTGAAACGTGAGTCAGGTGAAAATGCAACAGTATAATTTAATAAAATAATACTTGTAGAAGTATTTATTAATGAAAACTTTTTTATAATCTTATATTGAACATAACAATTTCATTTAATTTGTTCTGTTTGTTTCTTCTGTTCTACTCAATGTTTAATTGAGGTAAAATAAAATATTTTCTGTTTGATTTCTTTTACACACACAAAAATAAATCACACAGAAAATATTTTATTTTTATTGATTGGGGTAGTAAGCTAACAAAATTTAGACGCCTCTGTTGAACGATTCATAGGTACCCGAAAAAATAAAACACGGAAGGATACCCGAATGAAATTTTATAAAACTGTGCCTGTCCCCACATTCCTGTATGCTAGTGAGACATGGAATCTTCGTAAAAGGGACGTGCAGAGGATTCAGGCAGCCGAAATGAAATTTCTAAGAGGGACGCAAGGTTGCTCTTTCTTGGATCGGAGAAGGAACGAGGATATTAGACGCGATTTAAACATTGTGTTATTGCACCAGAAGATTGAAGACCGTAGAAGGAGACGGTGTGAACACTTGAATCGCATGCCTGATATTAGTCTACCTGTGGCTGCCTTGGTTTATCACCCTACTGGGAAGAGAGATGTCGGTAGACAGAGAAGGAGATGGGTTCCGGAACAGGTCTAAGGCCTAGTCCTTGGAGTGGTGTTGATGATGATGATTGATTTCTTTTAAAACATAACAAAATTTATCTGCTCACTACACCAAAAGCAAGAAGAAAAATTAAAAAAATGTGTGTGTGTGTTTTGTTAGAGCACTATCAGTATACAGAGATGTTGAAAACCAAAAAGACACTGACACAAAGGGTTTAAATTAAAACTATACAATGAACAAACGTAAATATAGGCTTTATATGGAAAAACATACATATTTAAATACGTCATACCCAGTTATTTACATACCATACACATGCAGTTACACTTTAGAAGAGATACGTATTGTTACGCAATACTGAACGTTCTGGTACATTGGAGAACGTTGTTCTACTCTTTTCTCGGCTATCCAAGCAGATTCCAGCTGTAATGTTTGTATGCGTACATATTGCTGCTTTGTGATGAAAGACAATTACGTGACACTTACCATGCGTCAACAATCGAGGCTATTCCGGACCGCAGCGGTCGGGTACTGTGTTCAAGGTGAGACAGTGAGACTGTTTCTAGTGGATTAGAGAGTGCCTGTTTAACACGTCATCGAAAAAGTAACAGATTATTCTGGAATCTCAGCGGTGTATAAATATAAGCATCCAGCGACGGTCAGTTCAGTTTAGTTTAAGTGGCGACTTATTCAAGTGAGATTCGAAGTATTGTGGCGAAGTGTTATAATTACGCGGGACTCTATTAGTTGACATTATTATTGCGTGTGGACAAATTTTGCTCGGGTTATTGTACAAGTTGATTATAAACTGTATTTCTGATGAATTAAAGCTGGTGATTAGTAACATGATTGGTGTCTTGATTTTGTTTTCCACTGTACCGTACAACGATCAGGGAGACCGTAGTAACAGTATAAATAAATTACGATACGTTAAGGATTACACGAGAATGTAAACTACCTATAGTCGATACTAAAAAAAGTTAAAAATACATGTAACTACGAGGGTCATTAAAATAAGTAAACAGTGTTGTAGAAAAGAAATTAATTGTAGCAGCTGATTGAAACTTTCAGGAGTGTTACCTGGCAACGTCGTTGTGAGTTTTGATCAGCTGTTCAATAATATATTGCACAAACATAACCAATACAGTTTTATTTAGGATGGCGTGTCCTCTTGAGGACAGTACTTTCGAAGAACAGCGTTCTGTTATACGATTTTTGGATTTGGAACCACTATAACCACTAACTTGGATTCACTATTTTGAACCTGAGTCAAAGCGACAAAGCATGGAGTGGAAGCATCCCAGTTCACCCGCCAAAAAGAAATTCAAATCCCAGCCATCGGCTGGTAAGGTGATGTTAACCATCTTTTGGAGCTCCCAAGGCCCAATTTTCTGTGATCACCTACAAGACAAGCGTACCATCAATAGTCAGTACTATTCTGACATGATTGTGCCTGCATGACAAAGTTAAGCCTGCATTGAAGAAGAAATGTCCGGGTGAAACCCCTACTTCATTTTGAGTAGTTAAAACAAAAAGAATATTTCTTTTTGTAAAGAGGGGTTACAAGTTAATTAAAACTAGGCTAAGGCCTAGAGAAGCTAAAAATTGCGCTGGATCCAGTAAGACGGGACTTGCAATAAAAACTCAAGAATTAAATAATTAACAATCCCATTTTATTATTCTATCTCATAATAAAAATATAATGAACAAATAAATACAACAGTCATTTATAATTTCCCTTTAAATGGTTAAATAAAGAAGTATACTCTCTCAACAAGGCCACCTGAAAAATATTAACTGAAACCAAGAAAATAATTGCTATGTCACCATCAATGAATTGAAAATTCAAAATAATCATTAACCTCAAAATAAAACTCCCATTAAACTATTTATTAAAATATAAAATTTATATCATGTGTTCCTTTTAAAAATGCAGTATATAAATTAATGAAGATAAATGATTTCATTCCCAGTTACTATTAATAATTAAAATAATTACTCAACCAATTAAATGAACTTTAAAGGTGACACTTCCTATACTTGTTAAATAAAATAATTAATTTCCTTAAAGAAATGATCAGCCACAATTATTGAGATAGAATAATCGTCTACTGGTGTATATAAATTCTAATAATAAATCCCTATATCCCACCAAAAGTACAGTAATGCATAATATTTATATATATATTATAACGAAACATTGTTATCAATGTTTATCGTTCTAACTGGAGTACGCATAATAAGCGTTATCTGCTACAATTGTACATTTAGAAGGGTATAGATAAGATTTTATATAGCAAACAAAACAGATAACAGTCCACCTGCATAAATATGTATAATTTTGTCGGCACATGTCAGAAGTGTTTTAAAACTTAAATAATAAAAAAATGACAAAAGATTAAGAAGAACTAGGTTGACCAGTGAATAGTGCGGAAATGTAGCTTTATTTAGACACCAAACACATAACGAGATAGTGAGAGTGTCGTGAACTATAAGCGTTTTACTATTTCACACCTTTCGCGGTGCTAATTAAAGATCGCGTGTATACATAGCTAATAACTGTGTTCAAGACACGTCTAACAAACAACTTTGTTACCTAAATAAATAAAGGATTGTTGAGATATTCGCCGATAGAAACTCATTTGCACACGTGGCTTTGCCCTATAAACAGTGAGCCAAAACGAGCATCTGTCGCATTCATAAAGTATTCGTTGAGTCGTACACACGGAACGATACGCTGCAGAAGACGCTTCAATGAGACCGGCAGACACCTGAGTTACTACAACTACGTACTACGGACATCAGACTATACCCGAGGCCAGAGACGCTGTGTCCATGACGATAAAGGAACGACGCCTAGCCTAGCTGTTCATACACCGCTAAGCGACGCTGACGGAGGTTTCGAGAGGAATAGCTGTACTCAACGCCGACGCCTGAGACCCGTGTACATCTGTGTAACATGAAATCATCAAAACAGGTGACCTGATATGGTTCAGGGTTCATAATAATGTTGTAAAACACAAAAAGTAAATGAAAAGCCGCTATAAGCGAAATTGAACAGTTTTAAATAATTGATAAACATTTAATTATATAGGCGGTATGACTAAAGCCTAAAGACACTTTTAAATGTTGTACTGTATATCATATAGAGACATTTATTCAAAAAGACAGAACATTTAGATAATGTGTGATTATTATAATAATATGTTAATAAGAGTGCAGAAAGACTCTAAGCAAATGTTTTCATGAGATTGTGCACTGTATAAAAAATTATATTTGATAAATTAAATGTGATAAATTAAGGGAGAGTGCAGAGAAGCTCTAAGAGTGTTCTCAAGATAGTAGATGTTACAAATTTTATTGTTTCATATTAATTATTGTTGATAGCCAAGCAGGCTGAAGAGTAGAATAATTAAAAGGGAGTTACCCTTAATAAAAGTGTTTATATTAATAATAACTACCATAGAGATAACGATAACTATAACCCTTGTTATATTCATTTAAAAAGTTCGTATTTTATTTTCTCATGTATAAAGAACAGGGTTACGGATTTCATAGAATGAAATCAATTCAGTATTTCCATTTTATTAAATAATTATTTCAATATAACAAAAATGATTTTTATAAATGAATTATAATTACAGGCAGACAGTGTGAAACTGCCCATATATGTGTGTATATTTCCATGTTATATGTTTTGTGTATATACTGTGTATTGTATGTCTTATTTTCAGGAACTTATAAATGATGTACTAAGATATATGATTTTAATATGTGATTGTTAGACGTAAGCATTATAACAATATATCACTAGAGAAAATATGGTAAAGTAATATTCAAGAAAGAATATAAATTAGTGGAACCAGCCGTAAATCGTGTTAAATATTTGAAATTCTTTTTATTATTATGATTTGTTTAAAGGTAAGCACCTTGAGGGTGACAATTATAATCATTGGAATGATAGACTAAAAAGGTAGTTTTCATTTATTCACAATTTATACAACTCAGCTTCCTAAAATAATTCTTTTGGAAACACATCGTCCCAACTCGTTACCTGATACCTAATAAGCCCAAATCCCACACCTAATAGCCGGCAAAGCAGAAAAGTACCATATACTGCAGGTAAGTGTTGGCATGGTATACCCTAACCAGGTCCATGTAAAACTCATAATCCATAATGAAAGAAATCATAAAAAGATGTGTTGCAAAAGAAAATGTCGCTTCCAACGTGGGGCACGATTAAATAAATAAAAAAAAAAACATAATACGAAAAAAAAAAACTAAAAATTAGTAAGAAGTTAAATAAATATAAATTCACGTAGAACAAATATTTAGAGTTGATGTGTAATTATTATAAAACGTGCATTTATATGTTGAATGTAGCTGATAAGAACGTACAGTTAGCGTTATCAGTAGAGTAAACAAAGGGGAGCTTAGATAAATATTGTGGTTATCAGAAACTGATACTACAGGCGCCCAAGATAATGGTTGTATGTTGATGAATAAATGACTACCAATACAGTATTTAATAATAATCCAAATAATTAATAATATACAAATTAATAATAAATATTTTAAAATCGGTTCACCAAATTAAAATTAAACATGGCACATAAACAAGAGGTCAGTTTAGCCGACATAATGAAGAAGTTAGAAGCCAGCAACGCTGAAAACGTAAAAAGGTTTGAAGAAATAAAAACTAGTGGTGCTGAAACTATGAGAAGATTGGAAGCAAGCACGTCTGAAACTATGAGAAGATTGGAAGCAAGCACGTCAGAAATTCAGAAACTATACGCGTATAATGCTGAAAGTAAGGTAGAAATTATGGAACGAATGGAGACCTTAGAAGGTAAAGTTAAAGAGTCTCTAAAACAACAAGCGGTGGTGATGAATGAAAATTTCGAAGAGCAGCGAAAAAGACTACAACAAAATTTTAAATCTATGGCCGACACACTGGACCAGAAACTCGAAAAAATTACGCATCGACAAGATACCAAGATACAAGTCATCAGCGAGTTGGTGCAGAGTAATGTCAGGAAGACCATGAAAATTGAAGAAGAAACAAAAAGTCTCGCCGCAGCAGACGACACCATCAAGAAATCTATCCAACACCATGACAACAGGGTAGATCAGCTGGAAGTCAAGTTAAAACGTGAAGTAGACCGACTTACACGAGAAGTGAGAAGACTACCAACACAAGCGTTAGTATACTCGACCGTACCTAGAGAAGAGAGACCCATTAACTATTTTAGAGGATCCAGAGGGGAAAATCCCATTGAATTTCGTATCAAATGTGAGAAAGAATTGGATAGTATTGGATCTATTCTCAGTGACAAAGATAAAATAGACTTTGTAAGCCGTTACTTAAAAGATGCAGCAGCCAGTTGGTTCACGATGGTGAATGACGATTTAAAAACGTATGAAGAATTTAAACTAGCATTCGAACGGAGGTATTGGAATGAATACATACAAATGAGAATACGAAATACACTGGAATTTGGTAAATATAATCCAGGTAAGCTGTCTGAAGATGAATACGTCATTATGTTAGTAGAGAGGAGTAAACATTTACGTCCCGCTTTAACACAAAAAGAATTAGTCATTAAGCTTGCTAATCATTTCAGCAGGAACATCCAACTAGCTATACATGTTCAGGGTATAGCTACCATTGAAGATCTATTAATACTTTTAACACAGATGGAAGGTGTAATCCGTGAACGAGACCCACCAAGAGGAGTTCAGCGAGATAACCGGAACCAAAATCAAGATAGAGGTACGTGGTATTCGCAAAGATATCGCCAAGAAGATAAAGGCAGAGAAGATAGACGTACAGACGATGAAAAATATCCGAAAAACAAAAATGTATCATATGATAGACGCCATGAAGATGGACGAACATATGAGAAGCAGGAGCAAAATAATGAAAGAGGTAATTACAAAGGAGGTTACCGATGGCCGAATTCGTCGAAACGATTTTCGAAACCATGGACATCCGATAGGAATGCAAATACGCAGGCGATTACCGTTGAGAAAAAACAGAAAGAGCCACCGAGAAACACTGATGAACGTAATAAACCGTCCACATCGAAGACTGAAAATCAATGACTACATTCTGGAGTCTGTATAGAAACACATGAAGCTAAACCACAAGATGTCAGGGTACTTAGCAACATAACATACAAACCCGAGAGAGAAGTACAAGAATTACTACGTAATCTCGCTAGAGAGCAAGATAAAGATCAGCGATTACAGAATATAAAAAATAATCCGTTACCTATAAATTATTGTGTGAAAGATGGAATTTTATTTAAGCTTATTAATTATGATTGGAAAGTTGTGCTATCTCATGACATGTTACAGCAATTAATTATGCCATGTCATCGTAGTCTAGCTCATGCATCTCCATTGAAGTGCTATTTAACTATGAAAGAAGCCTTCACCTGTAATAATATGTTCAGAAAAATTAAAATAATTGTTAGGAAATGCCATGATTGTCAAACAGCCAAACATCCGAATTTAAACACTTGCGTTGAAATGGGGAGTATCAGAACTAAGAAGAAGGGGGATATAGTTGCACTTGATTTCCTTGGACCACTCCCGCGATCAAGTCGTGGGTACCGCCATATAATTGTGACGGTAGATGTGTTTACCAAGCTAGTAAAGTTATATGCTGTACGAAGACCCACCATGAAATCTGTTCTGAACGTCATCACCCAGAAGTATATACCAAAGTATGGAAAAATGGATAAAGTGTTGACAGATCAAGGTAAGCAGTTTGGTAATAAATTATGGAAGGACGCATTGACAAGACAAGGTATAAAACCTGTACTTACATCCATAAGGCATCCACAAACTAATCTTGCTGAAAGAATAAATAGAGAGTTAGGCAAGTACATGAGGTTATATTGCTACAATCAACAGAGTAAATGGCCTGACTATCTACAATTTTTCGAAGATGCAATGAATCACAATTATAGTGAAGCTACAGGATACACACCGTTAGAATTAAGTGAGAATAAAATACCTAAAAGATTCTGGCACAACATGATAAATAAACCGAAAAATTATAATGTAGATTTGCCAATTCAAATAAAAATAAACAGAGCTGAACGACAGTTATATCATCAAGCAGGTAAAAGGAGAGACCGGTATAATAGAACTCACCGATTGACAAGATTCCAGATTGGTGATAAGGTATTGATAAAGACAAATCCTGTGGGAAGTAGTATATTAAACACTTCCAAGAAATTCTTCAGATTATTCTGTGGCCCATATGAACTAAGGAGTCGTCTAGGACCACACACCTACATGGTATATGACCCAGTGAAGAAAAAGGACGTCGGAAAGTACCATGCGTCATCTCTGCGTCATTATATCCAATAATACCCATATGTGATTGTTACTGTAAGATAAGATTTTATATTCTTTCTAATAAACATGTAATATAACTGACTGTGTATGTACTAAACATAGATAAAAAAAAAAAAAAAATGTTGTTCTGTAAAGCACAAACAATTTTTTTTAAAGCAAGTGGGGGAGTGTTATAACGAAACATTGTTATCAATGTTTATCGTTCTAACTGGAGTACGCATAATAAGCGTTATCTGCTACAATTGTACATTTAGAAGGGTATAGATAAGATTTTATATAGCAAACAAAACAGATAACAGTCCACCTGCATAAATATGTATAATTTTGTCGGCACATGTCAGAAGTGTTTTAAAACTTAAATAATAAAAAAATGACAAAAGATTAAGAAGAACTAGGTTGACCAGTGAATAGTGCGGAAATGTAGCTTTATTTAGACACCAAACACATAACGAGATAGTGAGAGTGTCGTGAACTATAAGCGTTTTACTATTTCACACCTTTCGCGGTGCTAATTAAAGATCGCGTGTATACATAGCTAATAACTGTGTTCAAGACACGTCTAACAAACAACTTTGTTACCTAAATAAATAAAGGATTGTTGAGATATTCGCCGATAGAAACTCATTTGCACACGTGGCTTTGCCCTATAAACAGTGAGCCAAAACGAGCATCTGTCGCATTCATAAAGTATTCGTTGAGTCGTACACACGGAACGATACGCTGCAGAAGACGCTTCAATGAGACCGGCAGACACCTGAGTTACTACAACTACGTACTACGGACATCAGACTATACCCGAGGCCAGAGACGCTGTGTCCATGACGATAAAGGAACGACGCCTAGCCTAGCTGTTCATACACCGCTAAGCGACGCTGACGGAGGTTTCGAGAGGAATAGCTGTACTCAACGCCGACGCCTGAGACCCGTGTACATCTGTGTAACATGAAATCATCAAAACAGGTGACCTGATATGGTTCAGGGTTCATAATAATGTTGTAAAACACAAAAAGTAAATGAAAAGCCGCTATAAGCGAAATTGAACAGTTTTAAATAATTGATAAACATTTAATTATATAGGCGGTATGACTAAAGCCTAAAGACACTTTTAAATGTTGTACTGTATATCATATAGAGACATTTATTCAAAAAGACAGAACATTTAGATAATGTGTGATTATTATAATAATATGTTAATAAGAGTGCAGAAAGACTCTAAGCAAATGTTTTCATGAGATTGTGCACTGTATAAAAAATTATATTTGATAAATTAAATGTGATAAATTAAGGGAGAGTGCAGAGAAGCTCTAAGAGTGTTCTCAAGATAGTAGATGTCACAAATTTTATTGTTTCATATTAATTATTGTTGATAGCCAAGCAGGCTGAAGAGTAGAATAATTAAAAGGGAGTTACCCTTAATAAAAGTGTTTATATTAATAATAACTACCATAGAGATAACGATAACTATAACCCTTGTTATATTCATTTAAAAAGTTCGTATTTTATTTTCTCATGTATAAAGAACAGGGTTACGGATTTCATAGAATGAAATCAATTCAGTATTTCCATTTTATTAAATAATTATTTCAATATAACAAAAATGATTTTTATAAATGAATTATAATTACAGGCAGACAGTGTGAAACTGCCCATATATGTGTGTATATTTCCATGTTATATGTTTTGTGTATATACTGTGTATTGTATGTCTTATTTTCAGGAACTTATAAATGATGTACTAAGATATATGATTTTAATATGTGATTGTTAGACGTAAGCATTATAACAATATATCACTAGAGAAAATATGGTAAAGTAATATTCAAGAAAGAATATAAATTAGTGGAACCAGCCGTAAATCGTGTTAAATATTTGAAATTCTTTTTATTATTATGATTTGTTTAAAGGTAAGCACCTTGAGGGTGACAATTATAATCATTTGAATGATAGACTAAAAAGGTAGTTTTCATTTATTCACAATTTATACAACTCAGCTTCCTAAAATAATTCTTTTGGAAACACATCGTCCCAACTCGTTACCTGATACCTAATAAGCCCAAATCCCACACCTAATAGCCGGCAAAGCAGAAAAGTACCATATACTGCAGGTAAGTGTTGGCATGGTATACCCTAACCAGGTCCATGTAAAACTCATAATCCATAATGAAAGAAATCATAAAAAGATGTGTTGCAAAAGAAAATGTCGCTTCCAACGTGGGGCACGATTAAATAAATAAAAAAAAAAACATAATACGAAAAAAAAAAACTAAAAATTAGTAAGAAGTTAAATAAATATAAATTCACGTAGAACAAATATTTAGAGTTGATGTGTAATTATTATAAAACGTGCATTTATATGTTGAATGTAGCTGATAAGAACGTACAGTTAGCGTTATCAGTAGAGTAAACAAAGGGGAGCTTAGATAAATATTGTGGTTATCAGAAACTGATACTACAGGCGCCCAAGATAATGGTTGTATGTTGATGAATAAATGACTACCAATACAGTATTTAATAATAATCCAAATAATTAATAATATACAAATTAATAATAAATATTTTAAAATCGGTTCACCAAATTAAAATTAAACATGGCACATAAACAAGAGGTCAGTTTAGCCGACATAATGAAGAAGTTAGAAGCCAGCAACGCTGAAAACGTAAAAAGGTTTGAAGAAATAAAAACTAGTGGTGCTGAAACTATGAGAAGATTGGAAGCAAGCACGTCTGAAACTATGAGAAGATTGGAAGCAAGCACGTCAGAAATTCAGAAACTATACGCGTATAATGCTGAAAGTAAGGTAGAAATTATGGAACGAATGGAGACCTTAGAAGGTAAAGTTAAAGAGTCTCTAAAACAACAAGCGGTGGTGATGAATGAAAATTTCGAAGAGCAGCGAAAAAGACTACAACAAAATTTTAAATCTATGGCCGACACACTGGACCAGAAACTCGAAAAAATTACGCATCGACAAGATACCAAGATACAAGTCATCAGCGAGTTGGTGCAGAGTAATGTCAGGAAGACCATGAAAATTGAAGAAGAAACAAAAAGTCTCGCCGCAGCAGACGACACCATCAAGAAATCTATCCAACACCATGACAACAGGGTAGATCAGCTGGAAGTCAAGTTAAAACGTGAAGTAGACCGACTTACACGAGAAGTGAGAAGACTACCAACACAAGCGTTAGTATACTCGACCGTACCTAGAGAAGAGAGACCCATTAACTATTTTAGAGGATCCAGAGGGGAAAATCCCATTGAATTTCGTATCAAATGTGAGAAAGAATTGGATAGTATTGGATCTATTCTCAGTGACAAAGATAAAATAGACTTTGTAAGCCGTTACTTAAAAGATGCAGCAGCCAGTTGGTTCACGATGGTGAATGACGATTTAAAAACGTATGAAGAATTTAAACTAGCATTCGAACGGAGGTATTGGAATGAATACATACAAATGAGAATACGAAATACACTGGAATTTGGTAAATATAATCCAGGTAAGCTGTCTGAAGATGAATACGTCATTATGTTAGTAGAGAGGAGTAAACATTTACGTCCCGCTTTAACACAAAAAGAATTAGTCATTAAGCTTGCTAATCATTTCAGCAGGAACATCCAACTAGCTATACATGTTCAGGGTATAGCTACCATTGAAGATCTATTAATACTTTTAACACAGATGGAAGGTGTAATCCGTGAACGAGACCCACCAAGAGGAGTTCAGCGAGATAACCGGAACCAAAATCAAGATAGAGGTACGTGGTATTCGCAAAGATATCGCCAAGAAGATAAAGGCAGAGAAGATAGACGTACAGACGATGAAAAATATCCGAAAAACAAAAATGTATCATATGATAGACGCCATGAAGATGGACGAACATATGAGAAGCAGGAGCAAAATAATGAAAGAGGTAATTACAAAGGAGGTTACCGATGGCCGAATTCGTCGAAACGATTTTCGAAACCATGGACATCCGATAGGAATGCAAATACGCAGGCGATTACCGTTGAGAAAAAACAGAAAGAGCCACCGAGAAACACTGATGAACGTAATAAACCGTCCACATCGAAGACTGAAAATCAATGACTACATTCTGGAGTCTGTATAGAAACACATGAAGCTAAACCACAAGATGTCAGGGTACTTAGCAACATAACATACAAACCCGAGAGAGAAGTACAAGAATTACTACGTAATCTCGCTAGAGAGCAAGATAAAGATCAGCGATTACAGAATATAAAAAATAATCCGTTACCTATAAATTATTGTGTGAAAGATGGAATTTTATTTAAGCTTATTAATTATGATTGGAAAGTTGTGCTATCTCATGACATGTTACAGCAATTAATTATGCCATGTCATCGTAGTCTAGCTCATGCATCTCCATTGAAGTGCTATTTAACTATGAAAGAAGCCTTCACCTGTAATAATATGTTCAGAAAAATTAAAATAATTGTTAGGAAATGCCATGATTGTCAAACAGCCAAACATCCGAATTTAAACACTTGCGTTGAAATGGGGAGTATCAGAACTAAGAAGAAGGGGGATATAGTTGCACTTGATTTCCTTGGACCACTCCCGCGATCAAGTCGTGGGTACCGCCATATAATTGTGACGGTAGATGTGTTTACCAAGCTAGTAAAGTTATATGCTGTACGAAGACCCACCATGAAATCTGTTCTGAACGTCATCACCCAGAAGTATATACCAAAGTATGGAAAAATGGATAAAGTGTTGACAGATCAAGGTAAGCAGTTTGGTAATAAATTATGGAAGGACGCATTGACAAGACAAGGTATAAAACCTGTACTTACATCCATAAGGCATCCACAAACTAATCTTGCTGAAAGAATAAATAGAGAGTTAGGCAAGTACATGAGGTTATATTGCTACAATCAACAGAGTAAATGGCCTGACTATCTACAATTTTTCGAAGATGCAATGAATCACAATTATAGTGAAGCTACAGGATACACACCGTTAGAATTAAGTGAGAATAAAATACCTAAAAGATTCTGGCACAACATGATAAATAAACCGAAAAATTATAATGTAGATTTGCCAATTCAAATAAAAATAAACAGAGCTGAACGACAGTTATATCATCAAGCAGGTAAAAGGAGAGACCGGTACAATAGAACTCACCGATTGACAAGATTCCAGATTGGTGATAAGGTATTGATAAAGACAAATCCTGTGGGAAGTAGTATATTAAACACTTCCAAGAAATTCTTCAGATTATTCTGTGGCCCATATGAACTAAGGAGTCGTCTAGGACCACACACCTACATGGTATATGACCCAGTGAAGAAAAAGGACGTCGGAAAGTACCATGCGTCATCTCTGCGTCATTATATCCAATAATACCCATATGTGATTGTTACTGTAAGATAAGATTTTATATTCTTTCTAATAAACATGTAATATAACTGACTGTGTATGTACTAAACATAGATAAAAAAAAAAAAAAAATGTTGTTCTGTAAAGCACAAACAATTTTTTTTAAAGCAAGTGGGGGAGTGTTATAACGAAACATTGTTATCAATGTTTATCGTTCTAACTGGAGTACGCATAATAAGCGTTATCTGCTACAATTGTACATTTAGAAGGGTATAGATAAGATTTTATATAGCAAACAAAACAGATAACAGTCCACCTGCATAAATATGTATAATTTTGTCGGCACATGTCAGAAGTGTTTTAAAACTTAAATAATAAAAAAATGACAAAAGATTAAGAAGAACTAGGTTGACCAGTGAATAGTGCGGAAATGTAGCTTTATTTAGACACCAAACACATAACGAGATAGTGAGAGTGTCGTGAACTATAAGCGTTTTACTATTTCACACCTTTCGCGGTGCTAATTAAAGATCGCGTGTATACATAGCTAATAACTGTGTTCAAGACACGTCTAACAAACAACTTTGTTACCTAAATAAATAAAGGATTGTTGAGATATTCGCCGATAGAAACTCATTTGCACACGTGGCTTTGCCCTATAAACAGTGAGCCAAAACGAGCATCTGTCGCATTCATAAAGTATTCGTTGAGTCGTACACACGGAACGATACGCTGCAGAAGACGCTTCAATGAGACCGGCAGACACCTGAGTTACTACAACTACGTACTACGGACATCAGACTATACCCGAGGCCAGAGACGCTGTGTCCATGACGATAAAGGAACGACGCCTAGCCTAGCTGTTCATACACCGCTAAGCGACGCTGACGGAGGTTTCGAGAGGAATAGCTGTACTCAACGCCGACGCCTGAGACCCGTGTACATCTGTGTAACATGAAATCATCAAAACAGGTGACCTGATATGGTTCAGGGTTCATAATAATGTTGTAAAACACAAAAAGTAAATGAAAAGCCGCTATAAGCGAAATTGAACAGTTTTAAATAATTGATAAACATTTAATTATATAGGCGGTATGACTAAAGCCTAAAGACACTTTTAAATGTTGTACTGTATATCATATAGAGACATTTATTCAAAAAGACAGAACATTTAGATAATGTGTGATTATTATAATAATATGTTAATAAGAGTGCAGAAAGACTCTAAGCAAATGTTTTCATGAGATTGTGCACTGTATAAAAAATTATATTTGATAAATTAAATGTGATAAATTAAGGGAGAGTGCAGAGAAGCTCTAAGAGTGTTCTCAAGATAGTAGATGTCACAAATTTTATTGTTTCATATTAATTATTGTTGATAGCCAAGCAGGCTGAAGAGTAGAATAATTAAAAGGGAGTTACCCTTAATAAAAGTGTTTATATTAATAATAACTACCATAGAGATAACGATAACTATAACCCTTGTTATATTCATTTAAAAAGTTCGTATTTTATTTTCTCATGTATAAAGAACAGGGTTACGGATTTCATAGAATGAAATCAATTCAGTATTTCCATTTTATTAAATAATTATTTCAATATAACAAAAATGATTTTTATAAATGAATTATAATTACAGGCAGACAGTGTGAAACTGCCCATATATGTGTGTATATTTCCATGTTATATGTTTTGTGTATATACTGTGTATTGTATGTCTTATTTTCAGGAACTTATAAATGATGTACTAAGATATATGATTTTAATATGTGATTGTTAGACGTAAGCATTATAACAATATATCACTAGAGAAAATATGGTAAAGTAATATTCAAGAAAGAATATAAATTAGTGGAACCAGCCGTAAATCGTGTTAAATATTTGAAATTCTTTTTATTATTATGATTTGTTTAAAGGTAAGCACCTTGAGGGTGACAATTATAATCATTGGAATGATAGACTAAAAAGGTAGTTTTCATTTATTCACAATTTATACAACTCAGCTTCCTAAAATAATTCTTTTGGAAACACATCGTCCCAACTCGTTACCTGATACCTAATAAGCCCAAATCCCACACCTAATAGCCGGCAAAGCAGAAAAGTACCATATACTGCAGGTAAGTGTTGGCATGGTATACCCTAACCAGGTCCATGTAAAACTCATAATCCATAATGAAAGAAATCATAAAAAGATGTGTTGCAATATATATATATATATCTCCCCCAAAATGTACACAGAAATATACAGACATAACATGTTCCACAAGACAAATTACATTATACAATAGTATACAAATACATAAAGGTCTCTTGCCACGCCCTTTTTTATATTACCCTTCTGGGGTATATAAAACTAACTTCTTCTTTATAGGAATCCCAATTAGGATTAAAGATTTATTTCTATAAATGTACCCCCATGGTGTGGGTTAATTGCACGTCATGTGTATCATAAAGTATTGCATACAAATGTCCCCAGGACATTAAAAATTTAAAAGAAGTGCCTAAGTGGCTAAGTGCTAAAATACTTAATTAAGGTGAGAAATAAAAATTGTTTAAAATAATTAACGCCCCCCAGTTACCATGATTAATATAAAGAATTTATATAGACTAAAATAGGGCCAATTAATGAAAAGAGAAAAATTGCACAATATTAGCACCTTATATAAAAAAATACATTTGTGTGTCAGAGACGGACATGTTTTTTCAACTTATGACCAGTTTCAACAAATTTGTCTCAACAACCTTGTTTCGACAAACAAGTTGAAAAGTGTTTCGACGTGCATAGCTTGGTTGAAACTAATTAAAAAAAACACCTACCTCCCCAGTAATCTTTTTATACAAATAACATGACCTGATTTTAAAAATAAGAGAAAATATATGTTTTTATGCCTAGTAAATTAAACTTGAGAAAATTACTACTAACAAAACTGACTTTAAATCTGTAGCGATAGCCCTATAAAGAAATGAGTGGAAATCTAAGTTGGATGCTGTGTTGTAGACATGTCAGTCTCTGAACTGACAATTTACTATACATATATTGAAATTTTACAATTAATTCTTAGTGTTCACACTAAACTGTCCCATCAATTGGGGATCCAAATGAATGTATACTTGAACGGTAAAAACTGATGATTATGTATAACTGGTGCCATGTTGATTCTACGTGTGAATTATAAATGGTTATTTTTCACCTGCTTATGTGCCCAGAAGGATGATCTCTTATTTGTAACGTGGCGATCTTATGATTGGCATGTTGTTGTGGTCTTATTCTCTTCGGTGTCGAGTGTGGAGCTTTTAAGATGTCATTCTTTCAGTCATGTAGCAGGACTTGTCTCTGTTCGGTGAACCCTGCTCACACATTATATTTTTAGTGAGAGACCACACACAAACGCCCCCACTGTTTGGACACCCTCCAAAATCATATATATAAAACAACACCTAGTTATGTGCTACATAATAAAACTTGGTAACATTATTTTGGCCAACATGGCTTACTTAAAAAAAAAACTCTCTAACAATGATTCTTTATAACCCTTTATAACCTGAACCTCACTGAATGTGAGTTGCTTTTGCAATACAATAATTTATCTTGGCTCTGTAACATCTTATGAACTTATTACTTTGAGTGAAATTGAGGTTACCACGTGGTACGGAATTTATTTAAAACACATAGTTTTTTTTACTCTATAGAATCTGAGAATACTATTACTTTGAATGAGACATGATTTACGTTTAAAACGTGCCTGAGTTAGTTCCCAATTATATCTGTATAAAGTTTTACTGTCATTGTAGCAAAACTTTATACCACTTAATGACGACACATTGTGTAATAGGTTAAGTGCTCAACCGAATCTCGTTACATCAGCGTTAATGAAAGTTCAAAGTTAATTATATTGTGGTTATTGTACTTTAGGTATTAAGGCCGAGATTCTGACACTCCAATAATCAAGTTTTATTGGTTTATAAAAACTTTACGAACAATTACGTATCTCACAATGCATGCTTCGACAAGTGGGTGCTTACTCAAGCTTACTAAAAAAACGTTTTCTCCCGTG
Organism: Magicicada septendecula; assembly: GCA_034769895.1. Lineage (NCBI taxonomy): Eukaryota > Metazoa > Arthropoda > Insecta > Hemiptera > Cicadidae > Magicicada > Magicicada septendecula. The sequence goes on from CM068370.1 coordinate 141,801,197, forward strand.
AAATTTAGTATATAAATAATATAATGAAATCAAAACTCACCGCAGTCGTTTAAGAACTATCTCACCATAGTTATAAGAAGTAGATGCTGGAATTCACACTTCTCTCCACCGAAAGAATTTTCCACGAGGCCATGAGTTAGGCTTCCATGTTGAGACAAGGCCTTAACAGAAATTTCCGTTCGTTGTTCGTTTGTAAGGAAAATCTCACCAGGACGCAGCACTGTTTTAAAACTGCTGCAAAAACTCAGCAGATGGCAACACCGACCAAACAGTGAAAAATCGAAAATGGTAGTTTCTCCTATCCGCGGGTAGGGAGCAGCACTCATTATTACTTTAATTTTTGTACTGTGCTTAACGTCAAAACTGCCAATAAAATGACTGAACTTAGCGCTGAATCTTTTGACTCAGCACACCCTCACCCCAAAAGGGCAACCAAGTTGCCCCAACGTTAAAGGCCAGGAGGGTACCCTGCAGTGTACCTCTCCCCAAAAGATACTAGTGGACGTCGTGGTTGGGTTGGCTCAGCTGAGCTTGCTCTCAGGAGAACAGAAATCAAAAAGGGAAAATGAAAGAGACAAAAGAAGATATGTATTATGTAAGTGTGCGGGTGCTGCATGCTGACCTGATCAGAGTCCGCATACAGCACAAGAGAAAGAGACAGCAAAGACCAAAGAAAGATTCCTACCATGGTCTTCTGACCTCCTGAGGCTTGCCCACCAACTGAGACCCAACTTGATACCTACTTAGGACAACAACAACCCCCCCCCTTTCTTACTGGATTGGAAATCTCAACGCCAATGCAACCATCCTCATGCGACCCTCTCCGCCAGACCAACCCCACAGGACCGCCCCAATACGTCACACTCTCTGGTGACCACCACCTACTCCTCCTGCTGCCACTCACACACGCGTCCGAAGACCAAAACAAGGTAACTAATACCTTGGTATGTGAGCGCCCATAACTTTATTGTCCACATATGGACTGACCAGCCATATGCTAAAACAAGGCATCACATATCCTTGACATATCTAACTGGTCGTTAAAAAAAAACATCCCTATACTAGGGCGGACGGCCCCTATTAGCCGGACAGAGAAAACCGCCTCGAGGGCACGCGAACATCAATCCCTTCACTTGGTCTTCAATACTGCAGAACTAACGAGGGGGGTTTTACTTCAGTACGACCACGTCGAACAACCTACACTTAATCTAAAATAGCTACAACGGAAATCAACTAGGGAATGCGGCATGGCCAGGACTCTACAAAAATCAACGACAACCTACAACAAAGAAAAATGAAAACGACACTAAACTCACTACCCACGTAGTCACCACTCTTCCAACTAACTTCTCTCTAACTCCTCTCGGATATTTTTTTCTTTTTCCTTTTCTAATTTTTATTTGTTTTTTGGTTTTTACTTTGTTTTCTGAAGGGAGGGGTAGGAAAATTGGGAAGATGAAAAGGGCAAGGATCATTGAAAGTTCAACAGCTAGGACTAAGGTAATGGACATGGTTCCCTCCGAAAATGAGGATGGGTGGAGAAAACCAAGGCTCGCGGAGGCAGGGGCGCAACCCTGAAGTAGATGGACACCACTGGGATTGTGGGGAACATCTACCCGCTACCCATCAACCGCTTTGTCTCACCCTTTTATGACGAACTTTAGGAACCCGTTCCTTGTGGACATCACTCTCTGAGAAACTATCTTGTGTAGAGCAGTACCGATTTATTTCATGTAAATTATAATCAAGGTAACTTACCTTTCTACGTTTACCCCGATTTGGATTATCCTCAACCTCTAACTCCTCTGCTTCTATCTTCTTCTCTTCTACAATTTCCCCTGTTTCTATTTCTTCCACCTCTTCCTTTTCTTCCTCTACATAATCCAAATCATCATCACGACACTGCACATCTTCATCTTCTAGTTGCTCCCCTACTCCGCCTGGAACTTCTTTCCATTCCTCGGAATCCTCAACAATACTTACAGAAAGCGTCTGCACATCTTCACACACTACATCATTCTCACCCCCAAACTCTACAACGCTGCCACCCAGTTTCTCCCCAACTTCTACCTCATCTACTTCTACCACACTTGCAGACTGGACATCCCCTAGTCCATCCGCGACCTCAGAAACACTTGCAGCCTCCCTAACACTTACACTTATACTCCCCTGCGTAGCATGTGCAGACCACTCTTCTGCCTCCTCCTTCGATTCCTCTTCTTCACCACTCTCAGCAACTACAACTTCCTCAACAGTACTCAACCTGGAATCCAGCTGTCCAGGTCCATGTGCAATGTCTAAATTAATTTCTCCTGACGATGGTAAAGCTCCACCATCAAGTGACTTATCATCTTCCGGCGTAGGCGATGATGATGTTATCGGCTCTGGATCCACCTTGGGCAGAAATGGATTTACCGGAACAATTACTGCGACCTTTGGTCGGACCGTATTTGTAGCAACACAACACCGGGCCATCTCCGCGAAATTATTTGGACGATTCCCAAACCTTCCCAAACGGGAACTGTCTTGGGAATTCAGTCCTCCTATAATTATATCTAGGACTTCGGTGTCGGTCAACCCTAATCTTAATACCCGGGCAGCTTTTCGTATGTCCTGCACGTAGTCCCCCAACAGCTCTCCGTCGGCCTGATAACGATAGAACCAAACCAGCCTAAGCTGGGAACGTCGTGGAGGATACATGAAGTAATCCAACACTTCCCCATGAAAAGTGTCGACCGTGCCGCCCCGACGCCAAGTGTTGGTGACCTTCTGTGCCAACGTACCCTGGCAATACGGGTATATAAGGCACAAGACCTCCCCATCGGATATACCCGGATAGGCGGCCAACTGCAGGACAAGGTCCAAGAAAACCAGCAGCTGGTCCTCCTTAAATCCATCTACCACCGAAAATTTCTGGAGAACTGGGGTGAGAGGGTGGGGCAATTTCTGTTCCTCCCGGTGGTCGGGGGACGACAATTTCTGAAAGCATAGCGCCGCCAGAATTACACAATTCGCAAAACACTATCAACAAAACACAACACCCTACAAATACCTAACACCTACAAACATATTGACAATAATAAGATTGGAATAAGAAAAACTCACGTACTATACTTCCAAAGAGTAGACTGCGGGTCCACCTAACGATGCGAGAACTAGCCCACTACCTGAACAGCTCACACTCGATTACACCAGACAAAAGGAACGCGACACACACACAACACACACAACACGAAAACAAAAATACCGACCACGAAAATTTATTTTAACCATTTCTTAGGTTACCTCCGGCTACCATTTATCGGCAGAAACCGACTGCCGATCGGGCCATACCGCATAATTACAAAAAAACCGCAACACCTCCCCAAACATGGGCAAGGTAAACTCAAACTAACCAAGCGCCGACTGCGATAAGTCTTGCCCAGGGATTTCCCCTTCTAAAATTTCCTACCACGTGGCACTATTCACTATGCAAGGCGGGCAAGTACATATACATATGTTTCAAACCTTAAAACTAACAAAATATTTTCAACCTTGGGATATAGGGCCTTTAAAATTTTTCTAAGTTCAATTTGAACTTAACCTTGTGAAAATTCCAAAATATTTCCTAAGTTTGCAAGCCCCGTCACACCCACAGGACCCTCGTCGTAACCACGCTCTGCTACCAAACGAAACCCCTACTTCATTTTGAGTAGTTAAAACAAAAAGAATATTTCTTTTTGTAAAGAGGGGTTACAAGTTAATTAAAACTAGGCTAAGGCCTAGAGAAGCTAAAAATTGCGCTGGATCCAGTAAGACGGGACTTGCAATAAAAACTCAAGAATTAAATAATTAACAATCCCATTTTATTATTCTATCTCATAATAAAAATATAATGAACAAATAAATACAACAGTCATTTATAATTTCCCTTTAAATGGTTAAATAAAGAAGTATACCCTCTCAACAAGGCCACCTGAAAAATATTAACTGAAACCAAGAAAATAATTGCTATGTCACCATCAATGAATTGAAAATTCAAAATAATCATTAACCTCAAAATAAAACTCCCATTAAACTATTTATTAAAATATAAAATTTATATCATGTGTTCCTTTTAAAAATGCAGTATATAAATTAATGAAGATAAATGATTTCATTCCCAGTTACTATTAATAATTAAAATAATTACTCAACCAATTAAATGAACTTTAAAGGTGACACTTCCTATACTTGTTAAATAAAATAATTAATTTCCTTAAAGAAATGATCAGCCACGATTATTGAGATAGAATACTCGTCTACTGGTGTATATAAATTCTAATAATAAATCCCTATATCCCACCAAAAGTACAGTAATGCATAATATTTATATATATATATATATCCCCCAAAATGTACACAGAAATATACAGACATAACATGTTCCACAAGACAAATTACATTATACAATAGTATACAAATACATAAATGTCTCTTGCCACGCCCTTTTTTATATTACCCTTCTGGGGTATATAAAACTAACTTCTTCTTTATAGGAATCCCAATTAGGATTAAAGATTTATTTCTATAAATGTACCCCCATGGTGTGGGTTAATTGCACGTCATGTGTATCATAAAGTATTGCATACAAATGACCCCAGGACATTAAAAATTTAAAAGAAGTGCCTAAGTGGCTAAGTGCTAAAATACTTAATTAAGGTGAGAAATAAAAATTGTTTAAAATAATTAACGCCCCCCAGTTACCATGATTAATATAAAGAATTTATATAGACTAAAATAGGGCCAATTAATGAAAAGAGAAAAATTGCACAATATTAGCACCTTATATAAAAAAATACATTTGTGTGTCAGAGACGGACATGTTTCTTCAACTTATGACCAGTTTCAACAAATTTGTCTCAACAACCTTGTTTCGACAAACAAGTTGAAAAGTGTTTCGACATGCATAGCTTGGTTGAAACTAATTAAAAAAAACACCTACCTCCCCAGTAATCTTTTTATACAAATAACATAACCTGATTTTAAAAATAAGAGAAAATATATGTTTTTATGCCTAGTAAATTAAACTTGAGAAAATTACTAATAACAAAACTGACTTTAAATCTGTAGCGATAGCCCTATAAAGAAATGAGTGGAAATCTAAGTTGGATGCTGTGTTGTAGACATGTCAGTCTCTGAACTGACAATTTACTATACATATATTGAAATTTTACAATTAATTCTTAGTGTTCACACTAAACTGTCCCATCAATTGGGGATCCAAATGAATGTATACTTGAACGGTAAAAACTGATGATTATGTATAACTGGTGCCATGTTGATTCTACGTGTGAATTATAAATTGTTATTTTTCACCTGCTTATGTGCCCAGAAGGATGATCTCTTATTTGTAACGTGGCGATCTTATGATTGGCATGTTGTTGTGGTCTTATTCTCTTCGGTGTCGAGTGTGGAGCTTTTAAGATGTCATTCTTTCAGTCATGTAGCAGGACTTGTCTCTGTTCGGTGAACCCTGCTCACACATTATATTTTTAGTGAGAGACCACACACAAACGCCCCCACTGTTTGGACACCCTCCAAAATCATATATATAAAACAACACCTAGTTATGTGCTACATAATAAAACTTGGTAACATTATTTTGGCCAACATGGCTTACTTAAAAAAAAAACTCTCTAACAATGATTCTTTATAACCCTTTATAACCTGAACCTCACTGAATGTGAGTTGCTTTTGCAATACAATAATTTATCTTGGCTCTGTAACATCTTATGAACTTATTACTTTGAGTGAAATTGAGGTTACCACGTGGTACGGAATTTATTTAAAACACATAGTTTTTTTTACTCTATAGAATCTGAGAATACTATTACTTTGAATGAGACATGATTTACGTTTAAAACGTGCCTGAGTTAGTTCCCAATTATATCTGTATAAAGTTTTACTGTCATTGTAGCAAAACTTTATACCACTTAATGACGACACATTGTGTAATAGGTTAAGTGCTCAACCGAATCTCGTTACATCAGCGTTAATGAAAGTTCAAAGTTAATTATATTGTGGTTATTGTACTTTAGGTATTAAGGCCGAGATTCTGACACTCCAATAATCAAGTTTTATTGGTTTATAAAAACTTTACGAACAATTACGTATCTCACAATGCATGCTTCGACAAGTGGGTGCTTACTCAAGCTTACTAAAAAAACGTTTTCTCCCGTGAAATTTAGTATATAAATAATATAGTGAAATCAAAACTCACCGCAGTCGTTTAAGAACTATCTCACCATAGTTATAAGAAGTAGATGCTGGAATTCACACTTCTCTCCACCGAAAGAATTTTCCACGAGGCCATGAGTTAGGCTTCCATGTTGAGACAAGGCCTTAACAGAAATTTCCGTTCGTTGTTCGTTTGTAAGGAAAATCTCACCAGGACGCAGCACTGTTTTAAAACTGCTGCAAAAACTCAGCAGATGGCAACACCGACCAAACAGTGAAAAATCGAAAATGGTAGTTTCTCCTATCCGCGGGTAGGGAGCAGCACTCATTATTACTTTAATTTTTGTACTGTGCTTAACGTCAAAACTGCCAATAAAATGACTGAACTTAGCGCTGAATCTTTTGACTCAGCACACCCTCACCCAAAAAGGGCAACCTAGTTGCCCCAACGTTAAAGGCCAGGAGGGTACCCTGCAGTGTACCTCTCCCCAAAAGATACTAGTGGACGTCGTGGTTGGGTTGGCTCAGCTGAGCTTGCTCTCAGGAGAACAGAAATCAAAAAGGGAAAATGAAAGAGACAAAAGAAGATATGTATTATGTAAGTGTGCGGGTGCTGCATGCTGACCTGATCAGAGTCCGCATACAGCACAAGAGAAAGAGACAGCAAAGACCAAAGAAAGATTCCTACCATGGTCTTCTGACCTCCTGAGGCTTGCCCACCAACTGAGACCCAACTTGATACCTACTTAGGACAACAACAACCCCCCCCCTTTCTTACTGGATTGGAAATCTCAACGTCAATGCAACCATCCTCATGCGACCCTCTCCGCCAGACCAACCCCACAGGACCGCCCCAATACGTCACACTCTCTGGTGACCACCACCTACTCCTCCTGCTGCCACTCACACACGCGTCCGAAGACCAAAACAAGGTAACTAATACCTTGGTATGTGAGCGCCCATAACTTTATTGTCCACATATGGACTGACCAGCCATATGCTAAAACAAGGCATCACATATCCTTGACATATCTAACTGGTCGTTAAAAAAAAACATCCCTATACTAGGGCGGACGGCCCCTATTAGCCGGACAGAGAAAACCGCCTCGAGGGCACGCGAACATCAATCCCTTCACTTGGTCTTCAATACTGCAGAACTAACGAGGGGGGTTTTACTTCAGTACGACCACGTCGAACAACCTACACTTAATCTAAAATAGCTACAACGGAAATCAACTAGGGAATGCGGCATGGCCAGGACTCTACAAAAATCAACGACAACCTACAACAAAGAAAAATGAAAACGACACTAAACTCACTACCCACGTAGTCACCACTCTTCCAACTAACTTCTCTCTAACTCCTCTCGGATATTTTTTTCTTTTTCCTTTTCTAATTTTTATTTGTTTTTTGGTTTTTACTTTGTTTTCTGAAGGGAGGGGTAGGAAAATTGGGAAGATGAAAAGGGCAAGGATCATTGAAAGTTCAACAGCTAGGACTAAGGTAATGGACATGGTTCCCTCCGAAAATGAGGATGGGTGGAGAAAACCAAGGCTCGCGGAGGCAGGGGCGCAACCCTGAAGTAGATGGACACCACTGGGATTGTGGGGAACATCTACCCGCTACCCATCAACCGCTTTGTCTCACCCTTTTATGACGAACTTTAGGAACCCGTTCCTTGTGGACATCACTCTCTGAGAAACTATCTTGTGTAGAGCAGTACCGATTTATTTCATGTAAATTATAATCAAGGTAACTTACCTTTCTACGTTTACCCCGATTTGGATTATCCTCAACCTCTAACTCCTCTGCTTCTATCTTCTTCTCTTCTACAATTTCCCCTGTTTCTATTTCTTCCACCTCTTCCTTTTCTTCCTCTACATAATCCAAATCATCATCACGACACTGCACATCTTCATCTTCTAGTTGCTCCCCTACTCCGCCTGGAACTTCTTTCCATTCCTCGGAATCCTCAACAATACGTACAGAAAGCGTCTGCACATCTTCACACACTACATCATTCTCACCCCCAAACTCTACAACGCTGCCACCCAGTTTCTCCCCAACTTCTACCTCATCTATTTCTACCACACTTGCAGACTGGACATCCCCTAGTCCATCCGCGACCTCAGAAACACTTGCAGCCTCCCTAACACTTACACTTATACTCCCCTGCGTAGCATGTGCAGACCACTCTTCTGCCTCCTCATTCGATTCCTCTTCTTCACCACTCTCAGCAACTACAACTTCCTCAACAGTACTCAACCTGGAATCCAGCTGTCCAGGTCCATGTGCAATGTCTAAATTAATTTCTCCTGACGATGGTAAAGCTCCACCATCAAGTGACTTATCATCTTCCGGCGTAGGCGATGATGATGTTATCGGCTCTGGATCCACCTTGGGCAGAAATGGATTTACCGGAACAATTACTGCGACCTTTGGTCGGACCGTATTTGTAGCAACACAACACCGGGCCATCTCCGCGAAATTATTTGGACGATTCCCAAACCTTCCCAAACGGGAACTGTCTTGGGAATTCAGTCCTCCTATAATTATATCTAGGACTTCGGTGTCGGTCAACCCTAATCTTAATACCCGGGCAGCTTTTCGTATGTCCTGCACGTAGTCCCCCAACAGCTCTCCGTCGGCCTGATAACGATAGAACCAATCCAGCCTAAGCTGGGAACGTCGTGGAGGATACATGAAGTAATCCAACACTTCCCCATGAAAAGTGTCGACCGTGCCGCCCCGACGCCAAGTGTTGGTGACCTTCTGTGCCAACGTACCCTGGCAATACGGGTATATAAGGCACAAGACCTCCCCATCGGATATACCCGGATAGGCGGCCAACTGCAGGACAAGGTCCAAGAAAACCAGCAGCTGGTCCTCCTTAAATCCATCTACCACCGAAAATTTCTGGAGAACTGGGGTGAGAGGGTGGGGCAATTTCTGTTCCTCCCGGTGGTCGGGGGACGACAATTTCTGAAAGCATAGCGCCGCCAGAATTACACAATTCGCAAAACACTATCAACAAAACACAACACCCTACAAATACCTAACACCTACAAACATATTGACAATAATAAGATTGGAATAAGAAAAACTCACGTACTATACTTCCAAAGAGTAGACTGCGGGTCCACCTAACGATGCGAGAACTAGCCCACTACCTGAACAGCTCACACTCGATTACACCAGACAAAAGGAACGCGACACACACACAACACACACAACACGAAAACAAAAATACCGACCACGAAAATTTATTTTAACCATTTCTTAGGTTACCTCCGGCTACCATTTATCGGCAGAAACCGACTGCCGATCGGGCCATACCGCATAATTACAAAAAAACCGCAACACCTCCCCAAACATGGGCAAGGTAAACTCAAACTAACCAAGCACCGACTGCGATAAGTCTTGCCCAGGGATTTCCCCTTCTAAAATTTCCTACCACGTGGCACTATTCACTATGCAAGGCGGGCAAGTACATATACATATGTTTCAAACCTTAAAACTAACAAAATATTTTCAACCTTGGGATATAGGGCCTTTAAAATTTTTCTAAGTTCAATTTGAACTTAACCTTGTGAAAATTCCAAAATATTTCCTAAGTTTGCAAGCCCCGTCACACCCACAGGACCCTCGTCGTAACCACGCTCTGCTACCAAATGAAACCCCTACTTCATTTTGAGTAGTTAAAACAAAAAGAATATTTCTTTTTGTAAAGAGGGGTTACAAGTTAATTAAAACTAGGCTAAGGCCTAGAGAAGCTAAAAATTGCGCTGGATCCAGTAAGACGGGACTTGCAATAAAAACTCAAGAATTAAATAATTAACAATCCCATTTTATTATTCTATCTCATAATAAAAATATAATGAACAAATAAATACAACAGTCATTTATAATTTCCCTTTAAATGGTTAAATAAAGAAGTATACCCTCTCAACAAGGCCACCTGAAAAATATTAACTGAAACCAAGAAAATAATTGCTATGTCACCATCAATGAATTGAAAATTCAAAATAATCATTAACCTCAAAATAAAACTCCCATTAAACTATTTATTAAAATATAAAATTTATATCATGTGTTCCTTTTAAAAATGCAGTATATAAATTAATGAAGATAAATGATTTCATTCCCAGTTACTATTAATAATTAAAATAATTACTCAACCAATTAAATGAACTTTAAAGGTGACACTTCCTATACTTGTTAAATAAAATAATTAATTTCCTTAAAGAAATGATCAGCCACGATTATTGAGATAGAATACTCGTCTACTGGTGTATATAAATTCTAATAATAAATCCCTATATCCCACCAAAAGTACAGTAATGCATAATATTTATATATATATATATATCCCCCAAAATGTACACAGAAATATACAGACATAACATGTTCCACAAGACAAATTACATTATACAATAGTATACAAATACATAAAGGTCTCTTGCCACGCCCTTTTTTATATTACCCTTCTGGGGTATATAAAACTAACTTCTTCTTTATAGGAATCCCAATTAGGATTAAAGATTTATTTCTATAAATGTACCCCCATGGTGTGGGTTAATTGCACGTCATGTGTATCATAAAGTATTGCATACAAATGACCCCAGGACATTAAAAATTTAAAAGAAGTGCCTAAGTGGCTAAGTGCTAAAATACTTAATTAAGGTGAGAAATAAAAATTGTTTAAAATAATTAACGCCCCCCAGTTACCATGATTAATATAAAGAATTTATATAGACTAAAATAGGGCCAATTAATGAAAAGAGAAAAATTGCACAATATTAGCACCTTATATAAAAAAATACATTTGTGTGTCAGAGACGGACATGTTTCTTCAACTTATGACCAGTTTCAACAAATTTGTCTCAACAACCTTGTTTCGACAAACAAGTTGAAAAGTGTTTCGACATGCATAGCTTGGTTGAAACTAATTAAAAAAAACACCTACCTCCCCAGTAATCTTTTTATACAAATAACATAACCTGATTTTAAAAATAAGAGAAAATATATGTTTTTATGCCTAGTAAATTAAACTTGAGAAAATTACTAATAACAAAACTGACTTTAAATCTGTAGCGATAGCCCTATAAAGAAATGAGTGGAAATCTAAGTTGGATGCTGTGTTGTAGACATGTCAGTCTCTGAACTGACAATTTACTATACATATATTGAAATTTTACAATTAATTCTTAGTGTTCACACTAAACTGTCCCATCAATTGAGGATCCAAATGAATGTATACTTGAACGGTAAAAACTGATGATTATGTATAACTGGTGCCATGTTGATTCTACGTGTGAATTATAAATGGTTATTTTTCACCTGCTTATGTGCCCAGAAGGATGATCTCTTATTTGTAACGTGGCGATCTTATGATTGGCATGTTGTTGTGGTCTTATTCTCTTCGGTGTCGAGTGTGGAGCTTTTAAGATGTCATTCTTTCAGTCATGTAGCAGGACTTGTCTCTGTTCGGTGAACCCTGCTCACACATTATATTTTTAGTGAGAGACCACACACAAACGCCCCCACTGTTTGGACACCCTCCAAAATCATATATATAAAACAACACCTAGTTATGTGCTACATAATAAAACTTGGTAACATTATTTTGGCCAACATGGCTTACTTAAAAAAAAAACTCTCTAACAATGATTCTTTATAACCCTTTATAACCTGAACCTCACTGAATGTGAGTTGCTTTTGCAATACAATAATTTATCTTGGCTCTGTAACATCTTATGAACTTATTACTTTGAGTGAAATTGAGGTTACCACGTGGTACGGAATTTATTTAAAACACATAGTTTTTTTTACTCTATAGAATCTGAGAATACTATTACTTTGAATGAGACATGATTTACGTTTAAAACGTGCCTGAGTTAGTTCCCAATTATATCTGTATAAAGTTTTACTGTCATTGTAGCAAAACTTTATACCACTTAATGACGACACATTGTGTAATAGGTTAAGTGCTCAACCGAATCTCGTTACATCAGCGTTAATGAAAGTTCAAAGTTAATTATATTGTGGTTATTGTACTTTAGGTATTAAGGCCGAGATTCTGACACTCCAATAATCAAGTTTTATTGGTTTATAAAAACTTTACGAACAATTACGTATCTCACAATGCATGCTTCGACAAGTGGGTGCTTACTCAAGCTTACTAAAAAAACGTTTTCTCCCGTGAAATTTAGTATATAAATAATATAATGAAATCAAAACTCACCGCAGTCGTTTAAGAACTATCTCACCATAGTTATAAGACGTAGATGCTGGAATTCACACTTCTCTCCACCGAAAGAATTTTCCACGAGGCCATGAGTTAGGCTTCCATGTTGAGACAAGGCCTTAACAGAAATTTCCGTTCGTTGTTCGTTTGTAAGGAAAATCTCACCAGGACGCAGCACTGTTTTAAAACTGCTGCAAAAACTCAGCAGATGGCAACACCGACCAAACAGTGAAAAATCGAAAATGGTAGTTTCTCCTATCCGCGGGTAGGGAGCAGCACTCATTATTACTTTAATTTTTGTACTGTGCTTAACGTCAAAACTGCCAATAAAATGACTGAACTTAGCGCTGAATCTTTTGACTCAGCACACCCTCACCCAAAAAGGGCAACCTAGTTGCCCCAACGTTAAAGGCCAGGAGGGTACCCTGCAGTGTACCTCTCCCCAAAAGATACTAGTGGACGTCGTGGTTGGGTTGGCTCAGCTGAGCTTGCTCTCAGGAGAACAGAAATCAAAAAGGGAAAATGAAAGAGACAAAAGAAGATATGTATTATGTAAGTGTGCGGGTGCTGCATGCTGACCTGATCAGAGTCCGCATACAGCACAAGAGAAAGAGACAGCAAAGACCAAAGAAAGATTCCTACCATGGTCTTCTGACCTCCTGAGGCTTGCCCACCAACTGAGACCCAACTTGATACCTACTTAGGACAACAACAACCCCCCCCCTTTCTTACTGGATTGGAAATCTCAACGTCAATGCAACCATCCTCATGCGACCCTCTCCGCCAGACCAACCCCACAGGACCGCCCCAATACGTCACACTCTCTGGTGACCACCACCTACTCCTCCTGCTGCCACTCACACACGCGTCCGAAGACCAAAACAAGGTAACTAATACCTTGGTATGTGAGCGCCCATAACTTTATTGTCCACATATGGACTGACCAGCCATATGCTAAAACAAGGCATCACATATCCTTGACATATCTAACTGGTCGTTAAAAAAAAACATCCCTATACTAGGGCGGACGGCCCCTATTAGCCGGACAGAGAAAACCGCCTCGAGGGCACGCGAACATCAATCCCTTCACTTGGTCTTCAATACTGCAGAACTAACGAGGGGGGTTTTACTTCAGTACGACCACGTCGAACAACCTACACTTAATCTAAAATAGCTACAACGGAAATCAACTAGGGAATGCGGCATGGCCAGGACTCTACAAAAATCAACGACAACCTACAACAAAGAAAAATGAAAACGACACTAAACTCACTACCCACGTAGTCACCACTCTTCCAACTAACTTCTCTCTAACTCCTCTCGGATATTTTTTTCTTTTTCCTTTTCTAATTTTTATTTGTTTTTTGGTTTTTACTTTGTTTTCTGAAGGGAGGGGTAGGAAAATTGGGAAGATGAAAAGGGCAAGGATCATTGAAAGTTCAACAGCTAGGACTAAGGTAATGGACATGGTTCCCTCCGAAAATGAGGATGGGTGGAGAAAACCAAGGCTCGCGGAGGCAGGGGCGCAACCCTGAAGTAGATGGACACCACTGGGATTGTGGGGAACATCTACCCGCTACCCATCAACCGCTTTGTCTCACCCTTTTATGACGAACTTTAGGAACCCGTTCCTTGTGGACATCACTCTCTGAGAAACTATCTTGTGTAGAGCAGTACCGATTTATTTCATGTAAATTATAATCAAGGTAACTTACCTTTCTACGTTTACCCCGATTTGGATTATCCTCAACCTCTAACTCCTCTGCTTCTATCTTCTTCTCTTCTACAATTTCCCCTGTTTCTATTTCTTCCACCTCTTCCTTTTCTTCCTCTACATAATCCAAATCATCATCACGACACTGCACATCTTCATCTTCTAGTTGCTCCCCTACTCCGCCTGGAACTTCTTTCCATTCCTCGGAATCCTCAACAATACGTACAGAAAGCGTCTGCACATCTTCACACACTACATCATTCTCACCCCCAAACTCTACAACGCTGCCACCCAGTTTCTCCCCAACTTCTACCTCATCTATTTCTACCACACTTGCAGACTGGACATCCCCTAGTCCATCCGCGACCTCAGAAACACTTGCAGCCTCCCTAACACTTACACTTATACTCCCCTGCGTAGCATGTGCAGCCCACTCTTCTGCCTCCTCCTTCGATTCCTCTTCTTCACCACTCTCAGCAACTACAACTTCCTCAACAGTACTCAACCTGGAATCCAGCTGTCCAGGTCCATGTGCAATGTCTAAATTAATTTCTCCTGACGATGGTAAAGCTCCACCATCAAGTGACTTATCATCTTCCGGCGTAGGCGATGATGATGTTATCGGCTCTGGATCCACCTTGGGCAGAAATGGATTTACCGGAACAATTACTGCGACCTTTGGTCGGACCGTATTTGTAGCAACACAACACCGGGCCATCTCCGCGAAATTATTTGGACGATTCCCAAACCTTCCCAAACGGGAACTGTCTTGGGAATTCAGTCCTCCTATAATTATATCTAGGACTTCGGTGTCGGTCAACCCTAATCTTAATACCCGGGCAGCTTTTCGTATGTCCTGCACGTAGTCCCCCAACAGCTCTCCGTCGGCCTGATAACGATAGAACCAATCCAGCCTAAGCTGGGAACGTCGTGGAGGATACATGAAGTAATCCAACACTTCCCCATGAAAAGTGTCGACCGTGCCGCCCCGACGCCAAGTGTTGGTGACCTTCTGTGCCAACGTACCCTGGCAATACGGGTATATAAGGCACAAGACCTCCCCATCGGATATACCCGGATAGGCGGCCAACTGCAGGACAAGGTCCAAGAAAACCAGCAGCTGGTCCTCCTTAAATCCATCTACCACCGAAAATTTCTGGAGAACTGGGGTGAGAGGGTGGGGCAATTTCTGTTCCTCCCGGTGGTCGGGGGACGACAATTTCTGAAAGCATAGCGCCGCCAGAATTACACAATTCGCAAAACACTATCAACAAAACACAACACCCTACAAATACCTAACACCTACAAACATATTGACAATAATAAGATTGGAATAAGAAAAACTCACGTACTATACTTCCAAAGAGTAGACTGCGGGTCCACCTAACGATGCGAGAACTAGCCCACTACCTGAACAGCTCACACTCGATTACACCAGACAAAAGGAACGCGACACACACACAACACACACAACACGAAAACAAAAATACCGACCACGAAAATTTATTTTAACCATTTCTTAGGTTACCTCCGGCTACCATTTATCGGCAGAAACCGACTGCCGATCGGGCCATACCGCATAATTACAAAAAAACCGCAACACCTCCCCAAACATGGGCAAGGTAAACTCAAACTAACCAAGCACCGACTGCGATAAGTCTTGCCCAGGGATTTCCCCTTCTAAAATTTCCTACCACGTGGCACTATTCACTATGCAAGGCGGGCAAGTACATATACATATGTTTCAAACCTTAAAACTAACAAAATATTTTCAACCTTGGGATATAGGGCCTTTAAAATTTTTCTAAGTTCAATTTGAACTTAACCTTGTGAAAATTCCAAAATATTTCCTAAGTTTGCAAGCCCCGTCACACCCACAGGACCCTCGTCGTAACCACGCTCTGCTACCAAATGAAACCCCTACTTCATTTTGAGTAGTTAAAACAAAAAGAATATTTCTTTTTGTAAAGAGGGGTTACAAGTTAATTAAAACTAGGCTAAGGCCTAGAGAAGCTAAAAATTGCGCTGGATCCAGTAAGACGGGACTTGCAATAAAAACTAAAGAATTAAATAATTAACAATCCCATTTTATTATTCTATCTCATAATAAAAATATAATGAACAAATAAATACAACAGTCATTTATAATTTCCCTTTAAATGGTTAAATAAAGAAGTATACCCTCTCAACAAGGCCACCTGAAAAATATTAACTGAAACCAAGAAAATAATTGCTATGTCACCATCAATGAATTGAAAATTCAAAATAATCATTAACCTCAAAATAAAACTCCCATTAAACTATTTATTAAAATATAAAATTTATATCATGTGTTCCTTTTAAAAATGCAGTATATAAATTAATGAAGATAAATGATTTCATTCCCAGTTACTATTAATAATTAAAATAATTACTCAACCAATTAAATGAACTTTAAAGGTGACACTTCCTATACTTGTTAAATAAAATAATTAATTTCCTTAAAGAAATGATCAGCCACGATTATTGAGATAGAATACTCGTCTACTGGTGTATATAAATTCTAATAATAAATCCCTATATCCCACCAAAAGTACAGTAATGCATAATATTTATATATATATATATATCCCCCAAAATGTACACAGAAATATACAGACATAACATGTTCCACAAGACAAATTACATTATACAATAGTATACAAATACATAAAGGTCTCTTGCCACGCCCTTTTTTATATTACCCTTCTGGGGTATATAAAACTAACTTCTTCTTTATAGGAATCCCAATTAGGATTAAAGATTTATTTCTATAAATGTACCCCCATGGTGTGGGTTAATTGCACGTCATGTGTATCATAAAGTATTGCATACAAATGTCCCCAGGACATTAAAAATTTAAAAGAAGTGCCTAAGTGGCTAAGTGCTAAAATACTTAATTAAGGTGAGAAATAAAAATTGTTTAAAATAATTAACGCCCCCCAGTTACCATGATTAATATAAAGAATTTATATAGACTAAAATAGGGCCAATTAATGAAAAGAGAAAAATTGCACAATATTAGCACCTTATATAAAAAAATACATTTGTGTGTCAGAGACGGACATGTTTCTTCAACTTATGACCAGTTTCAACAAATTTGTCTCAACAACCTTGTTTCGACAAACAAGTTGAAAAGTGTTTCGACGTGCATAGCTTGGTTGAAACTAATTAAAAAAAACACCTACCTCCCCAGTAATCTTTTTATACAAATAACATAACCTGATTTTAAAAATAAGAGAAAATATATGTTTTTATGCCTAGTAAATTAAACTTGAGAAAATTACTAATAACAAAACTGACTTTAAATCTGTAGCGATAGCCCTATAAAGAAATGAGTGGAAATCTAAGTTGGATGCTGTGTTGTAGACATGTCAGTCTCTGAACTGACAATTTACTATACATATATTGAAATTTTACAATTAATTCTTAGTGTTCACACTAAACTGTCCCATCAATTGAGGATCCAAATGAATGTATACTTGAACGGTAAAAACTGATGATTATGTATAACTGGTGCCATGTTGATTCTACGTGTGAATTATAAATGGTTATTTTTCACCTGCTTATGTGCCCAGAAGGATGATCTCTTATTTGTAACGTGGCGATCTTATGATTGGCATGTTGTTGTGGTCTTAATCTCTTCGGTGTCGAGTGTGGAGCTTTTAAGATGTCATTCTTTCAGTCATGTAGCAGGACTTGTCTCTGTTCGGTGAACCCTGCTCACACATTATATTTTTAGTGAGAGACCACACACAAACGCCCCCACTGTTTGGACACCCTCCAAAATCATATATATAAAACAACACCTAGTTATGTGCTACATAATAAAACTTGGTAACATTATTTTGGCCAACATGCTTAAAAAAAAACTCTCCAACAATGATTCTTTATAACCCTTTATAACCTGAACCTCACTGAATGTGAGCTGCTTTTGCAATACAATAATTTATCTTGGCTCTGTAACATCTTATGAACTTATTACTTTGAGTGAAATTGAGGTTACCACGTGGTACGGAATTTATTTAAAACACATAGTTTTTTTTACTCTATAGAATCTGAGAATACTATTACTTTGAATGAGACATGATTTACGTTTAAAACGTGCCTGAGTTAGTTCCCAATTATATCTGTATAAAGTTTTACTGTCATTGTAGCAAAACTTTATACCACTTAATGACGACACATTGTGTAATAGGTTAAGTGCTCAAACGAATCTCGTTACATCAGCGTTAATGAAAGTTCAAAGTTAATTATATTGTGGTTATTGTACTTTAGGTATTAAGGCCGAGATTCTGACACTCCAATAATCAAGTTTTATTGGTTTATAAAAACTTTACGAACAATTACGTATCTCACAATGCATGCTTCGACAAGTGGGTGCTTACTCAAGCTTACTAAAAAAACGTTTTCTCCCGTGAAATTTAGTATATAAATAATATAATGAAATCAAAACTCACCGCAGTCGTTTAAGAACTATCTCACCATAGTTATAAGAAGTAGATGCTGGAATTCACACTTCTCTCCACCGAAAGAATTTTCCACGAGGCCATGAGTTAGGCTTCCATGTTGAGACAAGGCCTTAACAGAAATTTCCGTTCGTTGTTCGTTTGTAAGGAAAATCTCACCAGGACGCAGCACTGTTTTACAACTGCTGCAAAAACTCAGCAGATGGCAACACCGACCAAACAGTGAAAAATCGAAAATGGTAGTTTCTCCTATCCGCGGGTAGGGAGCAGCACTCATTATTACTTTAATTTTTGTACTGTGCTTAACGTCAAAACTGCCAATAAAATGACTGAACTTAGCGCTGAATCTTTTGACTCAGCACACCCTCACCCAAAAAGGGCAACCTAGTTGCCCCAACGTTAAAGGCCAGGAGGGTACCCTGCAGTGTACCTCTCCCCAAAAGATACTAGTGGACGTCGTGGTTGGGTTGGCTCAGCTGAGCTTGCTCTCAGGAGAACAGAAATCAAAAAGGGAAAATGAAAGAGACAAAAGAAGATATGTATTATGTAAGTGTGCGGGTGCTGCATGCTGACCTGATCAGAGTCCGCATACAGCACAAGAGAAAGAGACAGCAAAGACCAAAGAAAGATTCCTACCATGGTCTTCTGACCTCCTGAGGCTTGCCCACCAACTGAGACCCAACTTGATACCTACTTAGGACAACAACAACCCCCCCCCCTTTCTTACTGGATTGGAAATCTCAACGTCAATGCAACCATCCTCATGCGACCCTCTCCGCCAGACCAACCCCACAGGACCGCCCCAATACGTCACACTCTCTGGTGACCACCACCTACTCCTCCTGCTGCCACTCACACACGCGTCCGAAGACCAAAACAAGGTAACTAATACCTTGGTATGTGAGCGCCCATAACTTTATTGTCCACATATGGACTGACCAGCCATATGCTAAAACAAGGCATCACATATCCTTGACATATCTAACTGGTCGTTAAAAAAAAACATCCCTATACTAGGGCGGACGGCCCCTATTAGCCGGACAGAGAAAACCGCCTCGAGGGCACGCGAACATCAATCCCTTCACTTGGTCTTCAATACTGCAGAACTAACGAGGGGGGTTTTACTTCAGTACGACCACGTCGAACAACCTACACTTAATCTAAAATAGCTACAACGGAAATCAACTAGGGAATGCGGCATGGCCAGGACTCTACAAAAATCAACGACAACCTACAACAAAGAAAAATGAAAACGACACTAAACTCACTACCCACGTAGTCACCACTCTTCCAACTAACTTCTCTCTAACTCCTCTCGGATATTTTTTTCTTTTTCCTTTTCTAATTTTTATTTGTTTTTTGGTTTTTACTTTGTTTTCTGAAGGGAGGGGTAGGAAAATTGGGAAGATGAAAAGGGCAAGGATCATTGAAAGTTCAACAGCTAGGACTAAGGTAATGGACATGGTTCCCTCCGAAAATGAGGATGGGTGGAGAAAACCAAGGCTCGCGGAGGCAGGGGCGCAACCCTGAAGTAGATGGACACCACTGGGATTGTGGGGAACATCTACCCGCTACCCATCAACCGCTTTGTCTCACCCTTTTATGACGAACTTTAGGAACCCGTTCCTTGTGGACATCACTCTCTGAGAAACTATCTTGTGTAGAGCAGTACCGATTTATTTCATGTAAATTATAATCAAGGTAACTTACCTTTCTACGTTTACCCCGATTTGGATTATCCTCAACCTCTAACTCCTCTGCTTCTATCTTCTTCTCTTCTACAATTTCCCCTGTTTCTATTTCTTCCACCTCTTCCTTTTCTTCCTCTACATAATCCAAATCATCATCACGACACTGCACATCTTCATCTTCTAGTTGCTCCCCTACTCCGCCTGGAACTTCTTTCCATTCCTCGGAATCCTCAACAATACTTACAGAAAGCGTCTGCACATCTTCACACACTACATCATTCTCACCCCCAAACTCTACAACGCTGCCACCCAGTTTCTCCCCAACTTCTACCTCATCTACTTCTACCACACTTGCAGACTGGACATCCCCTAGTCCATCCGCGACCTCAGAAACACTTGCAGCCTCCCTAACACTTACACTTATACTCCCCTGCGTAGCATGTGCAGACCACTCTTCTGCCTCCTCCTTCGATTCCTCTTCTTCACCACTCTCAGCAACTACAACTTCCTCAACAGTACTCAACCTGGAATCCAGCTGTCCAGGTCCATGTGCAATGTCTAAATTAATTTCTCCTGACGATGGTAAAGCTCCACCATCAAGTGACTTATCATCTTCCGGCGTAGGCGATGATGATGTTATCGGCTCTGGATCCACCTTGGGCAGAAATGGATTTACCGGAACAATTACTGCGACCTTTGGTCGGTCCGTATTTGTAGCAACACAACACCGGGCCATCTCCGCGAAATTATTTGGACGATTCCCAAACCTTCCCAAACGGGAACTGTCTTGGGAATTCAGTCCTCCTATAATTATATCTAGGACTTCGGTGTCGGTCAACCCTAATCTTAATACCCGGGCAGCTTTTCGTATGTCCTGCACGTAGTCCCCCAACAGCTCTCCGTCGGCCTGATAACGATAGAACCAATCCAGCCTAAGCTGGGAACGTCGTCGAGGATACATGAAGTAATCCAACACTTCCCCATGAAAAGTGTCGACCGTGCCGCCCCGACGCCAAGTATTGGTGACCTTCTGTGCCAACGTACCCTGGCAATACGGGTATATAAGGCACAAGACCTCCCCATCGGATATACCCGGATAGGCGGCCAACTGCAGGACAAGGTCCAAGAAAACCAGCAGCTGGTCCTCCTTAAATCCATCTACCACCGAAAATTTCTGGAGAACTGGGGTGAGAGGGTGGGGCAATTTCTGTTCCTCCCGGTGGTCGGGGGACGACAATTTCTGAAAGCATAGCGCCGCCAGAATTACACAATTCGCAAAACACTATCAACAAAACACAACACCCTACAAATACCTAACACCTACAAACATATTGACAATAATAAGATTGGAATAAGAAAAACTCACGTACTATACTTCCAAAGAGTAGACTGCGGGTCCACCTAACGATGCGAGAACTAGCCCACTACCTGAACAGCTCACACTCGATTACACCAGACAAAAGGAACGCGACACACACACAACACACACAACACGAAAACAAAAATACCGACCACGAAAATTTATTTTAACCATTTCTTAGGTTACCTCCGGCTACCATTTATCGGCAGAAACCGACTGCCGATCGGGCCATACCGCATAATTACAAAAAAACCGCAACACCTCCCCAAACATGGGCAAGGTAAACTCAAACTAACCAAGCACCGACTGCGATAAGTCTTGCCCAGGGATTTCCCCTTCTAAAATTTCCTACCACGTGGCACTATTCACTATGCAAGGCGGGCAAGTACATATACATATGTTTCAAACCTTAAAACTAACAAAATATTTTCAACCTTGGGATATAGGGCCTTTAAAATTTTTCTAAGTTCAATTTGAACTTAACCTTGTGAAAATTCCAAAATATTTCCTAAGTTTGCAAGCCCCGTCACACCCACAGGACCCTCGTCGTAACCACGCTCTGCTACCAAATGAAACCCCTACTTCATTTTGAGTAGTTAAAACAAAAAGAATATTTCTTTTTGTAAAGAGGGGTTACAAGTTAATTAAAACTAGGCTAAGGCCTAGAGAAGCTAAAAATTGCGCTGGATCCAGTAAGACGGGACTTGCAATAAAAACTAAAGAATTAAATAATTAACAATCCCATTTTATTATTCTATCTCATAATAAAAATATAATGAACAAATAAATACAACAGTCATTTATAATTTCCCTTTAAATGGTTAAATAAAGAAGTATACCCTCTCAACAAGGCCACCTGAAAAATATTAACTGAAACCAAGAAAATAATTGCTATGTCACCATCAATGAATTGAAAATTCAAAATAATCATTAACCTCAAAATAAAACTCCCATTAAACTATTTATTAAAATATAAAATTTATATCATGTGTTCCTTTTAAAAATGCAGTATATAAATTAATGAAGATAAATGATTTCATTCCCAGTTACTATTAATAATTAAAATAATTACTCAACCAATTAAATGAACTTTAAAGGTGACACTTCCTATACTTGTTAAATAAAATAATTAATTTCCTTAAAGAAATGATCAGCCACGATTATTGAGATAGAATACTCGTCTACTGGTGTATATAAATTCTAATAATAAATCCCTATATCCCACCAAAAGTACAGTAATGCATAATATTTATATATATATATATCCCCCAAAATGTACACAGAAATATACAGACATAACATGTTCCACAAGACAAATTACATTATACAATAGTATACAAATACATAAAGGTCTCTTGCCACGCCCTTTTTTATATTACCCTTCTGGGGTATATAAAACTAACTTCTTCTTTATAGGAATCCCAATTAGGATTAAAGATTTATTTCTATAAATGTACCCCCATGGTGTGGGTTAATTGCACGTATTGTGTATCATAAAGTATTGCATACAAATGACCCCAGGACATTAAAAATTTAAAAGAAGTGCCTAAGTGGCTAAGTGCTAAAATACTTAACTAAGGTGAGAAATAAAAATTGTTTAAAATAATTAACGCCCCCCAGTTACCATGATTAATATAAAGAATTTATATAGACTAAAATAGGGCCAATTAATGAAAAGAGAAAAATTGCACAATATTAGCACCTTATATAAAAAAATACATTTGTGTGTCAGAGACGGACATGTTTCTTCAACTTATGACCAGTTTCAACAAATTTGTCTCAACAACCTTGTTTCGACAAACAAGTTGAAAAGTGTTTCGACATGCATAGCTTGGTTGAAACTAATTAAAAAAAACACCTACCTCCCCAGTAAATCTCTTTATACAAATAACATAACCTGATTTTAAAAATAAGAGAAAATATATGTTTTTATGCCTAGTAAATTAAATTTGAGAAAATTACTAATAACAAAACTGACTTTAAATCTGTAGCGATAGCCCTATAAAGAAATGAGTGGAAATCTAAGTTGGATGCTGTGTTGTAGACATGTCAGTCTCTGAACTGACAATTTACTATACATATATTGAAATTTTACAATTAATTCTTAGTGTTCACACTAAACTGTCCCATCAATTGGGGATCCAAATGAATGTATACTTGAACGGTAAAAACTGATGATTATGTATAACTGGTGCCATGTTGATTCTACGTGTGAATTATAAATTGTTATTTTTCACCTGCTTATGTGCCCAGAAGGATGATCTCTTATTTGTAACGTGGCGACCTTATGATTGGCATGTTGTTGTGGTCTTATTCTCTTCGGTGTCGAGTGTGGAGCTTTTAAGATGTCATTCTTTCAGTCATGTAGCAGGACTTGTCTCTGTTCGGTGAACCCTGCTCACACATTATATTTTTAGTGAGAGACCACACACAAACGCCCCCACTGTTTGGACACCCTCCAAAATCATATATATAAAACAACACCTAGTTATGTGCTACATAATAAAACTTGGTAACATTATTTTGGCCAACATGCCTTACTTAAAAAAAAAACTCTCTAACAATGATTCTTTATAACCCTTTATAACCTGAACCTCACTGAATGTGAGTTGCTTTTGCAATACAATAATTTATCTTGGCTCTGTAACATCTTATGAACTTATTACTTTGAGTGAAATTGAGGTTACCACGTGGTACGGAATTTATTTAAAACACATAGTTTTTTTTACTCTATAGAATCTGAGAATACTATTACTTTGAATGAGACATGATTTACGTTTAAAACGTGCCTGAGTTAGTTCCCAATTATATCTGTATAAAGTTTTACTGTCATTGTAGCAAAACTTTATACCACTTAATGACGACACATTGTGTAATAGGTTAAGTGCTCAACCGAATCTCGTTACATCAGCGTTAATGAAAGTTCAAAGTTAATTATATTGTGGTTATTGTACTTTAGGTATTAAGGCCGAGATTCTGACACTCCAATAATCAAGTTTTATTGGTTTATAAAAACTTTACGAACAATTACGTATCTCACAATGCATGCTTCGACAAGTGGGTGCTTACTCAAGCTTACTAAAAAAAGTTTTCTCCCGTGAAATTTAGTATATAAATAATATAATGAAATCAAAACTCACCGCAGTCGTTTAAGAACTATCTCACCATAGTTATAAGAAGTAGATGCTGGAATTCACACTTCTCTCCACCGAAAGAATTTTCCACGAGGCCATGAGTTAGGCTTCCATGTTGAGACAAGGCCTTAACAGAAATTTCCGTTCGTTGTTCGTTTGTAAGGAAAATCTCACCAGGACGCAGCACTGTTTTAAAACTGCTGCAAAAACTCAGCAGATGGCAACACCGACCAAACAGTGAAAAATCGAAAATGGTAGTTTCTCCTATCCGCGGGTAGGGAGCAGCACTCATTATTACTTTAATTTTTGTACTGTGCTTAACGTCAAAACTGCCAATAAAATGACTGAACTTAGCGCTGAATCTTTTGACTCAGCACACGGGATGGCAGATGAAAGGTATGATTCTTCTTCATGATAATGCCCGCCCACACAAGGCAAAACTGACGCTTGAAACAATAAAAAAATTAGGTTGGGAGATCCTGTCTCATCCTCCTTATAGCCCTGACCTTGCCCCATTTGACTTTTTCTTGTTTGGCCCACTCAAGGAGACTTTGCGTGGTGTCAAGTTCAACAGCAATGAAGAAGTGAAGAAAAAAGTCCAAAACTGGCTTCGACATCAAGGTAAATAATTCTTTGCTGAGGGAATAAAAAAGAGTGTAAAGAGATGGGACAAGTGCATAGACGTTGCTGGAGATTACGTTGAAAAGTAAAAAAAAAATTGTATTGATTGAATAAAAAGCTTTTGCTCCACAGCTGTTTGAATGGCCCTCGTATTACCCTATCGTACAGAATTAAAAAATATTTTCACATTTTACTGCTTTTGTATGCACTTTCTGATTAATTTATTAAAATGACTTGGTAAGACACAATGTGAAAACGTGGTAAATAAAAATAAAGTCGGTAAGTATGAATAAAACTTTTCGGATTCATTTGGATAGACACAATAGACGCATCGACTTTCAGAAAAAAAATCGTAAAGAAGATTGTTTTGTGGCAATCGTAAAAATTGGCGTGTGTGACTACACGAATATACAGAAGCATCAGCTAATTTAGGTTTAAGCCAAGGGCCTATCCCCGATACTCTTCAATATTTATGTAGATGGCGTATTACAGCTGTGGATTAATAAAACAGAAAATTACACTCATAACTTAAGTCGTGGAAAATTTGTAGTTTCCATAGTTGAAAGCTTAAATGAGAAAATCTCCCGCTACAAAACGTAGTGGCGGTTACAGATAGAGAGAGTGGATCCAACTAGATTTTCAAGAAGAGCCCTTCACTATCATCCAAGGGGGAAGTCCCGTAAGCGATGGTTGGATGAGTTCCATTGACACTGGTACAGGCTACTAGCCTAAGCCGTAAAGGATGACGATGACGAATAGTAGAGTAATCAGGATTTTCATAAATTTTCTTTTTTTACATACAAAGAACTATACGCACAATTTAAAAATTAAAATTTGTTAATTTGATTTTACCTAATAACAAATGTATTTCGTTCAAAACAGCGAGCCAGTTAGTGGCTCAGGGAGGTTATTAGTGATAGAAATTAACGATAATTTATATTGATATACCTGTAATGTGTTGACCGTGGATTGGAGTACTGATTGTACTATTGTAGGCGCGAAAGCTTTATATACGCCTGCACTTTACCGTATATACGGCATCGCTGTCAGAGATAAATTAAAAAGTGCATTTGTGCGTCTCAGTAGACACTGATAAGCTTCGAGTGTTTGTTTGTAATCAGAAAGTGATACATTTGTTAACAAAAGCCACACAGAATGACCCGAGCCGGGGGGCTACCTGCGGGCTACCTACCTGGCTTATCCTATCTCGGTCAGCCTTAATAACACTCAACATTTACTTTAAGTATTTATCTTGTGTTACACTTTTTTTTGCCAAACAAATTAGTAAGTACTTCATACAATTGAAGTACGTCATACAATTGTATTCTATTCCTATGGGCTTTGCCGCGACTAGAACCTGTATTAACTGGTGCAAACATAGATTCAGGCGTGACTGGTGTTAGAAGTTTTAACCTATGCAATAATAGTCACCAAACTAGAAGTACTTTCATTATATGTAATAAGTAACATCAAGTCTGTACCGATCAACGTTTTACGTAAAAAAAAGTTTGAAACACACTGTTGTGAAATTGAGTTCCCGGGCTGTGGTCCAGTGCTAAAATCCATAGCAAACGTTTCGGCTGTTCTATCGACGGCGATCTTCAGTGCAAAATTTGAGTTTGCGTTAACGTAGGGTGTTCACGTTAGCGCAAACTCAAATTTTGTACTGAAGATGGCCATTGACGGAACGGCCGAAACGTTTGCTATGGATTTTAGCACTGGACCACAGCCCGGGAACTCAATTTAACAACATTGACTCCGGCCGTGCAAGTCTTCGAAGTAATTTGAAACACACTGTCTTTGGATGTGTTTGAATGAAAACAAAAAGAAAGACGAAGAAATGGAACAACAAGTAGGCCCTGAAATAAAAATTATGTTATGAAATACATGTCCAAAGAGTAGTTTATTGTCTGTGATATTTTATTAATTCCTGAAAAGCATTTCTTTAAGATAATATGTTGTTGCTAATTTTTCCACAAAGATTAGTATTTTGACTTTTTTAAATTTTAGTTTTAGAGACCTAGTAAACCAGTGGGTATGGTGCCTCGCTATTAATCACCAGGTTTCGAGTTCGGTTCCCGGGTGCATCCTAAAATCAAGATGTTTTTTCAGCCCCCAGGTGGAATTAACCTGCGGAAATTGATACCTGATTTGTAGACGTCTGAAGCGTGGTGATTCCTGAAGCGTAGTACTTGGCTACAGTAACTTCCTTGTATTGCGAAGGGCTTACATAAGGCGTCTTCCCTTCTTAATTCCTAAACTGCTTCATAGTATAAAAAAAACCGTTGTTCTCATTATTAATGTTGTTACTGTTATTGGTGTGTTGCGTTGTTGTGTTCTCATTGCCTTGCTTATTAATATGTATTGTTGTTGTGTTATTATTGTTGTTATTATTACTTCTTGTTTATACAAGAGGATTCCCACTGTAATCCCGGTACGAGTTGGAGACGAAGTGGTCGAGTCAAAGCCAGAGATGAAGTACTTTGGAGTGATGATCAACTCTAAGTTGAGCTTTTCTCAGCAGATTAGGCGTACGGTGGACAAAGCGACGAAGGGAGTGATGGCGCTTAGTCGGCTCATGGCCAACATCGGCGGCCCGAAGTTAACCAGAAGAAAACTTTTGATGGCAGCTGTCCAGTCAGTCCTATTGTATTGAGCGGAAGTGTGGGTGGAAGAAACTTGGCGAGGTCCAAAGACGTCCGGATGGCGTCGGTTTACCGCAAGGTTATAACGTACTTATTACTTCGAGATTTTTTTTTGATTTTTGGGTATTCCGAGAGATTTACACCAGCAATTAGAGCCCGTCAAGAGTGACACGTATTAGCTTTGTTCGAGGGTGAGCGACGAAAGGAACAAACCTTTCCTTTCCACTTATATGACATAAAAGCCGTTAAGGGACAATACGCGCTACAACACATGTTGCGACGAACTGGACCATGCGTGGGAACACTTGACTTTACAAATATAACAAAGGAACGCTACCCTTGCATCCGTTCAGTAGCGAGAAAAATAGATAGGCATCACTAAGAGCATTGTTCCAAGCATGTGTGCAACTTACAGAAAAACAATAGTTGGAGCACGGACAATGTAGCATGGGTCGAAGAGGCGCCTGCGATGAACACAGATGTTTGCCACCTGTAAGTAAGTTCGTAAGAGGAAGTCGATAGTGTCTGAACAATACAATAATTCGACACGCTACACCAAAAGGGGCAGATGTGACTTCTGTAGCTAGGTCTTGGTGCAAATTCCATGAAAGTGGCAACGTCCTGATGACAGCAACTCGTCGTGTCCACGTGGACTACGTAAGATTCAAGTAGAGAAGCCAACCAGCCAATTAGAAACGAGAATTCAGAAGGGAGTAACTGAAAGGGATGGTGTTGACAGAAGCCGACGACCAGAGAACAAATCCCGAGGAAGAACATCCCTCTCCAAACGGCGCTGGGTGGAGAATTCACAAGAATCACAGACTAGAGACGAAAGGGCATAGGGAGATCCGAACAACTGTCCTATCAGAGCTATTTTGGTGGGAAAATGAAGCGATCGTAGGAGTAGCAAGAGTGGGAAAAACGAAGGACATAAAAACTGTATGCACGAGGAGACGCGGTCTCATTCTCTCAGTATTACTATAATTTTTCTCATTATCTCAGTAGCCCAGTATTTGAGTAACATTTAATTTTCTATCTCAGTATTATAAAGATTTCGTTCGGAGATATATTCGAAGTGGTGTTCGGACTTAGTGGAAGTTCGGGAGTAAGACTTAGACCGTCAAGCCGAAACGGTAGTGTTCGCGACGATGCGCGACTAACGAACTTTAGAAACTCTAAGCATTACACCAATACAATTAATGCTGTAAGAAGTGATTAAATACCGTAGTAACATACTTGAACTTTTTCATCAAAGAAATGAATCGGTTTATCACATACTAAATTTGTGAGACTACATTATTTCGTAGAACTGAGTCAAGTGCTGATAATGTTTATATGCGTCTAATGAACTTGAAATCAATCTAGGCGTTACGGAAGAGTCGAACACGTAAGATGAAAGATAACTAAGTGCGTGACAGTATCGAACTAAAAATCGCATAATTAGACTGACGCGATACGAATAGTCGATGAATCCTTAGTGCAAGTACCGCGACTTAAACTGTATTGATATTATAAAACTCATAACGGATATCGTAAAGTGCGGACTAGCGTTCCGGAACGATGTGCGCATAACAATTGAAAGTGCGAGTTACGAGTGTTCCCTGGATTAACATCAATCGTCAACAAATGGACCCAGATGGACATGCAACGGGAGCGAGACACTGCGACGACATGAGTAACGTACCAAAATAATCACTTATCATAATTCCTAGTTTATCGTAATACCGCTGACCTCTCACTTAGAACTAACTGCATGAGATATTCTATAAAGAGTCAATAAAATACGAATCCATAGTTAGGAATGAATAATGTCATTGAATATTACACATGTATTATTTTATTAGTGTAAGTATATGATTATTTCAATTATGTATGTGTTTTAATATGTTTTACTGCAGGTATATGATTATTTGAATTATGTATATGTCTAATATGTTTACTGCAAGTATATGAGTATTTCATGTGTGTAAATGTCTAAATATGTTTTGAAGTAAATCACTTAGTGCAAATCTCAAGCACGCTACATTGATAGTTATTAACGTCACCACGCACGAATAAGTGCATACATTTGATTGTTTCTTTCAATTACTTTAATGTGTCATAGAATTTAATTGTCTTTTGGAAATATTTTTAGATACTCTTATTACATGATTTATTTTATGATATGAATACATACAAAATGCCATATTATAATAAATGTACTTTAGAACGGATTCGATAGTGTTGAATTAATTTATTTAAGACCTGACTTACAAGATAACTTCTTAAAAGATAGGATCCACAAGTAATGATTTCGATTTAATATGATTTTACAAGTACCATGTTCATAAATATTCTAATTCTTGGAGTTTTATTTGGTAGTAAAAGCCAAAATTAATTACTCCTGGGTGATAGCATTACCAATTACACATTTAATAAATTTGATCGAGATTCATAAATTAAACAACAATTAATTTATGCAATTAACTAAATACACACAAACATTAACATATGTATATAGCGTCCAATTGCGGGGCTAGTTAAAACCAGAGAATTACAATAAAGTTCATACAGACAACACATACATAAACATTAATATAATTATAATTAAACAACAATTAATTAAAATGTAATTTATGCAAATGAGATATACATAAATAATAACATTGTATATGGCTACCCAACACGTGGCACAAGGAAACTTGTTCTACTAGATAATTGCAATCAAGAATAAAATTTATATACTGTAATTAAAATTTATGTTAATTTATGCAATTAATTAAAGATGCATGAATATTAACACCGTACATGGCTTCCCAACGTGGGGCAATGGAAAATAAATCCTAGTAGATAAAAGTGATAAAATTAATCAATCACTGTCTCCAAGATTAATAATTGATTGAGTAATAAATCGATGTAACTAATTGACATAAACATTAGCATCGTAAGGTTTATGAGCCGGCTATTTTGGTCGTTGCCGATCGAAAAGTGCCTGTAACCAGTTTGCCTGTACTGGCCGGGATCTACGGACGATGCCAGCCATACATTCTTCGTCTGTGACAGATGGGATCAACATAGAAGATCGTTGCAAGAAGATATTGGGCAGGAGATCTCCCCGGGTAACATCGTTGAAGCGATGTTTCGATGGGAGGACATCTGGAACTGTGTGGCACACTTCGCAGATGAGATTTTTCTGCCGAAGATTTGGACAACACAATATAGAAAAATAACAAATGAGATGTGAGCCCTAGGGCTGAAGAACAATGGGCCTAGCCCGAACTAATGTCTAAAACAGTTCAGGTTAGTATCCTAGAAGAGGAAAGGGAGGTGGTTTTTTTAATATATATAATACCCAAACCCACAGAACCCGAAAGTGTGTACCCTTCCGGACATTTCCACAGCAAATTTTTTCACCCGCCCTCGTAAATAAACTTCTCGTTTATTGTGTAATATTCTTCGTTTTCACAGTTACAAATGTGAAAGTACGTTTACATTAGAACGATTTGCTTCAATTTGCTTATCTATTTAATCTTAGTTTCAAGTAGTTAGATTTTTAATATGACATGGTTTTTAAATTGTATAGTATAAAATTATCAAAATTACAAAGTAAATAAACCACATTCTTCTTCTTCTTCTTCTTCTTCTTCTTCTTCTTCTTCTTCTTCTTCTTCTTCTTCTTCTTCTTCTTCTTCTTCTTCTTCTTCTTCTTCTTCTTCTTCTTCTTCTTCTTCTCCTTCTCCTTCTCCTTCTCCTTCTCCTTCTCCTTCTTCTTCTTCTTCTCCTTCTTCTTCTTCTTCTTCTTCTTCCTTCTTCTTCTTCTTCTTCTTCTTCTTCTTCTTCTTCTTCTTCTTCTTCTTCTTCTTCTTCTTCATTCCAGGATTAGGCGGCATCACCCGTTTCGGTCTTTATTTTCAAGCCGTCTTTTGGGTGGTCTTCCCACATCTCTTTGCCCTTTAGGCGCATATTGTAAAACGAACAACGTTATTATTGATTAATAATTAGAGATTTACAACTAACATTACTCTTAACACCGTATGTGTTGAACATCTGCTTGATATTAAATATTATATATTACTTAACGATTTAGTATTGCCTAATTTTATTGAATTATTATAGTATAAGTATTAGTCAAGCCCTCCAAAGATTCAATAAGCTAGCCGTTTTGATCCCAAGGTTTTAAAAATGTTATCATAAGGAAGAGACGAATGATAATGTGATGTATTTACAACATACATACACTTATTGTTTACTAATGGTACCTATAATCTCAATTTTCTATTGTATTGTATTTATTGTTCATAGCCTAAAGGTACCATACAGGCAATGTATGGTATGTATGGTATGGTACTTCATAGTGTATGGTACCTTTAGGCTATGAACAATAAATACAATACAATAGAAAATTAAGGAAGAGACGATGGTCATTATGGTTGAGATATATGTATATACTCATATTTGAAGTTTCTCTTCTCTCATGATACTTTTCAACTAAATTTTTATCATTTACAATTTGCCGAAAATTTTTCACTTCAAGCAAGATCAGAAAGGTTAAGGATTCTTTAAGACCACTGTCAATTTTGGATATCCATCTTCTTGCCCTTTTTTTAAACGAAGGTGAAAAAGGTCGCTAAAAGAGCAGTTTTCATAGATTCGTTAGTGTTCAGTCTATACGTAAAAAGCTTATGCCGTTTGGGCTCCCAGCACGGCGTTCGGGGCATATGGTTTACTTGCCCCCCCCCAAGTTGTGCTATATTTGTGGTGTCGGCCTATGGCATAACTTCATTGATATCTGAGTAATTCTTGGAAAGCCTAGGCAGCTTTCTCCACATTGGTATCGATGTATCCCCCGTTCCCAGCAAACTTATTGCCTGAGAGTCTCCAAGTGTTTACCGCTAGCCTATCTGAGTTCCTTCACCACCACACTGGACAATATATTCTTTCTTATTCAGACTTCTCTACCAGCCCGTCTTCTGCCGCATGATTGGTTACCATCATTTACGAACAAATTTAAAATCGAAAAGTTGACGAGAGAGGATTTGAGATGAAGACGCTTAGTGTTTTCTGGTCAGTGAAGGTTTGTAACAATTGTTTCTGGCGCCCTGAAATATTAAAAATCGTAAACAAATTAAATAATAAAGCACTGAAATGTACGTAGGCGTATACGATAGGCCCGGGACGTAGGCAATAGGTTAAAGTAAACAAATTTATGAAACACACAAACACACACAAAGAGATGTGAGAGCATAAAAAAGACTCACGAGGTCGCGAACGCGAACCTTCCTGCTTATCTACAGCTGATAACAGTCTGCGCGGTCACCCTGGCGCAAATGGTAAATGGTAATTATTTCGTTCGCTTAAACGGCAGCATGCAAAGGGTTTGTCAAAAAAAAAGAAACTACAAAAAGTGAAATCAGAGCAGCACAATCATAACCGCGGGGGTCACGCGTTGGACACTGGTGTCACGCAATGTCCGCCGACCCCCTCCCCCTTCCTCCGACGGCCGAACACTCGCGCGCTAATACGGCCACTTTTATGAATAATAATATTCATATTTTGTGTCCGGAAGTCAATGAGTCATGCGGCGCTATCAATCTGGTTCAAGCAGACTGGTCACCGGACAACAACACTACTGATCGCCCTTCACATTTAATCACCTTCATGTCACAAATCGCCCCCCCCCCCAAACACGTATTACGTGTACCTAACTCTCCGGGCAATTACCGTGAATTTCACTTTTCATGTCGTACGCGTACGGACAGTTACTGCACGCTCATTCATCCCTCCGTACACGACTTACAGCCCTTCGAGTTGACTTCCTCCCTTCTTCATTCTCGACACCGTCTTCACTTTTTTTAAAACTGCCTGATACCGTAACGTCTACCAGTCTCTTCACTTGAGCAACGTCTCACACCTCAGGTGTACAGCTATCTGCTGCCTGTTTCCGTACCTTAGTCTTTCTCAACCGCTTTATGTCTTGGTTTATCGGCTCTACTGTTTCTTCAATTATTATTAGAACATCTTCATTCTACTAAACTCTTGAACTAATTCTAAAATTATTGAACTAACGTATTCGTTATAAATTATGAAGTATTCGTGTAGTTATTACAAGAAAATAATGCAGTCGTAACTTAATGTGCACTCTACACGTGTTACAGCAAATCGCATTTGAATAAATCAGGCGCCACATGCGTTGTAACCCGCGTTGTATTTACTGTTCAAAAGAAAATTGGATATCTTCTAAATGCATTAAGATAGAGACTTGAAGACTCAATTAAAATTAAATATAATCGATTCTTATCATTTCATTTTGTTACACAAGGCACGCATCTGTGACAAAAAAATTGTCTCACTATCCAACTTTTTCATGCCTAAATTCGAAACAGTTGTAACAAAAAGTTATAAATAATTATTTGTTAAAACATGTGAAAAATGCGGAAAAACATTTCTTTGCCTTACGCATACATTAGGCTACAAATTGAAGTTAAAATGATCCGTTTACGTCAACTAACAACGGAAATACGACGAGTTGAGTTATAAAGTTCACTCTTCTTCTCCTGAATTTTATCCAGGATTTTAATCCTGTACGGTGTTGATCAAAACTCCCTCTCCTTTACGGTAGTGTTGTTACTCACCGTTGAATCCACAATTTGATCAGTCCATCGCTTCATAGGTCTCCCCGAACTTCTGCCTTTAGCCTGACGTGAGAATCCCATTTCTCCGCTTTAGATTATTTTTCATTTGCTTTAAACAGTGATCAACTTTCAGTCTCGTAAAGACAGGCAGAAACGGACTCTACATTACATATTCATCTTCGTTTCTGGTCAAGTTTTATTTTTTAACGAACATCTAAGAGTTCCGTTAAAGTAACTAAGTCACTTTCCTATCTACTGATGTGTCTACATTCCGGTTCAGAGAAATTGTGAAGTGCAGGAAACTGAAGATGTTGATCTGATCTACTATTTAATCGTTTAATAGGATTTATGATATTCGTATTTTTGCCTTAAAAAGGCGCAACCTTTGCTTTAGTAATTAAAGTTTGCAATTTGAAATTTTTCATTACATTTTGAAATTTAAAAACTGCTCCCTCATATTATGCAAGAATACTACAGTTTTTTGCAGTTTAAATAAAATGTTAAAATTTAATGTTTTTCCATTATAGTTATTATTAGTATTACAGTTTTCCCACGCGCGCGCGCGCGCGCGCACACACACACACACACAAAGGATGATAAACTGCAAACCTTTCATGTATTAAATACCGCTGCAATGGATAAGGACCATAAATGCTATGATTATAAATTGGTTCTAGTCGCGTTAATAATTTGTTGTATGACCTAACAAACAAACAAATATCTAACAAAATTTAATACTTCGGTAACTCTAACAGCGCTTCGCTTCTTGAAATAGCTAATGTGGTGGTAAATCTTCAGCTAGTGTAGTGAAACCTGTAGTCATTTTTTATTGTGTAGGTCAAGTGTTGGTCAAGTCAAAAGAAATGAAGTACTAATATGTAATCCTTA
Source organism: Magicicada septendecula (assembly GCA_034769895.1). Taxonomy (NCBI): domain Eukaryota; kingdom Metazoa; phylum Arthropoda; class Insecta; order Hemiptera; family Cicadidae; genus Magicicada; species Magicicada septendecula. The sequence continues at coordinate 141,836,793 of CM068370.1, forward strand.
TACAGACAGACAGACAGACAGAAGATGCACGGGGCGTCTTGCGCCCTGATTTCTGCGCGTTGTCCAGGCCTGGGCCTGATGAACGCCAGGTGCAAACAGGTCAGCGCGGTCGTTTGCTCTGCACAAGGAGTTAAGGTGCGTTCACGAGCACATGATTAAGCATATACATCATGCGAGAATCGCTGGTTTTTTTACATGCTTCAGCCAGTTACCCCGCCGGGGGGGCGACTCCATGGTCCCTTAGGGCCATCCTATATACCAAGTACCATGTAATCCTTAGCATCCAATATACAGTATTTATTTAATTGATATTACCATGTTTTAGTCCACTATCGATATATCTTTTTGAGCTGTTCGTTTCTGTGAAGCTTCGCTTAAGACAGTTCTGGGAGATGAGAGTTCCTGTGAAATGAGTGGAAAGTCCTTGCAGAGGGATCTTCGACTTTGAAGTAAATCCAGCAGCCACTTTTCTGAACTTGGGCACTGGACGCGCTGGAGAGTGGTCTTGTCTTTGGTGACAGGGAAAAATATTCCCGTCCCCTACTGAAGTAAAACAAAACTGAAACAAAACAAAGTAGAAAACAAACGGGAGTAACAAATTGACCGAATTTGAATTATTCCTCGTTCTGTTTGATGTAGAATTCTTAACAACAGATTTTTGATGTTTGAAATATTTGTCCTAATGTTTCCTAAGTACATCAGCATCGCAGTTCCTGCACAACATACCTACATTTTCCCTTTTTAACTTTAATATTTTATGAATCACGACATTTACAGGCTTAGAAAGACAGTAGTCAGTCTTTATTATTCTTCCACATTGAAATACAGTTGACTTCTTCTTTTCTTGTGTCCTTCTCCTTCTGTCCTTAAATAACAATCCATAACTAATAAATCTATTATCAATACATTCCACAGGTAATAAAATACAATTAAAACACTCTCTTTCTTGTCTAATAACAAATAAGGTATTAATAGCTTAATACAAATAATCTCACTAAGAGAAATAATTAATGTGTTGCGTAATATCAAATAAAAATTGGAAATTAACTATGGTATGCGGAAGGCAAAAACAAAGAAATTGAAATATTTAACATTACTCTTTTAATTCCATTAAGTACATTTCGGATTTTAGTCGACACCACTTATTTTCCAAATAACTTTGGTAAAACAAATTTGAACAAAACTTTGTGCAGATTTTTAACAAAAACATCTGCACACTGTGTCGACTGGCTCGAGAGAATAAGTAAAATATGTACATAAATATTTTACTTATAACTGAAACTAATAATTTTATATAATTACGACAGTTATCTTAAATGACAAAACAATTTTAAGCGCCAAAATATCACCATCTGTCCTTTTAAGGACCACAACAAAAACCACGACGGACAATCCAAAATCACCAGTAGCGTATTCCACCTGCGATTAAATTGTTTATTTTGTGCATATGTTACAAATCATGTGTATTCTTTGTAAGGAGGAAGACTATGTTCATGTGTTCAGACGCTGAGAACGAAAATAAGCCGTGTAAATTGCTAAGCACAAGCTGTTACTGAAATCATGTTTGAGAAAAGAAATAGAATAAAAAATTAACAAGAATAGTCTTGATATGTAAATGGGAGAAAGGGGGAAAGACGTATCGCTTGTGTACGCTGGAGGAGTGTACGTGCGTGCGTGTTGGCTAAAGGGGACATTCTGTAGAAAGAAGACGCCCGACACGAGCGCCGGGGATACTTACTCATCGCTCATCCTAATGTAATATTCATACGTCGGACGGACGGCTATCGCATCGTCGTTTCCTTCCTGGGCTTTGAGTCGCTCGGACACAACAGCGTCCGACCGACTGGTCGTCTTTGTCACGACAGACGATGACAAATATTCAAATTGTGAAAGGTGAAAAAAGAAAACGATCTGTAGAACTATAACAGAGAGGCTTTCGTGATGGAAACGATTTAATTAATTTCGCATTTTATTCATAGCCGTTATTCACGGGAAGGATTTGATATGCAGTTGGCAGCAGTGATGTCGTCAAAGCAGGGAAAAAGTAAAATATGTTTACCCGTTGTTTACACTGACATTAGTGTATGTAAATTTGGTGCGAAATAAAAAACGAATACTACTGTATTAAAAGGTGAAATCGTGACGAAAGAAACTATGCGAAAAATAATAAGATAACTGTTTTACGTGAAGTGTTTGTGCGACTGGGTGCCAAAGAAAACAGTATTCCTTACTGTTTGTGTATTGGATAAACAAAGCGATTTAGGGTCGTGGCATAGTTGCGAATATTAATGAAATTTTATACCGATAAATTTATTGTTTCTTCTTCTCTTCTTCTTCTTCTTCTTCTTCTTCTTCTTCTTCTTCTTCTTCTTCTTCTTCTTCTTCTTCTTCTTCTTCTTCTTCTTCTCCTTCTCCTTCTCCTTCTCCTTCTCCTTCTCCTTCTCCTTCTCCTTCTCCTTCTCCTTCTTCTTCTTCTTCTTCTTCTTCTTCTTCATTCCAGGCTTTTAGCACTTTGCCTATTCCGACTTCAAAGGATGTTTTCTTATCTCTTCGTGGGCCTTCCAATAATTCTCCTTCCCACCGGCTTGAAGGCTACTTCACTGGCATTCCTTTCACATTCGCCGTCCATCTATTTCGCCAGTCCTTCGTGTCGTGTACAACTCTATTGATTGCCATTTCACCTGGACGTCCACGAACCTCAATTTAATCGACCGAGGATAACTTTTCACCTTCCATAAGAATGGAAATTTTGATGCCTTAATTCTTCTTACTGGTCACTGTTCGTATGTCACATCCAGATCTATTGTTTTTAAACAATACTACTTCTGTGTATACAGTCGATCACGTAAGCACAGGTGTTTAGACTTAATTCACTTTATTATATCACATTTCAATTTTATACGAATAAAAGTCAACATAGTGGTGTTTAATCACGGAGTTTTCTGTGCGATTCTTATGTTAATTTTTTGTTGTAAACTTTATTATTTTTTACTTTTTGTAATGTATGAAAATCAGTATTTCATCTCATGTGAAAATGATCTTGTAAATGAGAAAAATAAATTTAGCATTATTACTATTATTATTATCATTGATTTAATTTCTGTGGTCATAAGAAACATATGGTTTTCTGTGTCGGCCTAGTTTTTGGCTAAACACGGTGCGTCAAAAGAGGCAATATCGATTTTGTAGAGGCGGCTTTTCTAGATTAATATATATCTCTCTCACGAATTATCGACATTTCATTTTATGAGCGTGATGCTTTTGGCCTTGCCCTTCAGCAAAGATATTTTCTGTTCTTACAATGAAATGCGATAGAATAGACTGCCAGACATAAAACGTTTAGGAAATAGAAACACACTTCTACTTAGAGCGGTAAAACTAACCTGTTTCGGTTACATCACTGAATAAAACGTAATGAAACTTTCACGTAATTTTTTTGCGACAACGGCGACGGCGCGTATGTTTTGATTCGTCGTGGCGCAACAGTTTACACTCGATCGTGGCTGAGATACTAATCAGAAAAGAAGAATTGTAGGAATCCGGATCGCGCAACGTCCAGTGAACTTGCTTTTAAGGCAAAACGTCCTTAGTTTGGATTCAACTCTGGTGCTTGGTGTGTCGGATTGAGGACAGTTGCGAGCCAATTGTATAAAACCCGGTCAGTTGCGACCGGGATAAAAATTTTAATCCGGTCAATTGCGATCCAACGAACAGCCCTGCTGTCCTGCTGTTTCAATTGCGATAGAAAATATCGCCCTGTCGGCTACAGACACAGACTGCAAGTATAATAGGCGTATGAAGAAATGAGGACATGGCAATGCGTACGGCTGTTTCCAATGTCTATGTACTGTTGCGACCAATCAACTTTCTCTGTGCATAGTTTTGCATATTAACACCCAAGATACTGAACCCAAATGTGACAGATCTCTGTGCTCGCTTCGCTCGCCCTACATTGACATCGAAACGTTCTTTCGGCCGCCTATCGATTTGCGGGTTACTAAAAACGTCACTCATGTGTCACAGACATCGAACCATTTTATCACAACGCTTAGCCTTACAACGAGCCGTTTCTGCTCGCACCGCTCGCAGATAAGAAGATATAACTCGTGGGTCCACCGCATAATAAAACTTATAATCATCTGTAAGTTCGAAATTTGGAACAGGAACGTTTCTATTGGTTGCCACGGTCAGTGAAAGCGCGGGGTGCAATTGACCGGGTAAGAACCAGGTAAAAACGTCATTTGGTCGTAAATGACCGAGACAGGGTGGTTCAGTTTATCAGCCGGACTCTCCATTTGGTGCGAAACCTGAATTTTGCCTGCCGTTATTACCCTTTTTTATATCGTACGGTCGAATTAATGTAGCATTTATAATAATTAAACCTGAACTTTTTAAATTACAAAAGAGTGAAAAGTGTAAGAGAGAAGAAATACAAGCAAGTGTTATCTCTGTGTAGTCTTGTTTTGATAACGTCTTACTTAGCTTTCTTATTTCGCAGAGGCGTTCCTAAATGTCTCACAGTGATACAGAAAACTTTTTATGGTCAAAGTTCTCTAGAGCTTACCAGATTAAAAACCCTTTTTTATTTTTATAAATATTTAAAACATGCCTCGAGCCGGATTTTTGATTTTCATATCGTCGTTCTCACGACAAAATCCCTTCATACTCAAAGGCACTTCAGTCAGACGTTGAAAAATAGGTCATTGGACCCATTAGCTGCAACATTTCCAATTCTAACTTCAGATGATTAGTTCGCGATTACAGTAAGCCTTTCTGCCCTAATCTTAGAATTATTTAAACTTTTGTAAATATTGTATTCGCTAATATTTGATATCTACTTTTTTATGGGAATATTTACTATGGACACGTTTAACATGTTAAAAATTGTTCATTCTAAAATTCAAAATTGTTTAGAGATTTTTAAAATTTATTTTCATCTAAAAATCGTTGGGGTTCGTTAAGAATTGAGGGATCTAGAGAATTTAAACAAAAATTAGTTTTCTTTAAATCGGAATAAAAAGTCTCTAAACGTCGATACACGTATTTTCACGTGCTACCTACTTCTCTCACCTTTCGTCAGCGTACATTTTGAACTCTGTTTTAATTCTTCAATTGAATTCTGTTCACCGCGCACGTCGCACAGGTTTTGTACAAAATGCATCCATGTAAATACCATTCTCGGGCCGAACGTAATTTTTATCTCTGCGTATACAGGTGGTGGCTATTTTCTCAAATTTTCACACAAACGTACGGGATCTAGGGTTTAACGCTGGCACCTGGCTAGCTAAGTAAGGTTCTGGATCGTTCAACTAAAAATAATATTCAGGAAAAAGAAACGTTTGTTTGCTACTAATAACATCAACTGGATAACAAGAAGGAGGTTACTGAAGGCATTTGTTTGGAGTGTTGCCTTGTCACTGGTGTGAAACCTGGACGATACGAACAGAAGAGAAACGAGATTAATACCGTTTGGACAATGGTGCTATAGAAGAGTGGTGAGGCGTGGCTGGAGAGATAGAATGGGAAGTTTTCCGAAGAGCAGGAGAGCATAATGCATAATGCCTAGTAGAGTATAAAATCTAAGAGAGACGGCTTAAGAGAACATACTCTAAGACGGAAGAGTTTACTTAAACATTTACTGGAGGGAACGCTAAAAGCAAAGAGATACAGAGGAAGCCCCGTTTACAATGTGTTCAACAAATCATGGAAGACGTTGGTTGCAGGAGCTACGTTGATATGAAGAGGAGAACAGAGAGAATTGAGTCGACTGGAAGACTACCGCAGACCAATCTAAGAATTGACTACGCAAGAATAATAATAATAAGACATCAAATTCTAGAGAAAATCGAAAAGCTGCGATGTCGGTTAACCGTATCTTTGATTTAAAACTTACACGAATTTTCAAAAGGGGTCAGGTAAGTTACCAATTACCACTCGAACCCTATTCCAAGTAGCTTATATAAATCTGTGTTATTCGAATTATAGCATGTCTTATGTGAGTTCTATACAACAAATATGGATTGTACAGATAATTTGTCAATTTGCGTGTGTTTGTGTGTACGCAGAGGCAATGTAACGCATATCGGACACACTGTAAATGAGAAACGGGTATCCTCGTGTTCGGCCGCGCTTGTCTGTGCTGAGCGCGTGAACTTGTACTCGCAAAAGTAGGGCAATAAGAAGTTATCTGATGGCGGCGGCAGACTTCCTAGTCGTGTTGCTAAGTGAAAATATGACGTCACTGGCAGAGAGAGGATCGTACTGTGTCACCATGGCAACCACAAGAGGAAGACAGACAGCCGGATCTGAAGCTACAACCGACTGACGACAGGTGGAGAACGAGAAACCACTACCGATATATATATATATATATATATATATATCACAACGCACATATTTTCTAAGTGCAAGAAGCATTTTATATTAGTGGGAGGGGCGCACTTAGCCCTCGCCGTTGCTAAACATTGCATGCAGCCCCCCCCCCCCCGAATACTGTCGTCGTATGTACTACTACAAGATTTTCAACAATAATTATCCCCCTTTTAAAAGGGCTTTCGCTATGGTAAGTAGACTTGTTAGATGTGTACAACGACGCATGTATTTTTTTTACTCTTCCGACGCTTTACCGGTAAGAGCACTCCGTGAACGAAGTCATCGCAATTTTTTTTAAGGTTTTTTCCTTTTTAATTGTGGTAATAAAGACTTCGTATATTTGAGATGACGATGTATCGTTCAGTTAGAGCTTATACTCAAAACACATGGTGAAAAATACGTTCATACGATTTTATGTTTCCTGGGATTCCAGACTATTGATTGACGTGTCGTTTGGTACATTGTGGAATATTGTAAAATAGTGTGCAATCGCAAAACGTGTTTGGCTTCTTCTTCTTCTTCTTCTTCTTCTTCTTCTTCTTCTTCTTCTTCTTCTTCTTCTTCTTCTTCTTCTTCTTCTTCTTCTTCTTCTTCTTCTTCTTCTTCTTCTTCTTCTTCTTCTTCTTCTTCTTCTTCTTCTGGACAGTTTTTGAAACGCTGACATTTTGGCCTTATTAGGAACCTATGTTCCAAATAAGGCTAGCTCTTAGTGTTGTTTTTTAATTATTGCAAGTTGATCGTAACAGTGTATATTTTCATAATAACGGACATTAGGACATATTTCATAATCCCTCCAATAAACGGTCACCTCCCTCGGCCAGCGGTCAGGCCGTAACGCGTCTGTTCACTTGTTTCAACGGTCACCTATTCTGTTCAGTCATCTTGAATACAATACAGCAGATAAAATAGTTTGACAACACAGATTTCTAAGAATACTCAAGTAGTTTATGCCTGACCAATTGAAACGACTAGCAATATGTACCTGCGTATTTACAAAATGTTATTTATAGATAATACTCCGTTGAAGTTTTCATAACGCTGAAACATTAGTCTACGCGATTAGTTATACGCGAAAGTTCCGAGCTGTTAAAACGGTTATAATGTAGAATTGACGTTAGCGATCTGTGTGTGCTTAACAAGTGATCTCGTAATTTGTAGTGTAATATTATAGCGTGTCAAAAAATATGTAACAAAGGAAGAGTATTTGTTTAGAAGCTAAGCAAAGTAATGATATGTAATGATATGATATTTAAGGACTTCCCATTCTCTTTTGGACAAATGAGATATTCAACATTCTTTCCATACAATTATTTATAGAATTATTTATTAGCCTTGTCTTAATACACGCACGTGGCTTACGCCTACGTTAAGTGATTATGAAATTTCACTAAAAATTTTAATAATTCTGGAAGGGAGATTTCGATCCCCCTGATCACCCCCCACTGGTTCTTTGTCTGCCACCAAATAGCTTGCCGACCAAATGTCCTAACTGTTGAGTCGATTTTCAAGTGATTCCGTAACGCCCTCCTTGAAAAAGGAAGAGGCTGCTCGGTGTACGTCCGTTGTCCATTGTGTCATTGACCCATAGTTTCTTTTAATAGATCTACAATCCAATAAGCAGTTCGGTTTTTCCTGCTACAATTCTACCTTTCCCTGGCTAAAATAAAATATCGGTATGGAGAACCATATATGACATCCATGTTCTAAGATTTATATTTAAAATCATTTACTTGAATTCAGTTCGATCATTTATAAAAAAATATCGCCCGCCCTCAACTATTTTTACTATTTATAGATATTTTTGTTATTATGGGGTAGTCGTTTAATATAATGTTATTTTCGAGTCACTTTTTCTATAAAAATTAGGTACTTTAATATAGTTCTAAGGTTTTCACGGCCGGTGAGAGTAGTTTTAAAAGTATGTACCCGGCTGTTTGGCCGTGGTCCAGGGTTTTCAAACAAACCAAACGTTTCGACAGCACCACTGGCTGCCATCATCAGTGGAATTCCAGTCTACCTTTACGCGGGTTGTTAACGTCAGGTAACAGCACTGTGGGCCTGACGTTAACTACCCGCGTTCAGGTAGACTCGAATTCCTCTGATGATGGCAGCCAGTGGTGCTGTCGAAACGTTTGATTGTTTGCAAACCCTGGACCACGGCTAAACAGCCGGGTACATACTTTTAATACTAATTAGGTACTTTATTCTTATAAAGAAACTGAACTACGCAGATAATCATCCCTCCTCCTCAACCGATCCCCACCATTAATGATCTCGTATTTACACTTTCATAGAGTAATAGTTTTATCATATGTAATTTCCAAGGTATCTTATCCTTCAAAATTAAATATTCGTACTTTACTTGATTTCAGCACAGCAATTTTAAAAACATCACCCCCAACCCACTTCCCACACCATTTATAATTATCTCATTTACCATTTTACAGTGGAATAATAGGACTTAATTTTCGGGGCACTCTATTAAATTAAGTACTTTACTCTTGTTAAACACACAAAACAATACAGGTAAACTACCACTCCCTCCTAACCGAACAACCTGGTTGCCTGGTAACAAAATTATTTTATTTTAACAATACCTGTAACGTAAAATGTTGCAGGTAAACTACATCTCCCCCTTAACTGATCTTCACCAAAGTCCTCTACCGATAGGCCCTTGAGTCCTCTACAACCTGGGCACACATGCAAAAAATTATTTGATTCTGTTTGAATTTGCGGCAGTTATCGTTCGCCATAGAAAAAATTCAAACACACATAGACACACAGACACTTTTCGGAAAATGAGTTTTCTTCATGTTTTGAGGGGTAGTACAATCAGAATCAGCCCTTATCTTGAACACGATTTTTTTCGCGATCACCATACTTCCATTTCCTTACGGAACATGGAAGTAAAATGCACGCAAATACTGTATAAACAGTTAGTAAAATTTAGCAGTATAAACCTAAAAATTTCAGCACTCTGAATCTTGCCACTTTCCTTTTTGTCATGACCCACTTGCATAAATCAACATGGGTATTGTAAATGTCTTATCCTTGTTCTGTGTCTTGTTTTACTTCTAAGATTTCTATGAATCGTATCACAAATATTCCTAAATTTATTTACCTTCTCTCTTATATCATATTCAGATTCATAGCTTACTTCAAAGCCGAGATATTTGAAACTGATCACTTGTTCTAAAGTGCTTTTGTTTTTAAAATATCTTAGTCCTCACTGGATATTTACCTTTTAAAGGCCATGGTTTTGGTCTTTCTTACTGAAATTGAGTACACTCTTGCCACTTCTTGTAACTGAAACATAGCTCTTTGTAAATCATACTCATTTTCTTGAATAAGAACTATGATATCCACATATAGTAGGGAAACCATACAAATTAATTTGTTAAGCTGTATTCCCGAAGTCACTTTGGATTTCCATGCGCTCGACATGTCGTCAATGTATATATTAAACAAGGTTGGGGAAACACAGCATCCCTGCCTAACTCTCGTATATATTGGAATGTCACCTAATAGCCTACCATTCAGATCCAGGACTACAGATGTACATTTATAAAGGATCTTGACTGAATTTATTAAATGCTGTGGATATTCTCTTCTATGCATAATATTCCATAACTTTTGACGGTCTACATTATCAAATGCTTTTTCCAAATCAACAAAAGCGATATGCGTTTCCTCGTTATAAGAATGGGAAAGAAGGGTTAAAGAGAGTCCTAACTGTATTGTTTTATCTTGCCGTTCAAGTTGTGTATTAAAGGATTTTCTTTATGCCTTAGCCGGTCCTTCCGTGATATTTAGAGTATTGACCTTAAAAATCTCATTTTCTAGCCTCTGTTCGGCTGCGGGTCTTTGAATTCAACGTCTGAAAAGCCCACTTGGCACTTAAATCACTTTATAGAATTTCAAAAGAGTGTCTTTTCTAAAAATTACCTTCAGCGTTTTTTTTGTCGTCTCACATGTGTTTAAACGTCTCTGTTTTTTTGACCACGTTTATCGTAACGTAAGACATGTCACAGTCCGAAATTCTTAAACGAATACACTTGTTCAGTTAGTTGAATCATTCAGTCCTAGTTTTCGTATTAACGCAAAGTAGACTGTAAAAGCCATGGACTTAATACTGATAACACAGAGTTACAGGTCATAAATTAGTATTGTTTGATGCAATTAATAGAGGGCTGTCTACAGGATATCTTCACTGTCTGCTGTATGTGCTGATCGTCGGGAAACAGTAGAGTTCTGACAAAATTACGTTTAATGAAATTACTGTTGAAGATCAGTATTTCTGGTTTCTCACGCCGATATCTAACAGCGTCGTAACAAATTGAACTTAGTAATTTCAAAAACTAATTTATTTAAAAAACTCTTGGCGACTGTTTAAGCCAACGAGTCTAATTTCCAAGACCTATAAGATTTTACTGAATGCAATAAGGGTTCTTTTGATGAAACATGTTTTAAGGGTAGGTGACGGAGGAGGAAGTGTGAAGACGGTAAGAGACAGAAAGCCAAGTACAGATGTAGCGGAAATGAAACACGTTATAAGAATAGACACAAAGCAGACACATAGCAGTTGTTTGTGTCTAAAAAATTACTGTGTGCTATGTAGAATGTTGTCAACAGATGGTGCCAAACTCATTAAACCAAAAGTAAAATATACAACTCATATATGGCGAAAAATGCTTCGTTTTTCATCTTGATGTGTTTTTTTTTTTAAATACACACATAAATTACTGTCGAACAAGGCGAGACGTAAAGTTGAAATTTCGTAGGCCTATACACTGTGAGTTTACCATTTCGTGTAAGAACAGAACATACCAAAATGTTACCTTGACAAATTTTTAAATGACGGCTGACTGAAAAATTTAATTATAAATTTCACAAAAATCGATACCTTTAACAAAATAATTCATTTCACACAGACTTTACCCCTTTTATCCTTAATCCAACAATACCGTGTTCACGGAATTCGAATATAAAGTAACTCAGTTATTGCATTTCTTTCCAAACGAAAAAATTTGGCCTGTTTTTCTAAGAATTCTATTTTGTTAAAAATTTGAAGGAACTGTACTACTTTTTCCGATTCCAAAATGAAATAAATCTGAATAAATATTATTTATTTACTTCTTCTTTCTAAAATATTGACCATGGTGTGCACATCTGTGGTCTACTAAGTAAGCATTAGTTTGAGACAAGAGTTGTAACCTGAGGTAACTACAGTATTATTCAGTAGAATTAAAATCTGTTAAATCGTGGTGAACAACCTAAAGCAGCCCGGGATTTTCGAGCGTGTTCGACAGACATTAAGAAGACGTGTGGAATGTTGTGCACGAAAAAGGCAACAGGAAAAAGTAGGCTAAAACTCTTCAAAACTGTTACTTAAAAATGCATAAAATGAGAAAAAGCATTCCAGTTTTTTCTACTTATTAAATTTATTCATTTCTTAATGTCTTATTGTACTTTTAATGAAACAAACAAAACTACTGTTTCCAGTGTGTGTGTTTTATTTTACAAAATATCTCCTTGATTCAGTCAACACCCTCGGTCGATCTTCATAGTAACTTATATACAGTATGTTGCGGTATTTAAACTTGAATGTATGTTATCTTTTATTATCTGTAAAATGACCTGATTTCGTGTTATTTAAGAACAAATTCATTCACTCATAATATTCAAAGTATGTTTTGTGGTGTTATACTAATGGTCGTGTCCTGCTTCTTCTGTTGCTCTCCGGGAATTAAGTAAAATTCCTGTTCGTCTTGGAAAGTTAGTTGTTCGCCTTTTCCTAGCGTCAAAACACGTCTTTTATTCACGACACGGTTTGGCCGATGTCTTCAAAATTCTACTGTCCACCGAATATCTTTAATACAACAATTTTCCTCTTGTACAGAGTACCAGTGTATAAGTAGTAGTGGTGGTGGTGGTGGTGGTGGTGGTGGTGGTGGTGGTGGTGGTGGTGGTGGTAGTTGTAGTAGTAGTAGTAGTAGTAGTAGTAGTAGTAGCAGCAGTAGCAGCAGCAGCAGCAGCAGCAGCAGCAGCAGTAGTAGTAGTAGTAGTAGTAGTAGTAGCAGCAGTAGTAGTAGTAGTAGCAGTAGTAGTAGTAGTAGTAGTAGTAGCAGCAGTAGCAGCAGCAACAGCAGCAGCAGCAGCAGCAGTAGTAGTAGTAGTAGTAGTAGTAGTAGTAGTAGTAGTATTAGTTGTTGTAGCAGCAGCAGTAGCAGCAGTAGTAGTAGTAGTAGTAGTAGTAGTAGTAGTAGTAGTAGTAGTAGTAGTAGTAGTAGTAGTAGTTATACCTATAGTCTATAAGACATAAGTAGACATAGACCTACAAAGTAGGTACCGTATATGAATTTTAGATTTCGTTGAATCGTAATAATAAATGAATGAGAAGGTGGGGTAAGATACAGGTACAGTACCACTGAAGAGACATCATTATACATATAGACCACGAAGAGAATCGTGTCGAGTTATCAAAGTCTGTTTCATTTAAAAACACAAAATAAAATATTATGATGTTTATTAAGATGTACATAAAGTCCCGATTACTAGTCACCTTCCATCATCCGTCTATGATCTTATGGCTACGATTGACTTATAAAATAAAATAATATATTATAATATAAATATTAAATATTATATTACTGAGTTATGTATAAATTAAACTATAATATCAAATATTACAATATTCAATTGTACATAAAAATATGTTCAACATGTTTTACGAAAATATTGAATATACATAAAAAAATGTCTTTCAATAAAGAAAGCTATAGAGGAAATGATGTAACTGGGCATCTCTTTGAACGACTGTGTGGAGAGAAATACATTCAGAAATAAAATTCAAAATCTTGAGGTTCTCTGCGGTGAGAAGAAGACGAGAAAGGGGTGGACAGTGGAAAGGAAGGCGGCACATAGTGTGCGAATGAGGGTGTGCGAATGAGGGCCTTCTAGCAGGAGAAGGAAAGGAAGTGATATCCGCGTGGTCCACGGCTGGCCTGTTCGTGTAAAAAAAGGAAGATACCTATATTGAATATTATCACAATATTATATAATTGCTGCAAGAAACGTTGAGTTACCTATATAGAAAATGATTGTTTATAAATATAAAAACAATGGTTACGAATACTTGGCAAATGCATTGACAACTTAGTCATACAGTTCTATAAAACCGGATGTACAATCCTTATAGTCGGCGATGTTGAGTCCATAAATGGCATTTATGTAGGCTACAAACGTAAAGAATCGTTTAAGTGTAGGCATGAAGTGTAATCGTTGCTAAATAATATTCGTCGAAACTTAGATTGTTTGTAGGATACTGAATTGATAAGTATACTACTGTTCGGGTTTTACAGGCTTAAACTGTATATGGTAGTAGTAGTAGAGGGAAAATGGGAGTTCTGGCTCACAAAGGAATGCCGCCTTTCTTAAAAAACAATAAAAACGATAAAAAACATGATCTAAGAGATGACGCCGCCACCGCTGGACCCGCAGCATCCCAATGGACCACAGCACCGCGAATTTCCGCGAATAAATTTTTTTATTTTTTTAATTTGATTTTTTTATTTTTTTTATTAAATTGATTTGCATATCAAGGGGGTGGGATGAGGTTCAATGGACCACCAGCATCCGTGAATATAATTTTTTAAGAAAGCTGATTTGCATATCAGTGGGTGGTGGTGGGTGGGAGGTTTTTTTTATGTCATATCAGTGGGTGGTGGTGGGTGGGAGGTTCCAACTCGATGCATTATAGTGTATATTAAAATATATGATCAGGTGTACCAACCTTTGCATGAGTTCAAATTTGTCGTGTGTTATAATGTATATTAAATCTATATGATCAGGTGTACCAACCTTTGTATTATTATTATTATTATTATAGTGTATAGATATTTTATATGAGCAGGGTTGTCAACATTTTCTGTGGCGGGGGAGGGAAATTCAAATATGTGTTATATAGTGTATATATTAAAATATATGATCAGGGTTACCAATCTTACATTATTGTGTATAGAGCAGATCTGCCAACATTTTTTTCTCTTCTGTAGTGGGAAATTCAAACTATATGATCATGATTGTTACTCTCTCTCTCTCTCTCTCTCACATTTGAATGTAAGTAAAACTATCTCTCTCTCACCCTCTCTTGTTGTCAAACGTTATGTTCAAACCGTTTTCTCCTCTCCCTCACTCTCTCTTTCTCTCTATCTCTCTCTCTCTCACTGTGTACATTGAGTAGAGTAGTCGGTGTGATGAGTAAATAATTTTAGCTCTCTCTCTCTCTCTCTCTCTCACTCGTTGTGTATGTCTCTCTCTCTCTCGTTGTCAAACGTTATGTTCAAACCGTTCTCCTCTCTGTGGTCATTACCGCGCATGTATATGAAATTAGAAAGTTTATATTTATTCAACAAATATTAACGCCCTTTCTCTCTCTCTCTCTCTCTCTCTCTCTCTCTCTCTCTCTCTCTCTCTCTCTCTCTCTCTCTCTCTCTCTCTCTCTCTCTCTCTCTCTCTCTCTCTCTCCTCTCTCTCTCTCTCACTCACTCTCACTCGTTTCAACTGTGCAAGGTTTCATACCGTTTCTATGCAGTCAGTGTGATTGATCCTTGTTAGAAATATATATATTTGGCAAATATTAACTATGTATGTGTGTTGTTGTCAATGAACTACTTACCTGTGCGTGTGTGCTGTTACAGATGACAAATCCATACGTTAACGGCTTAGCAATCTTCAATACGCTCTTCTTCATGTGGTACAATACTTCTGTTTTAAGGTTGCAGTTTACACACACACACACACACACACATAGGTTCAGTGGTGTATAGCGAAATAAATTAAAATTATACACACATGAAAACGGTGGGGGTTGAAATTCATACAAATCTTCTGATGTAACAGTTCCCACAAGTAATACAGTTCACAAAAAAAAAAATTAATGTACACCTGTTCAGAGGTGTATAGTGAAATAAAATAAAGCCATAATTTGTTTAAATGATTAAATATATTTTAAAATTCACAATATAAAATTCACAATTCATAATTAAATAAATACATTATAAAATTGATATTTTTTCGAAAGTTTATATATAATTGTGTCGTACTTGTAGGAGAAGCAACCTGCAACATAACAATACAACAACATTAAAATCATGTTAAATATCACACACACACACGCGCGCGCGCGCGCCGTACACACACGCACACGCAACGCGCGCACATACAGACGCACACGCAACGTAATCACATACGACGTGCACACGTTTGGGTTGAAAGCAAATCATATGCTATAGTCACTGTAAGACGTTACAATCCTTGAAGTGTTTAATAAGTAAATTGTATGTATATATCACTGAATAATTTCATTCATCAAAACTTTGTAAATTAGAATCTGCACTACATTCAAACACACGCACACACAGTGATAAAAAAAATTAGTAATGTAGGTTGTTACCTTAACGAGATACATGCAGAACTAGTGCTGTTACAAAATATATATTAGGAAAGCCCACAGACTACTAGAAATAGTTATCGTCTGAAAAAAGAAACCACACATTACGAACTAATATGTATAAACACAAATATCGTTACAATAATAATAATAATAATAATAATACATAAACTTACGTTTACTGCCTAGTAAAATGTACAAATCACACGACTTTATGTGAACGTCAAAGGGTTCAAAATAAAAATACAGAATATATGAATTGTTATATATACATAGTATGAAATAGTGGTACATAATTGTCATCTACCCTGTCCGAAACAAAGACATTCTCAGTGTTTTAGCACACACACATACACACACACGTACAAACACATTGCGGTCTCTCTCTCTCTCTCTCTCTCACACACACACACACAAATCACTAAGTTGTGCAAAAGATCTTATTGATCCGTTTGTAACTTTATACTTTTACTTATAAAAAACCTAGTGTTCCGAGTCGTTAATGTATATTTAGTTAACCATAACATCATCATCATCATATATAAATAATATGAAAACAGTCGTATACAATTTTTTAACTAAGTATCAGATATGTCATAAATACTTTTATATTTCATATATAATACCAATGATAATCGATTTTGTGGGAACGACAGTGTATAGGAATGTGTTCTCTAGGTGATAACATAACGCTTCGTGTGAAGCGTGTTGTAGAGCAGGTTTCAACTGTGGAACAAAATCACGTCAACAACAACAACAAAAGTTGTTTGTGGTTTCATGTGTGTGTGTGTGTGTGTGTGTGTGTGTGTGTGCGTGTGCGTGTGTATCATTGTATATGTGAATTAGTTGAAGCAATACGAGGGAGAATGGGTATGATTGTTGACATAGGTCTATACGTAATTTAAAATACTGTATAATTGACTACAAGAGAAAAGACATACTTTACGGAATTTCTTGAAATTTTTTTTGTAGTTCGTCTTCACCTCATCACCCTTGCATGTACTAGCAGTGTGTTTGGGTACAATTAAAGATTTAAATTCAATGTTCTGAGAAGTACACATATTCATCTGCTCGCCTCCCTCCCGTTTACTGACAGTATGTTTGGATGCAGTCAACCATTCAATGTTCTGATAAGAATTCATCTTCTTGTTCCTATAATAATAATAACAGTACCTGCTTCATTATCATATACATTATGTGCTATATATATATATATATATATATATAAAAATATATCTGCTCGCCTCCCTCCCGTTTACTGACAGTATGTTTGGATGCAGTCAACCATTCAATGTTCTGATAAGAATTCATCTTCTTGTTCCTATAATAATAATAACAGTACCTGCTTCATTATCATATACATTATGTGCTATATATATATATATATAAATATATACATAAGGCTTTCAACACACACACACACACACACACACACACACACACACACACACACACACACACACACACACACACACACACAGCACATACCATAAATCCAGAACAGGAAAGGTATTATAACAAACATTACGAAAACAACTACGTACGGTCACGTACATAGATCAACGTTTAAACAAACAGATTAATACCTGAATAATTTTTTTTTTTAAACAGGACAGTGTATTATCTATATAACGTTCTGTTTCAGATAAGAATAGTTTGAATATAAAATGAAAGGGTACGTTGTATTTTGTTATGAGAAAATGCATTTCTAAATTTTGTTACATTTGTAAATTACAGAATTGTTCTCTAACTACAGCCACAATCGTTCAGTTTCATTAACATTTGAAAATTGATGGATTTGGTACTCGATATATTCTACTCTCACAGTATTTTCATTGATACATTTCAGAAACTGAGTACAGAATAAATCTACAATCACCCAGGCGGAATCATTAAGTTTTACAAAAGATCTTATTGATCAGACGTATGAGTAATTATATTAATCCTTATGTAGGAAATACGCACGCATTCATAAAATACAGCACTCAGGTGTAGGGCAATTAATCCTTTTTGTATTGAACGTATTTAAGTAGGCCTACTCGTGATATCAGTAAATTCTGTCTAAACGTCATCTCAATGTCTAGTACATAAACGTACCCGGTAATCACTTCTTGAGTCGTAGTCATTATTAAACTCGACATAACTACTTGTGTTACGCGATTGATGTTCATGTTAAACGATTGATGACTCATGTAATAATACAGATTAACCTCGTATAATAATAATGACAGGACAGCGTATTTAGAACACTTAAAATTGGAAATCTACAAACACATCAAAAATATCTGTTAAACCCCTATCAAACAAAAACCCCGTTCTTATCGAGAGACAACAGTAACTGACCTAAGCACATGTGCTTCATTAGGCAACAGACCAAAAAAATCAAATAGACGACTATAAGCTCAATTTAAATAAAATCTGAATATTCAATAAAATTATGTTTACTTAGTAACATATGCAAATCTTTTACTTACCTCTTAAATGTTGTTGTTATACACACAATAGTCGATTGTACGATGAGTGTCTCATACAAATGAGAAATAGTGACATGTCGTCTTGTGTGTGTATATATATCATACGGTGGTAGCGTACACGTTTGAAAGTTGATGCACATTAAATTGTCTCTCTCTCTCTCTCTCTCTCTCTCTCTCTCTCTCTCTCTCTCTCTCTCTCTCTCTCTCTCTCTCTCTCTCTCTCTCTCACACACACACACACACACACATGTCTGATTACTATAAAAATAATTGCATGTATGTTCAGAGGTTTGGTGTCTAAATCGATGCATTTTACTTTCACTTTCTAATTTGACACATGGCTTACTTTCATACAGAAATAGCTATCGCCCATGTCCGTCTACAATTTTGCTAAACGAAATTTAACAGTGCTGTCATACATAACGTCCTGTGAAATAGATATGGTATGTTTTTAGGACAGCCAATGTCATTAAGATGTATTATATGATGATGGATTATTTTCGAGAGCGGAGTCGCCACCAATTAATTTGTCACGTATCCGATAATGACTGTATGCAAGTGTATCACAACCATTGTCTAGTATATAGCGCTTATCATCATACGGTGACAACGCTTGATTTCAAAGCGTGTAGGTCCGTCTGCATACAAGTCAGGTGTTTGAATACTATACATCAGACCGTCTGTATCTGTCATTAGCAATCTAACGTTACGACCGTACTTGCCGACAGCATAACGATAATACGTTTGGCAACGAGAGAGAGAGAGAGAAACGGTTTGAACATAACGTTTGACATTGTATATTGCAAGCATGAAATTATTATTATTTAAATCTGTTATCTGCTTTTGTATGGAAGTCATCTATAAATATCAGGTCAGTGCGACACAACATGTAACAAACGTAAACGTTGTGCACGTCGTATGTGTGTGTGTGATTACGTTGCGTGTGCGTCTGTGTGTTCGTGTGTGTGTGCGCGCGCGTTGCGTGTGTGTGTGTGTGTGCGCGTGGTTACGTTGCGTGTGCGTCTGTGTGCGTGTGTGCATGTGTGTGTGCGTGCGCGTCGGATCATGACATAGTATTCGTAATGACCGAGGCACGTCCTTTATTGCATGAGGATATTCAGGTAGAGCAAAGCAGACACGTTTACGCAATATCAAGTGCACACACACACACACACACACACACACACACACACACACACACACACACACACACACACACAGAGAAGAATCAGATTTTTTGTATACGTTCTAGGTGTGCCAACTATATCTGTGTGTGTGATATTTAACATGATTTTAATGTTGTTGTATTGTTATGTTGCAGGTTGCTTCTCCTACAAGTACGACACAATTATATATAAACTTTCGAAAAAATATCAATTTTATAATGTATTTATTTAATTATGAATTGTGAATTTTATATTGTGAATTTTAAAATATATTTAATCATTTAAACAAATTATGGCTTTATTTCACTATACACCTATGAACATGTGTACAATTGATTTTTTTTTTTTTTTTTTTTTTTTGTGAACTGTATTACTTGTGGGAACTGTTACATCAGAAGATTTGTATGAATTTCAACCCCCACCGTTTTCATGTGTGTATAATTTTAATTTATTTCGCTATACACCACTGAACCTATGTGTGTGTGTGTGTAAACTGCAACCTTAAAACAGAAGTATTGTACCACATGAAGAAGAGCGTATTGAAGATTACTAAGCCGTTAACGTATGGATTTGTCATCTGTAACAGCACACACGCACAGGTAAGTAGTTCATTGACAACAACACACATACATAGTTAATATTTGCCAAATATATATATTTCTAACAAGGATCAATCACACTGACTGCATTATAAAACTATTAATTAATTATTTAATACATTGAAAAATGAAGACGTCGTTTTGACAACGAGAGAGAGAGAGAGAGAGAGAGAGAGAGAGAGAGAGAGAGAGAGAGCTAAAATTATTTACTCATCACACCGACTACTCAATGTACACGGTAAGAGAGAGAGAGACAGGAGAAACGGTATGAAACCTTGCACAGTTGAAACGAGTGAGAGTGAGAGAGAGAGAGAGAGAGAGAGAGGGCGTTAATATTTGTCGAATAAATATAAACTTTCTAATTTCATATACATGCGCGGTAATGACCACAGAGAGGAGAACGGTTTGAACATAACGTTTGACAACGAGAGAGAGAGACATACACAACGAGTGAGAGAGAGAGAGAGAGAGAGAGAGAGAGAGAGAGAGAGAGAGAGAGAGAGAGAGAGAGAGAGAGAGAGAGAGAGAGCTAAAATTATTTACTCATCACACCGACTACTCTACTCAATGTACACAGTGAGAGAGAGAGAGAGAGAGAGATAGAGAGAAAGAGAGAGAGAGGGAGAGGAGAAAACGGTTTGAACATAACGTTTGACAACAAGAGAGGGTGAGAGAGAGATAGTTTTACTTACATTCAAATGTGAGTGAGAGAGAGAGAGAGAGAGAGAGTAACAATCATGATCATATAGTTTGAATTTCCCACTACAGAAGAGAAAAAAATGTTGGCAGATCTGCTCTGTACACAATAATGTAAGATTGGTAACCCTGATCATATATTTTAATATATACACTATATAACACATATTTTGAATTTCCCTCCCCCCGCCACAGAAAATGTTGACAACCCTGCTCATATAAAATATCTATACACTATAATAATAATAATACAAAGGTTGGTACACCTGATCATATAGATTTAATATACATTATAACACACGACAAATTTGAACTCATGCAAAGGTTGGTACACCTGATCATATATTTTAATATACACTATAATGCATCGAGTTGGAACCTCCCACCCACCACCACCCACTGATATGACATAAAAAAAACCTCCCACCCACCACCACCCACTGATATGCAAATCAGCTCTCTTAAAAAAATAAAAAATTATATTCACGGATGCTGGTGGTCCATTGAACCTCATCCCACCCCCTTGATATGCAAATCAATTTAATAAAAAAAATAAAAAATCAAATAAAAAAAATAAAAAAATTTATTCGCGGAAATTCGCGGTGCTGTGGTCCATTGGGATGCTGCGGGTCCAGCGGTGGCGGCGTCATCTCTTAGATCATGTTTTTTATCGTTTTTATTGTTTTTTAAGAAAGGCGGCATTCCTTTGTGAGCCAGAACTCCCATTTTCCCTCTACGTAGTACCATAGTGTGTGTGTGTTTGGTTCAATGAACTAAAGTGTAACTAATTTTTACAAACAATCGAATGTAATTGATTTAGATTGATTAGTTACAAGCGATTTAATTGACTACTTTTATTAATCACATATGCCAATACTTCTTTTGACTGTGAAAGATGGAAAGTGTGGTTCAAAATTGAATCTACAAACTTTGCAAGAATCGTTAAATGGAAAAAGCGAGTTACGTATAGGTCCTACTTGTAAATCGTATAATGTGCCGCAAAATAAAGAAGTTTCTCGCTAGCTGAGAGTTGTTAGTGTCAAAGTTTATGTAAAGTTTTTTGTAAAAAAAGAACGTCGATATCGTAATGGACAGTGAACGTTCCACTATAAAATCTGACGACTAGGAAAGGATTCTAGCGGTTAACGAGGTTTGCAAAATTACCAGCAGAGTGAATAAAGGTTAAATGCTGTTTGCCTATACGCTACTGAGGACGGCGCAACGGGTAGAAAGAGAGTTTCCGTGGTTGTTTTCCCTTCTTCGCTGCCACAAATCTTCCCTATTATTGCAATAGCTCCCCTCCTCTCTTTCTCTCCTCTTACACAATTCTTTATTGTCTTTCATAACAAAGGCAATTCGTTGAGAAAGTTCGTGCGACGAAGCGAGCCCGCAGTTGATAAGAAATACACCAACACAGTGCGGACATTTATTCTTCACTTACGGCCGACGAGTTTGAAACGGAATAACAACCCTCCTCCCTTGTCATAACAATAAATATAAAAATTAACGGCTAAACGGCTTTAGCTATAATAAAAGCAGAGAGAAGAAAAGTTTTTCTGTTTCTTTTTTTTTTTTCTTTTTGTTATGTGTGATTCTTGGCAGACTCTGTAGGATAACACGAGAGAGGAGGGAGGGGGAAGGTGGCGGAGGAGTTGATCGCGAGAAAATTGAAAACGTGCTTGGACTATAGTCAAAACCACCACGGCGTAGGAGAGGGTGAGGGGGTGCCCACCGCACCGCGTTCAGCGCCCACTGCCTCCTACTGCTCGCCGTTTGCCGTCTACCGTACTCTGAATTGCTAAATATCACCGTTCAGCGTGTAATTTGTGTATCTGTTGTTTAGCTCGTGCAAATCAATGACCACGTGCGTAAACAAGACATGTTTGTGTCTGTTCATTGCGCAAATTTATAAAATGTATTTAAAATAATTACTCCTGTTTTGCTAAGTAAATACATCTATTATAATGCAACATTTTCTTAATTTTGATGACTTACGTTCTGTACAACGGTACAATAGAAGCAGATCATCCGTATTTATCTCTTCAGAGTTGAATCCGGATAAGCTGAATTGGATAATTCTGTCATCTAAAATTTAAATATTTGATAGGTTACCTAAAATTTATTGGTTATAATTTTCTAACGTTTAATGCACATCATACTGTTGACCAGGGGTCTCCAAACTTTTTCACTTGAGGGCCGAATTGAAAAATCTTGGAAGTCAGGCGGGCCATCACACACACACACACACACACACACACACACACACACACACACACACACACACACACACACACACACACACACACACACACACACACACACACACACACACACACACACACACACACATTGTAAACTTATTTTTTTAAGTTTACGAAATAAACAAGTCAATAAAATAGGTATTTAAATAAAAATTAAGCAGACTTATCCAAAGAAAACAAATTCATTTATTCAGAATAATGCAAATAAAAGTAAGGAAAAAATAACATTCAAAGATTATTTCTTATGTATTATTTTTTGGCTTTTTTATGTACGTATGGGATGTATGGAGTTGCTTCTGACATATAATGTCTGTCCATTTTGGGTCAAATTTTGATGCTCCTATAAGTAGAATGGATTTCAAGTGTTCGTCTGACAAGTTAGCCCTTTACTTTTTGTTTTATATTTATTTATTGCTTAATTATTTAGTAAAATGTTATAATATTTGAAGTATTTTGACGATCTATTTGAAAACTGCACGTAGCATCGGCCGGGTTGCCGCCGGCCGTAGTTTGGAGACCCCTGCTGTAAACAAACAAATAAAACTTAAAAATATTCAATTATTTCCGTAAAAGTCGATTTTCTCTAGTCACGTTGATTATGTCTTAGTCACGCTTCTCAATATCCTACTAACGTATTTCCTTCATTCAATTATTCTTATTCATTTCACTGTGTAGGCACAGTACGTGTTCCGTCTTCACAGTATATCTCGCCATCTTGTTCTTGTCCTTTCTACAACCCTTGTCCCAAAGGGTACATATATATATATATATATATATATATATATATCCATATACTGCTTTAGGTAGCCATCTCTCCTCCATTCTGTGCGGTTGTTGCGAACATTCCATGCGATATTTCTAAATTGTATAACTTATGGAAAATACTTGTAGCCTATTCCAATGTGCTCATTGAACAAACGGTCTCGCCTTGTACAATCCTTTGTTCTTATTAGGAAGCTCATTTCTGAACACTGAATTTGGTTTATAATATTCCTAGTAGGCATCAGTGGCGAAGCTAGTAGTTAATGAATGGGTAGGCAAAAATCTTATCTTAAATTTTTTTAAGGAATCACTAAAAGGACGGTGGTTCAAATCGGACGCTGAGGTAGAGTTTGCTGTAACCGAATGGTTCCACAAACAGCCGTAAGAATTTTACTAGCAGGGAATCTACAGGTTGGTGCAACAGTGGAACTCATATCTTAATGTTAATGGAGACTTCTTTTAAAATCGTTGAATAAAAAATGCTTTACAGCTCTATACGTGTTTCTATTGAACAATCCTTGTATTAGTCATACACAATAATACAACTGATTGAACTTCAAATTTTTAAACTTGATTTGTTTCTACAGTATATATATGTTTAATGTTATAAATAATTCAAATAACAATCTTGATCATCTGTTAGTTCAGCGGAATAACAGGGACACTTTTACTAACCGCATAAAATAAACACACTTATAAACAACACAGCGCGCTTTAACTTGAATGTTTGGACCACAGAAGTGAGGCATGCCTCAACGCTATGTGTACAGCACGGGACAATCCCCCCTCCTTTCATTTCCCTATCTCTCCGGCACATTGCTTTCATACGATGTATACTAAAAACGCTGAGGCAAGTTCAGGTTGCCTCATTCGCTTTAAACGAGCTATCCCGAGTCTCACCTGTCACCATCAAGCGGTCGCTCAGTAAAGCACGTTTCGGCCTAATAAATTCGACAGTCGCGGTAACAATGTATAATCTTTACGTTATGTAGTTCATACGTATTTATAATTTTTATTCTACAGAATTTTTTAGGGTAGGCATTGCCTCAATTGCCTCCATGTAACTTCGTCACTGGTAGGCATCCACGTTTCACACCCATATAATATCAGGCTATACTATTGTTTTACAAAATTTAACCCTCGTTTCTTTCCTTGTTTTATTCAATAGTGTTCTACGTATGATGCCACACGTCATCTGAAACTTCGATACCATCATACTGAGATCTCAACCCGTTTCATTCCCAATACTGATAACGCAATTAAACTCGGAGACTTGTTCTCGAAGCGTTCCCTCAAGAACAATTTCTGATGTGACTGGATACACTCCCCAGAAAGCCATATTGTTTGTTTTTAATTGTTTTCGTCGTTCATTCAATTCACAAGTTAATTTTATGAACAGACAAATGTAAGCCTAATCATGTTTGATACTATGAATAGCAAAATACGCAAAAGTGCATAGATCTAACGACGAACGTAAGGTAGTAATATAATGCTACTTGTTTTTATTGTTCAAAAAATAGACTTCCTGTTAAATATTACATGGATATTGTAGATGTATTGTGCGGACTTGTGATGAAAATGGGGGGGGGGAGTGAAAGGATGCCTAGTAATTTGCTTAGCTTAGCTGTAAACCAAGCGGTAGAAGAAGAAGAGGTATTGGATACAGCAACTGAACTGTATCCAGGGAGTGGAAGGGGCTTAGAAAAGAGAAATACCCGGAACAGGATACTACTATGAAAGCCCAGATGCCGGATGCCGCAGGAGCCACAGGACTCCCGCGAAGTGATGATGAGTCCATTGTTTTATTAAATTTGTATAGTGTATTTATATGTATGTATGTGTGTGTAAAGGGACCGCCCAGGCCTGTTTCATACTCTCTTACTTAGCATCGTACGTCAGTGGTATTCTCTTCCATCTTCCTCTCTTTCCTCTTTCGCATTCCTCTCACGAACAGTCATTAACATTACTCTTTTTATTTATTTTTTACAAAGTTTCCTGTCCAGTTTCCTCCACTCTTCAGGGCTGCATTTAAAAGTGCTCTTTTGTGCTTCACTACTCTTCATTTTTCAGTTTCCTCGTTCTTCATTCTGTCAACCCATTTTATTCTTTCCGTTTTTCTCCATAACCACGTCTCAAAAGTCTCAAGCCTATTCTATTTCTCTTTCTCTTCTCCTTAGTCGACGTTATTCGTCCGTATAACAGTACCCTCCATGCAAAACACATCATCAGTCTCCGCGCGCGCGCGTACACACACACACATGCACACGTGTACATACATGTGTGCGTGCGTGTTTAGAATAAAAGCTCCTCTCTTTATAAGGGAATCATTAAAAATTATATAGAAGAAGTACGTAATGTGCAGGGTAAGAAGTCGGTGTTATTCGATATTTGTGTCAGAGACCACGCGCGGGGAGGCGCATATTCACGCATATGAATATATAATAATGTGAGACTTTGTATTCACGTAGGTAGGCGTGGTATGTGACAGGAATATCCAAGCCGCACACACTCACGAAACAATTAACCGATTTATTATTCATTTCTTCTGTAAGTACAAAAGTTATCTTAACTAATGTCTTTTGAGATAAACTCATGTTTCGTTACCATACTTGGTCACACAGTTATGTAATATTTAAAACAGTAAGCAATTCAATTTACATATACATACACAAAAGCGCGCGCGCGAACGTACATATGCGTTACAAAGGTCTCCCAGATTAAATGTACCCCATAAATAGAAGTTTACGCGTTTGTGTTCATATAAGTAGCCTATAGTTTGAAGGTCGTCTTGTGTCGTACCGTATTTTAATGGCTCATCCTAAATCTTTTCTCTCCTTGGGATTTATAATCATTATCTTGCCTCAAACATTAGGATCATGTATAGACTGTTGCCTTCTCTAGCCGTGGTACAGTCTTACACCACATTTTCGCCAGACAGAAACCTGTATGTATTTAACCAGATCCAGTGGCGAGCTGCAGGGTCGTTGTGTGTTCATGTATAAATGTCTCGTTTCTACTGACTAAGACCCGCTTCCGCTACACAGACTACCGATTTGTCCTGACAGTACAACTCAGGACATACGGGGACGGCAGGACACTATACGGGGATCAGGTATACGAGGTTGGCTTGACTAAATCTTGAGCCGGGAAAAACCAATGAACGCAAACGCAAAGAGAGCGTCTACTGCTTTAGCTGCATTGCCGGATTTATAACTTCTTCTTCTTCTTCTTCTTCTTTAACTTCCTCTGTCCTGTTCTATAAGAACGGTCCTATATGCTGTCACGCCACCTCTTCCTTGGCCGACCAATGCTCCTCTTGGTGTTTGGTTGACTATCTCTTGCCTTTTTTACTAGTTTTGTGTCGTCTATTCTTGATGTGTGTTCATTGTGTGTGTTCATTTCATATGCTTCTTCTCTCCGCAATCCAAGAATTAATATATGTTACATTACACGTTTCTCTTATACTGTCGTTTGGCAACCTATCGTCGTACCTTGTGTTTCCTAGTACCCACCTTAATATAGTCATTTCTATAGTTTGTCGCTTTCTTTGAGTTGTTGCTATATGTGGCTTGGTCTCTGATTCATACGATATTACTGGACGTATTGTGCTTTTGTAAACCCTAGTTTTTGCTTCTTGTGTGAGGTATTTATTATTCCATATAAGGTTATTCATGCATCCAGCAATTCTTCTTGCTTTCATCAATTGATGTTCAATTTCTTCATCTGCCCTATTGTTACTTGCAAGCCTTGTTCCTAAGTGGTCTATCTGCATTACTTGTTCTATTATTCTGTCACTTATCACCAGCTTACACCTTAATGGGTCATGTGAAATTGTAATTGATTGTGTTCCGCTATCTTCAAGTTACCATTGGTCCATGGATTGGTCCATATATTCTTCTCAAGTTCTCCTTTCAAAGGTACTGACTATGTTAGTGGTTTGTTTGTTCAGAGTCCAAGTCTCGCTGCCATGTTATCACCGGTCTAATCACAACTTTATAAAATGTGACTTTGGACTGATGGTGGATATACCTTGAATATAGTTAGTTATCAACGAAGCATATGCTCTATTTGCGACCTGTATCCTTTCCCTTGTTTCGTTTATTTCTTCATTATCTTCTGCCATCCAACATCCCAAAACCGATTAACTATTTTTAGGTTTAGCGGTTCGATTTCAAACTGTTCAGGTTTCCTGGATTTCCTTCGAGTGGTGATCATAGCTTTTGTTTTATCTGTATTAAGTAATCATATCTCTTCTGCTTCATCTTTGAGTTCCTGAAGGTCTCTTTAGCTCTTCCTTGGGATCTTGCCATAATATTAATATCGTCTGCATATCCTACAACCTGGACCATTTTAAGTTCAGTTGTTGAATTCCTATCAATTGAAAATTTTCTGATCTCACATTCTAGTGGATGTTGAACAGGCTTGGTGCCAGCCCATCCTCCTGTTTTAACCCTCTCGTGACATTAAAAGGATCTGTCGTACCCGTGACCCTTGTCTTAATCCCACTTCGTTCATTTATTCTTAAAAATTCTAGTTTCCTATTTTTTGGGTTTGTTGGCGCTTAATTTTTTTTGACAACTCGTCTTCCATTTGTTCTGGAATACTACGGAACGGCTAGGAGGAGGACAATATCCCCATTGCTACTTTGCAATTTGGTGTTGGCTCGTAGAATGTTGTGAGAGCTACTCTGTATAGACAGTAAGATAGGGTAGTTGTTCTTAAGACGATAACTTAGCAATGGACCGGCAATAATCTACGGTAGAGGAATTACCAATTGTTCGATTTCCCCATGCGATCAATATCGGATCAGATAGGTATTACGAATTATTTCAGTTGTTTTATTTTCTTATATAAGGATTACATTTGTTTTCTTTTATTTAAGAACTCTTGTTACGAGCAAGACAAACGACGGGTTTATTTGACGAAAAGATGTAACATCCTACCTAACTCTTATTTGGTAGACAGTTGGCAAAGGTACGGGATACAGTTCTTGTTAAGTGTTTCCAAACTTCTGTGCAAAAACGCGCGATGCAAGACTAAGTGCTACTACCGGTATGATAAAATTGCCATTAACATTGCCCATTCTCGTGGTTCATTCAGTAACTGCATTAATTAACAAGTTCGGAAGAATCCTGGCGTATTTGTCTTCCGTTTCCGTAGGCTCGTTGGAACAAGGTCATCTGTTTCAAACGTAATACAGTTTGGAACCCCCCTCGCAAAAAAAATTTGGAACTATATGTGCGGGCGTGGTAAATTAATTTTAGTATGAAAATTTAATATTATTTTTGAATATTATTTTATTATTGTTTTTCTAAAACAGAATATCTGAAAATAGGAGACATGCAAGAAGAAGACATCTGCGAATCCATGGAATCGGAAAGTGTAGCGAATTCAAATATTTGGGAAGCACTATTTCAGAAGTTGGAACAACAAAAAATGACATCAAAAATAGAATGCAACAGGGAAAAAAGGCTATTAGTTTGTTAAATCGTTACTTTGGTGGAACAAAATGAAACTTCAAACTAAACTGACAATGTACACAACTATTGTGGAGCCCATTTTAACTTATGGCTACGAATGCTGCCAACTTTCAGATAAAGAGAAAAAGATGATAAAAACTGTGGAAATGGACTTCTTAAGAAGAGCGTGTAATATTTCTAGAATGCAACATGTTAGAAACGAAGATGTAAAAAGGAAAACAGGGTGCGTATTTACAACAGCAGAAAGAATAGAATCCAGACAGTTGCTATGGACCAACTGTCTGGATAATGAAAATAATGTTTGTCTGGACCAACTGTGAAAATAATGAACCAACCTTTATTTCAACAGCCTACACCAGTATTATGCCCAAAATTTTATCAAAAGGATTAAATAGTAACAATAGAACTGTAACATTTAAAACCAGCAACAATCTGTTTAATAAGCTTCGTAATAGAACCAGTACACCTTTGGAAATGAAAACAGGTGTTTATAAGCTTTCATGTAATGACTGTGAATGCTTTTATATTGGTCAGACAGGGAAAAGTTTTTATAAACGTTTCGTTGAGCACACTCCAAAGCATAATGTAAAGGATTTGACAACACAATCTTGTATAAAGTCTAAGTATGCTCGTCATCTTATACAGGAGAACCATAATTATACAAGCTTTGACACCAACTTGAAATCCTTACATGTCTGTGGTAAAGGCGCTTATTTAAATGCACGTGAAGAATTTGAAATATATAGAGCACATAATGACAAATACTACCATAATTTCATATTAAACGACCACTTACATTTCAAGTCGAATCCATTATATGACACAGCACTAAAATTTATCTGTAACTGATATCAATCAGTGTCTGGCCCTTTCGCCGAGTGCGCACTCGCATCACATAAATACTTGTGTTTGGTTTTCGATTTTGTGATTTTGATGTTTTAGTTTTTAACGACCTCATTGAGTGATTTAAATTTTAATATGTATTCTGATGACGAGACATAGTCTCGAAACGCGTTAATTATATTCATTGCGTTAAATACACGTGGTCACGAGACAGGAAATAAGGTAAATATATTTATTATTAGTCATTATAAGTGGCCTGGATGCCGACAGACATGTTATTCAAGTTGCTATGGTATGGTCTCGTAATGAGTACGGAGGAGAAGCGATGGCCAAAGAAAGCATTGACTTACACACAAAAAACAGGAGAAGAAAACGAAGACTGACAACACAATGGAGAACAGGAATCAGGAAAAACATGAGAAATCGAGCTATTGAAGATGATGACTGGAAGGATAGGGAAAAATGGCGATCGAAATGCGGGATGTGGCATAGACTGTAGGACTCCCGCTAATAATAAGTTAATAATAATAATAAATAGCTTATTTTATTATTATTTTCTGTACATTATTAAAAATATACCGAATTTTTGAAACATTAACAAGAAAACAAAAATTTCACAATTTCCAATTGGTCTGTAATGTGTTGGGTCCCTAATAACGTAAGCAAATAAATAGAAAGTTGAAACAAAGCAGCTAAAAAACTATTGTTTGTTACAGTGCCATTGTCATGCGACCCATGTTTATGTGACTTGTATTATTTGAATGTGATAATTATAAATGATTATTTGAATAGGTCGATATTAGGGGAATAGAACAGACGATCGTTGCAATTCTGACGATGCAGTAGGCCGTAGGCTATAGCTGAGACCGATGATGATCGACAAAGGCTTCTTTACAAATTTAACAACGCGTGTAAACAACATAGGCCTAATATGACGATCTCTACAGCTAAGACTAAAGCAGTGACTACTGTCGCAATGCCAATGAGTTGCAAGTTAGTAGCAGAAAACGAAATTGTGGAGCAGATAATGGAAGTCAACTGTTTAGGGTAACGTTAACTACTTATGGTTCGATAGGCAAAGAAATAAGCTGCCAAATACAAAAGCAAACAGGGTGTCAGGATGTACGAGTGATGTTATCTGGAACAATAAATGTGTAAGTCTGGAAATGTTAGCAAGTGTAAATGAAAGTACAGTGGTGAATATCCTGACGTATGGATCAGAGGGAAAAGCAATACCACGACAACCAGAAGATAAACATAAGGTACTGAGGTGAAATCATTCAGAAGAACGATAGGCAGAAAAAGGTGAGATAGAAGAAAAAATGTAAGTAATCGACAAACATGCCATGTGACAGACACAGTGGACTGGATGCAGGAAAGGCGACAACTCTGGAATGATCGTGTCGACAGGATGGATGATGACAGATTAGCCAAGAGCCAAGAGGTCCCGATATATTAGGTAATCGTCCAAAGAGCAAAAGAAGAATTGGACGACCACGAATACGGTGGGGCGATTGAATTTAGTAATGTACTTTGTTATAAGCAAGAATATCTGCTAAATGAAAAGAAGACGAAGAGAAAGAGAAAAAGAAGGGAGCTAAAAAAAACCCAAAAACGGGATGTTACGTTTCCCACGAGAAAACGGACTACTAACATCGATTTTTCAGAAAAGAAAAGAGGAAGAGAAAGAGGAGAAGATTGAAGCTCATGGGTGGCATGCGATGTGGGATGTCGTTTGAAGAGATGGATGCTTGAGGCTGGAATCGATACGAATGAAGCCGAAAATGAATCTAAGAAAGAAGTCAGAGAGGTGCTGTTGTAAAGCGTACATTACCTTATATTTATACTGACTAAATAATAAATAAACATAAAAAAAATAAAAAGGGAACACATTTAGACAGATAGACGCTGCACAACTCACTATTAACCTACTTATTATCTCAGAAGTCCAAAAAGATTTCTTTACTTGGATCAGACCCAAAATAGGAACAACGATCAATAATTTCACTACGCACAAAACATGGTCAGGGGCGTATTTACGGGGAAGGGGACGAACGAACCGGACCCCCAGAAGGTTGTAGAAGTTGACGAATTTTGTTAATCTCTTAAATTTTAAACTGTTTTATTGTTTTTTTCAGCTGTGTACGCTAATATAGTAGTAACTCTTTTTTAAATATACAAAACAGGTTTATTACACCTATTTCCGTATACGTTTGGAATGCGAAATATAGGAAAATCAATCCAATTAATAAGTATCTTCTACGCGTATTTTCAATAACGCGTATTTTTATTGTGTTATTACCGTTTATTTAAATGGGCTTGAATATCACATGTTTTTACTTTTTTCAACCACTTTAAATATAGTAATGTTGATTAATCTCCACTAGTTTTTTTGTTTTGAGTGAAGCCGACTCGATTGGACCCCCCCCCCCAGACCAAATTCTACATACGACAATGATGATGGTAATACATAATAATCACTATGGAACAAGTCAGTAGAGTGAAACGATCAATTTAGGATCTAGAATGACATACCTTTACAGTCAAGGCGTCGAACAAAATATGAACAAATTTAATCCCCTGTGCAAACAATTATCGGCGAAAACATTTGAAGAGAGATGGCTAGCGCTATGGGGCAGTCGAGTGTATCGTCACGAAAGAACAAGGAGCAAAATAACAGCACATGAAATGAAATTCGCCTTGAAGAATGAAATACGGTACAAGAGTAGGCAGATCGCATCAGAAATGACAATCAGAATGATCACTGTTGCACACCACTATATAAAAATATTCCGATTAGCGCTTTCAAGCTTCACAGCTCATCGTCAGATCGGGAATAGCACCTATTCCCGATCTGACGATGAGCTGTGAAGCTTGAAAGCGCTAATCGGAATATTTTTATATAGTGGTGTGCAACAGTGATCATTCTGATTGTGATTTCAACCACTAACACAATTTTCTTCATTAAGCATCAGAAATGATGCGTGTGAGAGTGAAGGTAAATATTCAGCATAAACAAGAGTATTGGCTTAAAGAGGTGAAAACGGAATGGCATATTTAATCCAAATAGATTACCACTAGATGGCTTAAATTTGCTGTAAAAGATATAGGCTAAGTAGGCTCGGGGTACTAGCGTGACACAGACAGACCGAGTGGAATTGGCGAGTGTGCCAGAATTGATTGTGCGTTGTCCTATTCCTCGCTGCTCACGGCGAGGTCATTCGGTAGCAGGACCGAGTTGAAAGCATTTGGAGTGCGAAGCGAGGCACAGATTTCTTGGGAGCACTGCTGGGAGTCCGTACTTTTGGGGCACGGCTACGTGACTGCCGAGAAATTCGTCGAGGTTCGTTTAGAGTCGCGCTGGCCTTGGACAGTTTTAACCGTCTGCCGCAATCCTGGACATGCCATTATCGAAAAGAGACTAGTCTGCTGAAAACTTCCGGTAAACCTGAGTCAGACACCAGCCATCAGACACGATCGTCTTGTTTGTGGCTGTCGAGTCGATGGTTGCACCGCTGCACTCCCCAAGTTGGAGACAGTGGCTTCTAGGGTGCTTCAGTAAATTAACGAGGGAAGTATAGACCCGAGCTTGAGCGTGGGGGGGGGGGAATAGTCGTGGCTAGCATGGGACGTCATCTGCTTTCGGTGTGAAACCGTGGACTGTGGCTAGCAACTTTCGCAACGAGGCTCAGGGTACAACTTTGCGGATTCCCCGGCTAAAGCAGCTTCACAGTACCTTGCGCTCCTGTGGAAGACAACATGAGTAACAGACGTTTGAGTAAAAGATGTGAAACGCAGAAACAATTCGATTTACGTAAGCGTCACCGAGAAATCCCATTTTTTATAGAATCAATATCCAATATTTTAGACACAAATTAAACTGATACTATAATTAATTAATTATAGTTTTTCCTTTTTTTAAATTTACAATTGTATCTTTAATGAAGAAAGTTGTGTTAGTGGTTGAAATCACAAGCAGAATGATCACTGTTGCATACCACTATATAAAAATTTAATGAAGAAAGTTGTGTTAGTGGTTGAAATCACAAGCAGAATGATCACTGTTGCACACCACTATATATAGTGGGATAATCTTATATAGGGGTAATTTTATATAGTGGTGTGCAACAGTGATCATTCTGCTTATATAAAAATTATCCCGATTAGCGCTTTCAAGCTTCACAGCTCATCGTCAGATCGGATGGGGTGAAGGGTTTGTTTTCAGGTGATTTGTTTCAATCGGGATAAATTTTATATAGTGGGGTGCAACAGTGATCATTCTAATTGTATCTTTGTTTGATTGGGTTCACAACAGCACTTCCTAAAATTTTGTTACTCATACGAAAAGTTATAATAGTTTGTAGGCTTATACAATAAAATGTGTAGTCTACTACAGTAGCCTACAGTTTGAAAAATGTTACTTTGTTAATCTGATATATTATTAAATTCACATTTTGTAAGTAAATAACCAAAAGTGTTAATTTTTTTATGTTAACCGATTAATTTGCGCCAGTTCGTAATAGAAAGTTGTTCTTCATTTTAAGCGCATTGCCTAATATTCTAATCGCCTCAAGATGCATTTTTGTTTCGTTTTTCATTATTTGAGACTAAACGGCCATCCCTTCTTGTGGTGTTTTTAACAACGTTGCCGTCATTATAACAGAGGAAACAATGGTTCACTTGACTCGGTCCCTAAAAAATCGTGGCCCCATATTTTAAATATCCCTTATGTTGTTAAAATGTAAATATAAGCTTCTTTGTAAATATGCAAGGAATAGGCCTATATACCTACTAAATAATAAAAGTTTGTTAAGAAACAGGAAAGTGAGCAGAATTACAAAATGAAGATTTTTATAACGGAAGTCCCCAGCGAATAAAGACAAGCTGAGTGTTAACAGAAAAACTGTACGGTTGATAAGGTAGAGGAACAGTGGCGTATCTAGAATTTGACTGGGGGGGGGGATCGGGTCGGCTTCATACAAAGGAAAAAACAAGTTAAGACTAATTAACATTACTATCTTTAAAGTGGCTGAAATCAATCCCATTAAAATAAAGAGTAAATAACAATAAAAATACGCTTTACTGAAACATCGTTAACACATGATACTTATTAACTGAATTGCTCTTCTCATAGGAATATTCCATATTTCAAACGTACACACAAATGCTGTGTAATAAACCTGTTTATATATTTAAAAAAAGTTACTACTATATTAACCTACACAGCTGGAAAAATATAGGCGTAATAAAACAGCCTAAAAATTAAGAGATTAACAAAATTAGGCTGTTAAAGGGCGTATAGAAGAGTAGCAAAAGAGGGCAGTGAAGATAAAATGAACAATAAAAATACAGTGAGCAACTGAAGCGCAAAGGTTAAGATGTTACTAAGATAGGCCTACATACAAATCATGATGTAAAGTTTTTATTTTAAGAAGATTGTTAAATAGTCGCTGCAAGGTAAGAGACCACAAGAAATATCAAAAACGAAATGGGAAGACCACGTGTATTGCGACTTGGAAGTTAAAAGAGTTACAGAGTACCGTAGATGAGAGGGTGAGAGACGTGATGAGGTGGTGGTGTAGGCGGTAGAGGAGGGAAATATATATATATATATATATATATATATATATATATATATATAGATAGATAGATAGGCTATGTAGCCTATATCAATTTATTCATAATCACTCACATTGTTCTTGTTATTTAAATTAATGGTATAAATAATATTTCATATATTTATAAACAAGAATATATCCTTTATTACTTTTACAGTGATTCCACGGTTTTTAAATTACTGTAATTTAAATAAATTATTAAAATTTTTTAAGTATTTTGAAAATTGTCGAAGCATTGAAAAACTAACAAAAAATATTCTTTTTTATGAAAATATAAACTATTATTTATTTTGTGTGTATGTGTGTGTGTACGCGTGCGTGTGCGTGTGTATACCCCCCCCCCCACACACACACACACACACACACACACACATATAGGCTATAGTATATAGCCTACATGTATAAAGAAAAAATGATAAAAGAATTAAATCTTAAGACTCATTATTCAACAATAGGTGTAATAACATACTTATAATATATGAGTACCTACAATCAGGCTTACGCATATAAGTGTGTAAATAAATAGGCCTAATGAGTTAGGCTATATAGGCGCGCGCGTGTTTGCGTTATGTACCTACGTACCAGAGTGTAAATAAATCATTGTGAATTCGTTTTTAATTGATGTAATTGACGTGTATTCATTTATTAAAAATTATTCTATATAGACCTAACGGACATGGAAAGTGGGTGCTGTTTTTCCACGTTCGTTAAGTTTTAAATATAATAATTTTAAGTTACGGAGTTATGATTTTTGAGTAATTTCTCAGTAATCGCGTGTACGTAGAAAGTCAACGGGGGTGACCATAAAAAATGCTGACTTCGACTGTTAAACGACCAACAATATATAGGCCTACATTAAAAAAATAAATAAATAAACAAATGGTTGCACTGCTAACGATTAAATCAATAATAAACGCTTTACACTAGTGGAGAGATTGGGTAACAGATTAGCCAAAGATGTAATTTGAAATTAGTACAGGTGAGCAGCGCAGCGATGTCAGTTTAAATGCGGTGCGGTATCCTCCTCGCGGTGGTGTGTGTGTGTGTGTGTAGTGAATGAGATTGTCAGCGCTGGAGTGGGAGATCGGGTGGGCGTGGCCTAAACCAGAGCTGCGCAGAGGGCCCGACTTGGTGTACTGATAACACTTGGTATCTATCTCTCCTCTCCTTCATAGTCGTTCGCAACCTTTTCAAATCACATTTACAAACGTGAGCGCTGATTGGTCGATAAAACTCTGTTCTTGTTCAAAAGAATACAAAAAGAATAGCAGCTGGAAGAAGTAGTAGTAGAAGAAAATAAAATAAAATAAAAAAAGCAGAATCGGTTATTGACAAAAGAAGAAGAGTATTCGGTACGTCCGACAGTGAGAGGAAGTGAGAGGAAAAATAACGTGCCAAATGAGAGAGAGTAGGAGCGGGAATACAGTAGTAACAAGTACAGCACACGGAAAGAATAATAATAAGTGTAGTGAGCAGAGAGAGGGCGGTTGGACGCAGGAGTAACGATGACATTCTCAGCGCCGTGATTCCGAACCGCGTCGCCGTCTCGTGCTGTCCCGGAGTTTCGCGCCCGATCACGATCCGATCCTATTGAAACGAACCTGTCGAACTTACAAACCCATCGCGGAACTGCGATTTTTTTCGCATCGATTAGTGTTTTTACTTTTTGTGATAATACGATTGTAATACGTAATATACTGAACGTGAAATAATCGTCGAAACAGATCGAACGTAACAATCTACCGATTGTTTATTTAATGGGCCCGCTCAGATTGCACTCAACACTGCTAGACAAGTTGTTCACTGCAGACGACATCTGTGTAGTACAGACGAAACGCAAATCAGCTGATTATGAGGTCGAAACCGGTGGCTCGCCGTTTTGCGCAAGGTAAGCCAAAACACTATTTGTTTTTGTGTGTCGTTGTTGTTTTGCATGTTCGTACGAGAAAAACATGTTTATTGTTCTTCTTACAACCCATTGTTTCGCAATGTTTTTCTTGCTGAGTATCGGTGCACTACGAGCGTGAATGAGTGTCGAATCCACGGTCAGCATTTGTAAATAACAAAAATTGTGCCGATATTAATTTGTTTGAAATTTAACGACACATTTAATGCACAGGAAAATAACTGAAAAAAAAATTAATTAAAAATAACCTTTGCAAATTTCTCGATAGGCCTAATTGTTGATTGACGTTTTTTGATATTAATCGCGTGTGTATCACAATTAAAAATAAATGTAAATTTGTATCGAATCAGAGATTCATACTGAATTTTATAAGATTTGATTACGCTGTTTCTACTCGATTAAACTGAGCTTCCTATAATTTTACAAGAAATTCGCCGTTTATAAATGTCGTTGTAGCTTGTTGATTAATTTGCGCGTTAACCTTAAAATTATTATTTTTTTTACGATATCAAGGATTTTATAAGAGATGGATTATAACGGTTATGCAAAACGTAAAAAATTCTTTGTTCCCTGTATGTTCCCTGTAAGACAATAGGACTTCGTTAGTTTTACACCGCATCCCAAACCGATTAAATATTCTTTTGTCATTTTTAATAAATTATACATATTCTCGTGTTTTATTGCTGTCTCTATTATCTAAATTCAATTCCATTGTTATCAGTTTTACTGATACCTACTTTTGTTATATCACAATAGCGGGAAGTTTTCAGAGCTATCCACAGGCAGGCGCGCGCGCGCTAGCGCACTGAGGATGGTTCAAATCACTTCGTCTTTGCGATCTCACTGTGTAATGTTTACCGATGTTGCGTCTAAATTAACTATTCAATTAACTCGTAACCTCTAAGAATGACAACATAGGCCTAAACTAGGTTCATTTAATATTTCACATTAAATAGCCCACTTAACGAAAATTGCTGATAGATGTGTCTAGTTTACTCCAGATATCGCCAAGACTGTTTTATTTTGAATTTTGACAATCGTCTGGATACAAGAAACGAGGTTTGAAAGCATTTATATTTTTAAACAGAATTTGTATGCGTTAGTTTTTAATTATTGTAAAAATCGGATAAGTATACAAACATTATAATATTACATTATATAACTATATTTTATTAGTTGAATGATAATATTATTTTATAGTTACTAACGCTAATAACACGAATAGTTACAACATAGTATCATGATATTAAAATTATTTTTTATTTTATCACTAAAAATGATTTCATTGCATTGATTTTTATTTAATCGAATTCTATGGTAAAATGGTGTCGGCCTTTTGCAAACATTTTTAGAATTTATAAAACATACTTCAACAAAAACGATACTTCATTAACTTGTCCTGTAAATTCAGTTAATTTTTGTCTGTTTAGTATTATGACACGGAAAATATCAACATTAAAAGTTATATTTTATATTAGAATTCAATGGGTGGACATTTGGATCCTGTTAGTATTTTTGGATGCTGTTAATATTTTGAAAACTGTTAATTTTGATGCTGTTAATTATTATAACGCATTTTCGGCTATCCGAACAATCGACAGAATTCTTCAGGCTAAATAAAAATAAAACGTTACAACTGAGATTGTATAAGCAATACTCTTTGTAAAATTTTATTTGGGTTCCTATTTATTTCCCAACGTTCTCCAAATCGTTCCACACATTCTTGTTAAATTCGTTTCTTTATTTTTTATCATTCCAGCAATAGCGTCAGTTTTTTAAAAATTATGCACATAAATAGAACACTCACTGGAGTGATAGAGTACTGATTAGCCTATTAGATTTCCTTGTGATGTTGTAGTTTGTATTCGGCCTGAAGAAGCCTGCCGATCGTTTGGGTAGACGAAACGTAGCTTTCAATTATTATCAATGATGGCAAAAGTTCAAGCACCGAATTTAATAGCCAAGATCCATCACTGTCATCATTTAAATAACTTATATTTTATATAAAGTTAGTAACATACCTCTTTATTTATAATGTTACGACATGGATAGACTAGTATCAATATTTAATAGGCTCTCATCCACTAATAGCTTAAGGACTCGGGGTTATCTGTTGAACACAAATAACGCGACTGCCCTTTTTGTCTAGCCAATATTTTCATCTCACTCCAGTTTTCCCCCTCTAATCTTCCCCACTAAGTTTTTCCACTTTTCCCTCGTGTTTTTTATTCTTACTTTAGTCTTCTATTCTCTCGTTTTTAACTCTATCCTTTTTGGTTACTCTTCTCAGGCGTGTCAAATATATAATTTATTGTAGACTGCAGTCTATGCTTCTGCTGCTCTTTCATTGTTCGTGTTTCATACCAGCAATTCGATTATTAACGATTTTTTAAGTAGGCCTATTAAAACTGTAATTGATATAACAATTGAAGAGGCGTCACACATAAACATACGAAATCTGTCGTTAGTTGTAAACTCTAAACAGAATCGACAAAAGTTTTATCCAATCACGGAGGCATTTTCGCTTTGTCTGTAAATAAATAGGTCCGTGTAATTAAATAACACACACTCAAGGACGCTTCGTAATAAATCAAAAACGGGTTAAAGGGAATTCTACAAGCAGCTATACAATTTGCTTGTAGGCTATTTTCTACCACTTTGCCCCTGTGTCAATGCAGCTGATCCCAAATATAAAATAATATTTTATCTTGTTAATTGGAATGAAAATACTGATGACAGTTATTAATTATAAACAACATTACAAATAATTATTAAAATATAATAACAAATGAAAATTATTTGTTATTGAATTACAGGAACAAACAAAATTAAAAAAATTAAAGGTTTTTCGTTTTGAATTTTATTAATCCTGCGTATTTACCATTTGTCGAATCGAATCTTTACCGTTTGTCTGCCTTTGGGAGTGTGGTCGTCCATCAGTTTTTGTATTCATCTAGATACCGCTTGATTTTGCAATTGGGGCCTGAGCCCTTCACCACATGGCCATGTCACCGGATCTCATATATTAAGTCTTACTTGTACATTATTTGCCTAATTCCGAAATAAAAAATAAATGCCACACAACAGTGTTTTTCAGAACCATACGATCCGTTTTCAGTGGTGTACATCGTTTGGCATAGGCCTAGGTGGTCCATCCATGATGGGAATCTAAGACGGCCTAAAGCGTCCTTTAAGTGAAAGAAATTGTTTTCATGAAATTTTAAGCAGATCACAACTTAAGATTACCAATAACTATTCCAACTTTATGAAATTGTACAAAAAATTAAGATCATAAAAAATGAGATATTCGTGAGGGTTAACCAAAAAAACAAGTGAATATAGCCAGTGACGTTCATGATCGAAGCTTATGGAGAAATTGTCTTTGTTGCAGTGCACTAGGAAGTACGTAGGGGACGATGCTTGTTTAATATAATAAGTTACTACGGTAACGCAAAAATAAAATAGCAAAATAGAAAACTACCCGAATCGAGTGTGTTGTATGTTGGAATTCCTGATGACTCAACGAATAATAATGTGGTGATGCGTAGTGTCTTTTAAATAATACAGAATATTCTAGAATACACAAACCGTTCTAGAATTATAAAGATTATTATGTAACGTTTGACCAGTGCCGGATTTTAAAATAGGCTACATAGCCTGCAACCTAGGGGCCCCCACCACAAACAAAAAGAAAAAAAAGACAACATGAATAAAAATTATTTGGTTCAAGTTATTAGAGGAAAAGGTGGTGCATTGGGACAGAATGGTGCACTAGAGGAATAGGGTAGAATGGGGCAAGAGTGCACATTTAAATCTTAAATTCATCTCAAATTGCACTCATTGCACTGAGGCTCATTATATTTTGACAGAAATATCATGAATCAATTAAGGATAGATTAAGTTGTTGATGACAATTAATCTTATTTTTCGTATTAAAAATTTTATCAGAACTAAGACATAAATTATCTGTCAATCATGCTCTCGTCACCAAGGCCGATAAAGGTAACACCGTGGTTATTATGGATATGACAGAGTATGACAATAAAATACAAGATTTCATTAATACAACAACAACATTAATAAACTAAATTCTGACCCAACTGAACATTATGTAAAACGGTTAAATCAGAGTATAAATAAGTGCACACATTTGTTCGACGAGCGAACTAAAAATCTTTGAAACCCATAAATTCGAAAGCACCTACTTTGACAGGCTTACCCAAACTCCACAAGGAAGGTATCCCACTGAGACCACTAGTAAATTTCACCACTGCCCCGGGATATAAAATGGCTAAAAAACTAGTCAACATAATAAAGCATAATATACGAATAACTAATGATCATAGTTTAATTAATAGTATTTATTTTGTAGATAAGGTTAAAGACTTAATAATTGAACCATCTTACAAACTTGCCTCCTTTGATATTATAAACTTATACACAAACATACCAGTAGCTGAGACCCTACGAATACTTAAGATTAACGTTATTAATACTAACAAACTGGACATTGAAAGTATAAACGAATTGATGGACGTTTTGGAACTGATTCTCGATCAAAACTATTTCACCCACAACAATCAATTTTTCAGCCAACAAGAGGGGTTAGCAATGGGTTCCCCACTTTCTGGCCTCCTTGCAGATATATACCTGAATAATTTCGAGAATTCCTTTATTCTTACTAATAACGGACACAGTGATAACATAATGTTTTATGGCAGATATGTTGATGACACCTTTCTAATATATAAAGGCACACAAAGGCAAATTGATAGGTTACATAATTATTTAAATAATATCAATGATAATATACAGTTCACACTTGAAAAAGAAGACAATGGAAAACTGAATTTTCTGGATTTAACAGTTGCTAAAAACAATAGTAAAAAACTACATTTTAACATTTATAGAAAACCTACAACAACTGATATTGTGATACACGCTAAGTCCTTTCACCCAATATCCCAGAAAATGGCTGCCTTTCACAGTATGATTAATCGACTTGTATCTCTGCCACTTGGTGATAAAGAATACCAGGAGGAATTGAACACCATTAAATAGATCGCAGTCACTAATGGTTACGATGTTGGGGTGGTGAATAATATCCTTAGAAAACATAAGAAAAGGCGTAAAAACATTAACGAGCATGGAACCCGTGAGAGTGTAACACGCAAATACATTACAACACCATATACATACTTTATGCCTAAGGTTTTCGGGTCAATTTTCAATAAAAATGCAATATAAACGTCACATACAAGACCACTAACCACATTTTGAATAACCTCCGCGTACATGGACCTACCAACCTCAAACACAAAACAGGTGTTTACAAATTGTTATTGATGATTGTGATGCCTTTTATATAGGCCAGACAGGCCGTGGCTTTTTAAGGAGGTTCACAGAACATAGACCGCCTACACACTTTCACAGTTTGGACCACATTAGATCAAAATTTGCAAAACACCTCATCATAGAGAATCACAATTACACTAATTTTAAAACAAACTTGATACCTCTTCACATATGCAAGAAAGGGCGACATATGAACGCCCTTGAGGAGTTCGAAATTTACAGAGCTTATAACAATGCTGATACCAAAGCCGCGTGTCCTAAACGATCAACTGCTTTTTAAATCGAATATATTGTACGACACCGCTTTGCGTTATTGTCGTGATAAGAGTCAGTCTTGATTCAGTGCGCGGTCAGCTACCGTGATAACATAATGTGCACGTCGCGCTCATGTTCTAATTATTTTAATTATTTGACAACTATATCATCATTTGATGATATACGAACATACTTTTAAGTTCTGAGGATGGGACAAGTGTCCCGAAACATGTCAACTTTAGATTGAAGACATCGTTGCAGAAAGTCACAGACGGTAAGTTGCAATATATGTGATTGAACAACACGTGGCTTGGTACTAATTTCGGATTTATTCCTTTTAAATATTTATTATCCTGTTAGACTGGCCGTCGGAGGAAAAACGTATTGTGAGTGACCAAGACTAAAAAAGAAAGAATGCAGCGGCCGATTAATTACCATGCAGATTGGTGAAAATATCAAAATCGCTAGAAAAACCGATCATTCGCATCCATCAATCTTGGAAGAGACTGAGGTAGAAGTTATTAAACATTCCCTGAAATAAAAGTATACGTCCTGAAAGAATTATGACGGACTTCGAATTAGCTATTATGAACACCTGCGCGAATGTATTTTCAGATGTGCCTGTATCCGCATGTTCATTCCATCTAAACCAGTCTATGTACAGAAAGATTCAATGAGAAGGATTGCAAGAAGCTTGTAAAAATGCTGATGATCGTCAATCAGAGATGCAAACCAATATGCTTATGGCTCTGGCTTTTGTGCCAGTAAATGATGTGAAACGTTGCTTTGAGATCCTCAGAGATGAAGTAGTTGATAAATTACTTTATATAATGGATTATTTTGATGAATTTTATATCACAGGCCGTCCAGCAAGTGGACGACAGCGAGCCGTTCCACCTAGGTACCCAGTGCACAAATGGAATCAATATGCAGCGACTTTGAACGGTTCTCAACATACAAACAATTCAAATATAGGCTGGCACAATAAGTTTAGGCTGGTCGAAAACTATCACCGAGATTTATACTCAACGTTGGGTGAGCTTCAGAAAGAACAATCGGAAATCGAAACCATTATTGAGTTGAGTTTTGGGGAAGTATCAAAGGGGGACCCAAAACAAAGTGGATCAACAACGAACAAAAGAATAAGACGTATAGTGCACGAATATGAAGTATATGCAAGTGAAAACAATCAATTAGATTATTTACGTGCATTAGCGGATACTATTGTACTGTAATAATAAATAAATAAATAATTTTCATTTATATTAATTAATTTAGGAAAAATGGTTGTAGGAAAATTAGATTAGGAATTTTTATTTTAGGGAAATTTGTTTTAGGAAAAATGTTTTGTAGGAAAATTGGTTTACGAAAAATGTCCGGAAATCCATAATAGGAGTTAATGGGCTCCACTTATTTGGAAGTTATTTTATAACATGTGCTTTATAAGTAGTAGGAAGTGGTTTAAATGATTTTATCTCCAGTTTAGTAAGCGCGATGACTTCAGTGATTTTTGGTACAAGACGTGATAATAAATTATTGTATTCATTGTAGAAGGATTGAATGAAACGTAACGTAGATGATAAAACTTATTATCTCTGGTATTGTTTGAATTTCACCTCACCAAGGATCGCTATTTATGTAACAATATTTTCTGCGTTATTGAAGAAGAGCTGCGCAGATGATTATCACGTGCTCTGAG
The DNA here is from genome assembly GCA_034769895.1 of Magicicada septendecula. Taxonomy (NCBI): domain Eukaryota; kingdom Metazoa; phylum Arthropoda; class Insecta; order Hemiptera; family Cicadidae; genus Magicicada; species Magicicada septendecula. The sequence continues at coordinate 141,881,730 of CM068370.1, forward strand.
AAAAATTAAGATTCGATTTTACAATTTTAATGACTTATACGAATAATTCGGGGTCGAAAAATCATGTTAAAGTCAACAGAGTGTCGAAAGATAGAGCTGTTCGTAGATACGTCTGAATATTTAGACATGTTTCAAGTATTCTTACGTACCTAGTCTATGACAGCCCTTGAAAGGCCTCGGCCTCTACAGCTTCCGCCCGTACTGATCGGTTTCATGCTTGTCTCTGCCACCCTTCCGATCGACGAAGTTCCTCCTCCATATCACACGTTCATCGGGCTAGCATCGGGATTCTTTCTTTTCGTTTTACTTTGTATACATACGTATCGTGTTCTGTTTCCTTTAATTCTGCCAGGACAATGGCGTAACTGGGAATAACTTCTAGGGGAGGGGAACGATGAGGCTAGCTTGAAGGTTGGACTCCCATTTTTCTCAGGACGATTGACAAATTCAGGATTCTTCCCATATGTTTATAAGTACGTTTTATAAACTCTTTGCGTATTAAAAGCTTATGAGTAAACCAACGCGAAGTATAAGGGTTTAAAAAAATATGGAGTATCGCTATTTAAAAATAACCTATCTTGATTAATTGTTATTCAAACTAAAGATAATAAACCTCATATCATTACATCATCATCAACATCATCACCATCATCACATCATTCATATCATTAACAATCACTTTAATTTCAAATTTACATCCTTAGTAAATCTTCTGTATATGAGTATTCTGAAGATATTCTGAAAAACCTAACTTTATTACTTCTTCGCACTTTAAATTAAGGAAGTAACCTCAAGAATGTTTCAAGCAGCTTATAGTTCGTGCTAAGGTACATTATTTTGTATGTAAAAACCTGCAATAAAATCTTCTCCTTTTTGCAAATTAAAGTTAAGAAACTGCTAGTTTAACTGTGCAAATACGACCGTTCAAACCATAAAGATATTAGAGTAGAGGAGTCATTATATAGACAACCTTCTAAAGAGAAGTGTGAACGAAAAGATAAAGATAGATTAACAGGCTCTGCGTTCGTTTTCTAGGGCGTGCGTAATCGTGTGTGTGTGTGTTTTAAGGCTGTAAATACGAACAAAATATTTTTTTATTTCTTCATTTATTTATAAGCCTTATTTTAACACAGGAATAACAGGGTTACAAATAGAGCTACTTGATGAAATGTTTAATAGCTCTGGGGGGGGGGGATGTTGGTGTACCAGGATGTCTGATTATCTGTCGAGTGCCCGGATATCTATATTTATTCCATTTCTACACACTCCGTTATCGTTAAGACTCCCAACAGTTTTTGTACCATTTACCTCTCCTGCAGTCTCATCCTCTTTGTTTAGTATAAAGCACTTAAAGTTTGTAATTTATTTTCGACGTTAAGAATTTCTCAGCGAAAGCTACACGGAACTTTGAGCGATTACCGAATCTTTCGCGCACTAACGGACCCTCCGTAGAACTCCGACAGACGTTACGCCCGTTGGGTTTTGTCCGCTACATCTGTTGGAGTATACTACGGCAAACTGGTCGAGATTGGTTTAATTGGATAATTCTGTCGGTATTCAGAGCCATATCATGCCGAGTGAAAGATTACTTTGACTTTGACGGTAACAGTGATTTTAATTAAACGGGACATGTTTATGATAAAATATAGTAAGATATAGAGGTTGTGAGAAATACAGATTATATAATACTGTGTGCAGTAAGATTACGATGAACATCTTAAACGATGACTCGATTCAAACGTTTTATGTTTTAATAATTCTAGATGTTTTTGGGGTGGCAATCGTTCATGCTAGCAATGAGATAACCTTCACACACGCGCGTCAACAAGTTGCTCCCTTCAAGCAATCAATACCTGACTGCACGGAAAGACTGTCGTCGTAATGGTACTAAATATTTTTCCCTTGTAAAAAATAGCGACACGTGTCTGAGATTTTTTACTTTTAAAGTTACGTGAGAGGATTTGACAGTAACCGAGCTTCCTTTCGTGGCAGTCACCTCCGGTAACTGTTAGTACCAAAGTTTCGCTCATTACGTGATGGAGAATCACGTAAACGTCTACTGTTGAAGATGTCGCTTCGTAAAGTGGGTGAAACGTTTGGCTCTATCGATACGCGGTACAATAAAGTAGTGGTTCCCAAAATATAATTTTTTTATTTCCATGTTGCATAAGGAAATGGAAGTATGGTGATCGCGAAAAAAATCGTGTTCGAGATAAGGGCTGATTCTGATTGCACTACACTCAAAACATGAAGAAAAGTCATTTTTCGAAAACTGTGTGTGTGTGTGTGTGCGCGCGCGCGCGCGCCTGTCTGTAGTATGTTTTCTATGACGAAAGATAACTGCCGTAGATTTAAACAGAATCAAATCATTTTTTGCGTACGTCCCTGAATTGTAGAGTAGTCAAGGCCTTTTGATTTTGGTGAAGATCGGTTAAGGAAAAGGGGTAGTTTACCTGCAACGTTTTATGTTGTAACGAGAGTAATTTTTTCTATGACGAAAGATAACTGCTGTAAATTCAAACCGAATCAAATAATTTTTTGCATATGTGCCTGAGTTGTAGAGAACTCAAGGCTTATTGATTTTGGTAAAGATCGGTTAAGGTAAAGGGTTAGTTTACCCGCAACATTTTATGTTTTAACAAGAGTAAAGTACCTAATTTTGATTTTGATAAATAAAGTATCCTGAAAACAAAATCATAATATTCCACTGTAGAAACGTAGATGAAATATCTATAAATGAAGAGGCTAGTCGAAGGGGGTGGGGGAAATTTTCTATAAATGAAAATGATAGTTGAATGGGGAGGGGATAATTTTTTATATGTGTAATACGTTATCGGCAATAAAGAAGTAGTTTGTTTTTAAAATTCCTTCCCGAGCTGTTTAGCCGTGGTCCAATGTTTTCTACAAAACCAGACGTTTCGGCAGTGCTATCGACTGCCATCATCAGTAAAAATCAGTACTGTACTGTGGTTAAGGCTAAAGAAAGAAGTAGTTTCTATGGAAATATTTCATTTCGAAAATGATTTTAAATATAAATCTTAGAACATCGAAATCATGTAGGTTCTCCAAGCCGATATTTTGCTGTCGGCACCAGTGACAAAACATCTTTTATTACAGGAAGAAAAGTCTTGTTATCTATGAATTTGTCTTGACTATTCTCCGATGTCCGTTAGCAAACTATTATGACTGATCACGTTAGTACATATGAATGACATAAGCGTACCTGAATGAAACGTTCGTTACGAATAAAAGTATTAATTGATTATAGACGGGAGGAAGACCATTCAAAATAAAGTAACAAAACACGATTTTAACGTGGGAATAAAGTTTCTGACACTACAACTTGCAACTGCTACACCCG